>CM060661.1:38906812-39009312 GCA_030686955.1 Odontamblyopus rebecca
GGCAGGAACAGTCTCGCCCGTCGTCGTGGTTCATCCCGAGGTTGTGTCCGAGCTCATGAGCCACGATGGAGGCGAACGAGGCCACGTGACGATTCGGAAACTGGGGAGAGATTTAAAAACGATAATCTGTGTTTTTCTGTGAAGGTTATTGATGGTTTGCAGTGACATCGCACTGGGGGTGTTCTGCATACAGCTCTATGGCAGAATGTTCAGCTGCGAAGTGTCAATGTTCAGCATCGTTCAGACCTTCTCTACTATTCTTAGAAATGGAAATAAAACGATCGTATTTGACCAGAATCCTCAAAGTTCTGTGTTTTACTGAAGTCAGACTCTGCTCCGTTTACTTTCGTGAACAGTTTTCAGACTTTCAGCTTTAGCATTTATCAGTAAAACATTTTATATTTAAGAGATGAGGTACATTTTAAAAAAAAAGTAAAAGTAAGAAAAACAGTTGGACAAATGAATACGGCGATAAGTGGAGCACAGTTATGGGACTGACCTGGAGAAAAGCATAAAAATGTGCAAATAGTAATCTTTTTTTTTTTAGAGATGTGCCACCAGGGAAGCAGATATTCATGAACTGTTATTAAAAAGTTGATACACACACCTGTGCTTATTGTTTGTTTGTTTTTCTATCTAATTTATTGAACGTCAAATGTCTACTTACTATAATGTAAATGAAATATTGGACATTTTCGTGGCCGTCATACCCCCCTCGGTCTGATCCATGCAGTGCTTTTACGCAGAGGTTGGCACTTTGGTCCTTAAGCTTGCGTCCCGTTACCTCCCAGTCAAGCGTATTAAAGTAACCCGAAAAAAGGGAGCGCCTCAGCTGGACTTAAGATAAGATGAACCTCAATTAAACGTCTTCAGTGTTTAGAACCGGCGCCTCATTGTTGTGACGTGAACCATCAGCTGAAAGTGAATATTTTGACGTAGTTTGTTTGCTTAAATAAACCACACAAAGTAATTTTGGCCTCTGTGTTGTATCAAGACCCCTGATCGTTAGAACTTCAATCCTTCAGATCTAGAGACCAGCGTAAATTGGATGTGTTACTTTTATTGTGATTAATGGGATCTGATGCCCCAGTAGTATAAAATTAATCTGAGGTCTGAAAAAATGCTGTTCAAAGTCCAGTTACTGCGGCATTTGCTGTGTCTGTGCCAAAGTATCTGAGCTCCGTCTGAAAAACGGTGCCAAATGGGGCGTTGGCAGCTGCTGCGCCAACGCTGAGAGAAATGCAGTGACCGTGCTGCTCAAACACGAGTGTAAGTGAATAAAAAAACATAAATAAGTTTGTAGGTGCAGGTTCTTACAGCGTTGATGCCGCCTCCGTGGCTCCGTGAACACACCGTGGAGACGAAGGCCATTCCCGCCGTTCCCCCAAAAGACTTCTTCCTGAAAACAGCACCGAGGAGCCAGGAATAACTTTAGTTTGTCCACCGATCCAAAGGTTTGGCGGCTCAAATTAAAAAAGGGCACGAGACCGTTTTCTGTTTGGTGTTATTTGACATAAACTTTAAATTATCTATTGCAAAATAGAGCTCGAAATCTGTTTTTGTTTGTTTGTTTGACACTAAAACGGAAAATTAATATAAAACTGTTTCGTTCTGAATTGAAATTCAAAAGAACGAATGGTGCACGGAACATAAAACGTCACAGTTAAAGCAGATTTAATATGAGCAGGCGTCAGAGCCTTCGCCACAAAAGTTCCGCAGTGTGTCTTTAAGTGCACGTACAGGATGAGCTGGGCGGAGTCGTGGCGTCGCCGTGGCACCAGCTCTTTCTCCCTCCACTGCGTGAACCGGCTCAGCACCTCGCCGGCGCTCCCCTCTATGTTGATGGGGTTCTGCTGGGTCCAGATCTCCAGCCCCACCAGGACCACGCGAACGTTCAGCTGCACGTAGATCTGCGGAGAGACGGAGGGTCAGGGGCCGGAGGAGACATTCACAAAAACTCTGCCAATCGTTTGTGCTTCAAAAAGTTTTGTTTGTGCTTCTTTAGTTTTGGAGAAATTAACGATTCTTTCATAGGTCAAACTGGGGTCAGACCCACAGGAAGCTTCAAAATGCTCGAAAACGCCCAAAATGGAGTCAATCGGTTGTGCTTCAAAAAGTTTCATTTGTGTGATTCTGGTTCTTAAGATATTTGCAGTTTTATTTTCGGCCGATGACGTCGTCCAGAACCTCAAAATGTTAAATAAAGCTCAGAACAGGCAGAAAATTATAGAAAATGTTTCTATTCTGTTTGTGCTGTTTTGTGCTGTGACAATTTTCATTTGTGTGAGTTTATTTCTAAAATTCTTCATTATTATTTCTGTGGTAATTATAGGACGTCATTTCTACTCAGTTGACGGCGACAAACTCCACAAAACTAGTGAAGAGAAAAGACCTGAGGCTGAGGAAAAGTCTGTGTTATTATAAAATATGAATCAAAAGCAAATGACTAAAGACTGAAACAGACCCAAATACAAACGTTTTCTAGAATTTTCTTCCTGTTTTGAGGCTGTTTCACATTCTGAGGTTCTGGACGACGTCATCGGCCAAAAATAAAACTGCAAATATCTGAAGAACCAGAATCGCACAAACAAAACGTTTTGCAGCACAAACGAAACTTTTTGCAGCACAAACGATTGACATAGTTTTTGTGCAGGTTTGCGTTTGACGGGACGACTTCACGGAGGTCGACTCACGCTGTCGATGAGGTTGGCGAGCTGCACCATCTCCTCCCGCACCGCCGTGTCGTTCTGGTTCATGAAGTTAAACTGGAAATGAAAGAGAAACAAACAGACTTCAGAGAAAACAGTAAAATCTGATCTGAGTTTTGTCTTAAAGTTGAACCCCGGCACGTTTGAAGCTAAAGTTCGTCACTAGAAGAGGTGGAATTCTGTCAAAGGTCGAAAAACGGCACAGATCAGTGTTTCCTCGGTGGAGATCTCACTGTGACAGAGAGTCTGTCAAGGCAACAAACTAGTGTAGTGATGGGGGCAAGTTCTGAACTAGTGTAGTGATGGGGCAAGTTCTGAACTTCCATCTGTGCCGTTTCTTGGCTTCTGACAGAATTCCTCCACCTTTAGGAACGGACTTTAGCTTCAGATGTGCCCGAGTTCAACTTTAACACAGTCTGAACAGAAAGAACTGAATAATCTGAACTACAACAGGTGAACTGATCTGTGCTGTTAAACAAGTCCCTCTTAAATAACATTATAGTCACAAGCTAGGTAGCATTAGCATTAGCATTAGCATTAGCCAACAGTTTTTCAGTTAGTAAAGCTGGGACAAAATGTGAGATATAAACCCTTAAATCTATCAGAAAATGACTTAAAAGTGGTGAAATGATCTGTCCGTGCAGCAAGATCATTTTATTTGACAAGTTCTCTTGAAAAAAAATAACCTCTAGATGAGAATTCATCCAATTTAGAACTAGTAAGTAGAAAATAAATCTGAAAAAAAAAGATGTATAACCTATTTATAAGTCTTAAAATCTTGTTCAGATCAGGGAAATTTGCAATGGATGAACGCTCGGACTGATCACAGGAAAACTATTTCTTTGTTCTTGAGTTTTCGGACGATTAAAAGTTTCTTAAAACTTTCTCGGTACTTATTGTTTGCGTCGTGTCACCGTGGTAAATGTTTAAGGTGACCAGACGTCCCTGTTTACCCGGGACAGTCCCGGTTTTGAGCCCTGTGTCCCCTGTCCCAGCAGATTTATACAAAACCACTGATTTGTCCCAGTTTTATATAAGAAATGTTCCAGGTGTCCCTATTTTTGACCAATCTGATCCCTGAAACACTAAAAAGAGGCATAAACTGTCATTTGTTTGGGTAGAATACAGAAAAGCTGCTTCAAAACGACCAAAACACAAAGAAAATGTGACTAAACTGACTCATGTTCGTCACGAGTGCAAAACAATTCTCCTTAATGACGCACTCGATTCACTATTTTATTATTACAAACCACCACAAACCGAGTCCCTGTTGTTGATTTTGAAAAGCTGTTCGCCCCATAAAAGCTGAACATTCTGCCACAGACAAACACGCAGAACACCCCCAGCGCAGGGTGACCAGATTTTCATCACTCTAAACTGGGACACACCCGGGTTTGGATGTTTGGTGTAAATAAAATAGTGAAAAGAGCGAGTGAGATATTAAATTATATAAATGATTATATTTATTTATTTATTTTTCAGGGGGGTGTTCAGAAAGGTTCTTTGGCCTAAATTGTCTGTTTGTTTGTTGTTGTTTTTTTCAATTTAAGATCGTGATAAAACTGAAATCGTAATTATTATTTTTTTTAAATCGTGATATGATATTTTTGCCATATCGCCCACACCGACTTCTGACGCGGCATTTTTTGCTTTATGATCGTTCAGAAACACAGATTTCTGTATTTTGGCAAAACAAACGACAATTTATGCTCCACTTTACTGTTGGCAGGGATCAGATCAGTCAAACATTGTGATAGTCCTGGTTTAGTCTTGGTTTAGTCCTGGTTCAGTCCTGGTTTAGTCTTAGTTTAGTCCTGGTTTAGTCCTGATATAGTCCTGGTTTAGTCCTGATGTAGTCCTGGTTTAGTCCTGGTTTAGTCTTAGTTTAATCCTGGTTTAGACTTGACGTAGTCCTGGTTTAGACCTGATGTAGTCCTGGTTTAGTCTTAGTTTAGTCCTGGTTTAGTCCTGATATAGTCCTGGTTTAGTCCTGATGTAGTCCTGGTTTAGTCTTAATTTAGTCCTGGTTTAGTCCTGATGTAGTCCTGGTTTAGACCTGATATAATCCTGGTTTAGACCTGATATAGTCCCGGCTTAGTCTCAGTTTAGTCCTTGGTCAAAAACAGGGACACTAGAACATTTCTTGTATAAAACTGGGACACATCTCTGGTTTTGCATAAATCTTTGGGACACGGGTCTGGACCGGGACTGTCCCGGGTCTCAGGGTCTGGACCGGGACTGTCCCGGGTCTCAGGGTCAGGACCGGGACTGTCCCGGGTCTCAGGGTCAGGACCGGGACTGTCCCGGGTCTCAGGGTCAGGACCGGGACTGTCCCGGGTCTCAGGGTCAGGACCGGGACTGTCCCGGGTCTCAGGGTCAGGACCGGGACTGTCCCGGGTCTCAGGGTCAGGACCGGGACTGTCCCGGGTCTCAGGGTCAGGACCGGGACTGTCCCGGGTCTCAGGGTCAGGACCGGGACTGTCCCGGGTCTCAGGGTCAGGACTGGGACTGTCCCGGGTCTCAGGGTCAGGACTGGGACTGTCCGGGTCCTGGGGTGACGTCTCTGAAAGTCTCAGTAAAATCAGCTCTAAAAATAAGAGTTTTTCTAATTCCTCGAGTCCCTGCGGTCTGTGTTTCTCATAGTTTTACATCAGAGCAGCGACAGTTTGAGAAGAAAAGTAGAAAAACACAGGAGGTGAGTAAACGTGAGAGTATTTCAGTATTTCTGCATTTCTGTTTCTGCATTTCAGTATTTCAGTATTTCAGTAGTTCAGTATTTCAGTATTTCAGTATTTCAGTATTTCAGTATTTCAGTATTTCAGTATTTCACTTTGGGCTGTCAAACGATTCATTTTTAAAATCGCGATTAATCTCTCAAATTCCATAGTTAATCGTGATTAATCACATGTTGAACTGCATGTTTAAAATTGTGTTATTTTGCAGTTCAAGTTTTGGCTGTGGCTCCGGTCGCTGCTCCGGGAGGTTTAGCTTTAACTTAGGGCCTTTTTACACCGATGGTTCGATTATTTGGTCCACACCAGGAAACAACATTATTATTATGCAGCCTATAGGCTCCAGTCTGGTCCTTTCACCAAACTAACCAAAACTGGTCTGACTGACGTTTCATCAGTTTATCCAGGATCCGCCCATTTTGGGGCCCGACGTTCCCGAACCTCTGATCTACAACTGTGTACAGAACTCACTGCACCTGAGCCGGAGCAGAAGCTCTGGGTTCAGGAAACAGCGATAAAGACTCGAGCTTCACCGCAGAGAACAGCCCCCAGGACCCGGGGCCCCTCAGGACCCGCGGCCCCCCAGGATCCGGGGCCCCTGGGACGGACCCGGGGCTGTAGACCTCAGGTCCGGGCCATGAGCCGCAGGTCTGGGCCGCGGACCTCAGGTCCGGGCCGCTCCGGTTCTCAGGTCCGGGCCGCTCCGGTTCTCAGGTCTGGGCCGCTCCGGTTCTCAGGTCTGGGCCGCGGACCTCAGGTCCGGGCCGCTCCGGTTCTCCATGCTCGGGGATCTCTGGTTCCGCGGTCGTGCACATGGACAGAACCCAGTTTGGTTCATTATAATTAGTTCTGAGGTCCGTCCTCTGCACTCGGTTCTTCCCGGGAAAAGCACCGAACACTTCCTGCTCCAACCTGAGTCTGAACCAGAGCTGAGCATCGCGTTAGAAGAGACAAAAGTCTGGAGAACTTTAATCGCGATTAAAAAAAATATCGCATTAAGGGTTGAATTAATCTAATCGCGATTAACGCGTTAACGTTGACAGACGTAGTTCCTGTGTTTCTGTATTTCTGCGTTCGTTTTTCTGTGTTTGTGTTTCTGTATTTCTGTGTTTGTATTTCTGTGTTTCTGCGTTTGTGTTTCTGCGTTTGTGTTTCTGCGTTTGTGTTTCTGCGTTTGTGTTTCTGTGTTTCTGTGTTTGTGTTTCTGTGTTTGTGTTTCTGTATTTCTGTGTTTCTGTATTTCTGTGTTTCTGTGTTTGTATTTCTGTATTTCTGTGTTTGTGTTTCTGTGTTTCTGTGTTTGTGTTTCTGTGTTTCTGTGTTTCTGTGTTTGTGTTTCTGTGTTTCTGTGTTTGTATTTCTGTGTTTGTATTTCTGTGTTTCTGTATTTCTGTGTTTCTGTGTTTGTGTTTCTGTATTTCTGCGTTTGTGTATTTCTGTGTTTCTGTGTTTCTGTGTTTGTGTTTCTGTGTTTCTGCGTTTGTGTTTCTGCGTTTCTGCGTTTGTGTTTCTGTGTTTGTGTTTCTGTGTTTCTGCGTTTCTGTGTTTGTGTTTCTGTGTTTCTGTGTTTCTGTGTTTGTGTTTCTGTGTTTCTGTGTTTCTGCGTTTGTGTTTCTGCGTTTCTGCGTTTGTGTTTCTGTGTTTGTGTTTCTGTGTTTCTGTGTTTCTGTGTTTCTGTGTTTCTGTGTTTCTGTGTTTCTGTGTTTCTGTGTTTGTGTTTCTGTGTTTCTGTGTTTGTGTTTCTGTGTTTCTGTGTTTCTGTGTTTGTGTGTTTGTGTTTCTGTGTTTCTGTGTTTCTGTGTTTCTGCGTTTGTGTTTGTGTGTTTGTGTTTCTGTGTTTCTGTGTTTCTGTGTTTGTGTTTCTGTGTTTCTGTGTTTCTGTGTTTCTGTGTTTCTGTGTTTGTGTTTCTGCGTTTGTGTTTCTGCGTTTGTGTTTCTGTGTTTCTGCGTTTGTGTTTCTGCGTTTGTGTTTCTGCGTTTCTGCGTTTGTGTTTCTGTGTTTGTGTTTCTGTGTTTCTGTGTTTCTGTATTTCTGTGTTTGTATTTCTGTGTTTCTGCGTTTGTGTTTCTGTGTTTGTGTTTCTGTGTTTCTGTGTTTGTGTTTCTGTGTTTCTGTGTTTCTGTGTTTCTGTGTTTGTGTTTCTGTGTTTCTGTGTTTGTGTTTCTGCGTTTCTGTGTTTCTGACCCGCTCGTTGTCGACCACCAGCAGCAGCTCCACGTAGTGCGTCTGGTGCAGCACGGCCCTCTTCCTCTGAAACAAACACCACCGGGTTAAAGCTCCACTCAGGAACACGCTCGTCTCCACGGAGATGAGTGTCCCACAGTGCGGCATTAAAAACACATTAAACATGTCAATGTCCACAGTTACACGTCTGATCTGTGGAGAGGCGACCCCACTCAGAAGAGCAACAACTCCAGGAATGAAATAACTGCAAGATAAATGTTTAAAGCCGCACTGTGGAATATTCCAGAGAGAACGAACATCTCCATGAGTCTTTAGGCCTGTTTCAGTCCAGGTTTAGTCCTGGTCCAGTCCTGGTTCAGGCCTGGTTTAATCCTTGTCCGGTCCTGGTTTAGTCCTGGTTTAGTCCTGGTCTGGTCCTAGTTTAGTCCTGGTCTGGTCCTGGTCCAGTCCCGGTTTAGTCCTGGTCCTTGTTTAGCCCTGGTTTAGTCCTGGTTCAGTCCTGGTTTAGTCCTGGTTTAGTCCTGGTCCGGTCCTGGTTTAGTCCTGGTCTGGTCCTGACCCTGGTGTGTGGTCTGTGGGGGATCTCCTCGGGTCCGGACTGAGCGCGCTCCGTGGCGTTCCCGTGGTCGTTGTGGTGATCGGAGCCACACCCCCTCGGCTGTGACGTCACATCCTGCAGCCGGTAGACCAGGTGCTGCCCCGAGTCCCGGTCCGGGTCCCGGTCCTGGTCCTGGTCCTGATCTAAGGGTTCGATCCCAAAGCTGTGGTGGGTCAGATGGAGCACTCCCCTGAACAGACACACACACAAGTTCAGAACTTGCCCCCATCACTACACTAGTTCAGAACTTGCCCCCATCACTACACTAGTTCAGAACTTGCCCCCATCACTACAGTAGTTTGTTGCCTTGACAGACTCACTGCCACAGTGAGATCTCCGCTGAGGAAATCTGATCTGTGCCGTTTTTTGGCTTCTGACAGAATTCCACCACTTCTAGAAACGGACTTTAGCTTCAGACGCGACAGAGTTCAGCTTTAAATGATAATTTCAGTCACTTGTATTACTGCAGTACTTTTGTGTCTATGTCACCGCCTGTGGGTTTGGTCGTCAGTATTTTTAGCCCATTTCCTGCTTGTGCCGAAATGATCGACAATCACGCGACACTGACGCTTTCGCTTCACTAATAAACTGAATTATTCTATTTATACTGAATTCTTCCTGAGGCACAGACTTATTTTGTCATCTGACACACGGGGAGGGCATCTGACACAGTTTGGGTTCAGACCTGAGTCCGCCGCAGACGCTCAGAGCCACAGACGAGCCCTCCTGGCCCTGCACGTCTCCGCTGTAGTGACAGTGATCCTGAACACACAAAAACACACAAAAACACACAAACGTCTGAACAGAAATGATTCAAAAACTGAGCACTGGGACATCTGCACTTTCACGTCTTATTTAGTGTGTGAGAAATGTGCTTTTTTGGACAAATTCATGAAAAGAACAGTTTATTTTGCCTGTTAAGTATCAACATTTGCCACGTTTACATGAGTTTCACTTCACACTGAACTCCTGATGAAAAGGACTATGGTGAATTTCTTTCATTCCTTCTTTCTGTCTTTTTCTTTCATTTGTTCTTTCGTTTGTTCTTTCTTTTTTCATTCTTTTCTTTCATTCATTTGTTCTTTCGTTCTTTCATTTGTTCATTCATTTGTTCTTTCTTTTTTCATTCTTTTCTTTCATTCATTTGTTCTTTCGTTCTTTCTTTAATTCATTCATTTGTTCTTTCGTTCTTTCTTTATTTTGTTCTTTAATTTGTTCCTTCATTCTTTCATTCCTTCTTTCTTTTTCTTTCTTTCACTCATTCTTTCATTCATTTTTCTTTCTTTCATTTGTCCGTTGTCTTTTTCTTTCTTTCATTCCTTCTTTCTCTCTTTTTCTTTCATTTGTTCTTTCGTTTGTTTGTTCTTTCTTTAATTCGTTCATTCATTTGTTCTTTTTTCATCCTTTCTTTTTTCTTTCATTCATTCATTCGTTCCTTATTTCTTTAATTTGTTCCTTCATTCTTTCATTCCTTCTTTCTTTTTCTTTCTTTCTTTCTTTCATTCTTTCTTTCTTTAATTTGTTTCTTTTGTTTGTTCCTTCATTCTTTCATTCCTTCTTTCTTTTTCTTTAATTTGTTCTTTCTTTTGTTTTTTCTTTAATTCATTCATTCGTTCTTTCTTTCATTTCTTTCTTTCATTCGTTCGTTTCGTTCGTAAATACGTTCGTGTCGCTGTCCGATCAGCACCTTTCCCCACCCGCAGACGCTGAGCCCGATTAAATAAAGACCATTTATATTATTTCCATGGAAACTCGAAGCAGAATATTTTAATTCTGAACAATTTAAGTCAGAAGAATTCATCCTGAATTAAAAACCCATAAACGTGGCGAGTGTGACTTAGACTCGAGCCCCTGGTGTGATTGTTCTGACTCTGACTCATCCTCAACGCAGAAACAGGAAACAAGAGGTCACAGGAAGTACGAGTGAACTCCCATCATGCCTCAGTCACACCGGAACCCAAAAGATAAACCCACAAACGCTTTTTTCCACTTAAACCTGCAGATTCACTAGAGGCGTCTGAACTGGAGGGCGGGAGGGCATCTGACTAGAGCCGATTATCATTCAGAAGATTTTTTTTGTTTGATTCATTGGTTTTTTACTTCGAGTCTGAAACAATAATCACACACAAAGTGATATTAACCCAAACCTGTTCGTGACAGAGTTTCAAAAATTAAAAAAATGATCTGATTTCTTCTGTACATTTATGACCAAACTTTACAAATATTTACATAAAGCAAAATAAATTACACTATTACGTAAGAATAAGGTAAATCTGCTGATATCGTATCGTCAAAGGCGTCACAATAATATCGGGACCATCACAATATATCGAATCCCAAGTCTCTTTGCTTAAATGAACAGTTCTGATGCAGAAATAGGTCAAAAAAACAGAGGGAACTACATAGACCATGATCCTTTGCTCCGTTTCAGTGCAGAAATTACTGTTCTAAGCACTTTCACATCTTCATTCTTTGGATTAAGTCTTGTGGAGCTTTTTTTAGAGGAAAAAGGAGCAGATTCACAGTTTTATATCGGAATAAATGTGGTACAGTGAGATGGAGGAGATCGAATATGAAAAAGAAAGAACCAACGATAGAAAGAAAGAACGAAAAAGAACAAAAGAAAGAACAAATACGAAGTAAAACAAGTAAAAGAAAGAATGAAAGAAAGAACGAACGATCGAACGAAAGAAAGAAAAAGCAGAACTAAACAAGGTCTAAATCAGGACTAAAACCAGGTCTAAATCAGGACTAAAACCAGGTCTAAATCAGGACTAAAACCAGGTCTAAATCAGGACTAAAACCAGGCCTAAATCAGGTCTTAACCAGGACTAAATCAGGACTAAAACCAGGTCTAAATCAGAACTAAAACCAGGCCTAAATCAGGACTAAAACCAGGTCTGAATCAGGACTAAAACCAGGTCTAAATCAGGTCTTAACCAGGACTAAATCAGGACTAAAACCAGGTCTAAAGCAGAACTAAAACCAGGTCTAAATCAGGACTAAAACCAGGTCTAAATCAGAACTAAAACCAGGTCTAAATCAGGACTAAAACCAGGTCTGAATCAGGACTAAAACCAGGTCTAAATCAGAACTAAAACCAGGTCTAAATCAGGACTAAAACCAGGTCTAAATCAGGACTAAAACCAGGTCTAAATCAGGACTAAAACCAGGTCTAAATCAGGACTAAAACCAGGTCTAAATCAGGACTAAAACCAGGTCTAAATCAGGACTAAAACCAGGTCTAAATCAGGTCTTAACCAGGACTAAATCAGGACTAAAACCAGGTCTAAATCAGGACTAAAACCAGGTCTAAATCAGGACTAAAACCAGGTCTAAATCAGGTCTTAACCAGGACTAAATCAGGACTAAAACCAGGTCTAAAGCAGAACTAAAACCAGGTCTAAATCAGGACTAAAACCAGGTCTAAATCAGGACTAAAACCAGGTCTAAATCAGGACTAAAACCAGGTCTAAAGCAGAACTAAAACCAGGTCTAAATCAGGACTAAAACCAGGTCTAAATCAGGACTAAAACCAGGCCTAAAGCAGAACTAAAACCAGGTCTAAATCAGGACTAAAACCAGGTCTAAATCAGGACTAAAACCAGGTCTAAATCAGGTCTTAACCAGGACTAAATCAGGACTAAAACCAGGTCTAAATCAGAACTAAAACCAGGTCTAAATCAGGACTAAAACCAGGTCTGAATCAGGACTAAAACCAGGTCTAAATCAGAACTAAAACCAGGTCTAAATCAGAACTAAAACCAGGTCTGAATCAGGACTAAAACCAGGTCTGAATCAGGTCTTAACCAGGTCTAAATCAGGACTAAAACCAGGCCTAAAGCAGAACTAAAAGCAGGTCTAAACCCGGTCTTAACCAGGTCTAAACCAGGACTAAAAACCAGGCCTCGCGCAGCGCACCTCCTCTCGCCGCGGTGTCAAAAAGTGTGGGAATGGGGGATGAAAACCGCAAAGTTCATATGAAACACAAACATTTTAATCCTCAAATCAGTGAAAATGTCAAATGTGTCGCTTAAAGATGTTTCCTTCCTCTGAACAAGCGACAAAACCGTAGCTGTGACAGAATAATTATATAAAATACACCAAAAAATACTGTATCATCACATTAAACAACACGACGTATCGATATTTTGACCCCTACATCTGAGCCACAGGGTTAGTGAGTTAGAGGGGTGTGGGAGGGCATCTGAGACACTGTTAGAGGAGCGGAGGAGTGTGGCAGGGCATCTGGCGTACCTGCACGTTGGGGGTGGAGCGCCGCAGGGAGCCGTCCTCTCCGTAGGTGAACACGGTGAAGTCCGGAGGCAGCAGGACCCTGGGGAAACAAACAAAAAACAACATTCGATTTCCATTTTATTTCCATTTTCGACTCAGGGACACTGGGCTCAGTTAAAGCCGCAGTGCGTGACCTTCGGATCACCGGGGCGACGCGCGAGGCAGAGCGGGGAGCGTTTCGGAGTCAAGTGAAGCGAACGAACTCTGCGTTTGGGATTATCCCGGCTGGATTAACCGAAGAACTCCGACCGTTAGATATCGGCTACAGGAGCGAATCTGGAGCCAGGTCCATATATGGAAATCCTCCCGCGAGTATCATAGCAACACAAGAGCCAATCAGGAGTGAGGAGGTTAAATGTCCCGCCCTCCTCATGGCAGAGCTGATGCATCGTATATTTCACTGATTCTTCAGAATAATGAGGAAACTTTGAGCTTTTATCATCAAACTTTAAATAGTTTAAGTCACTGATTTATGTTGTTTGTTCTGTTCCGTACGAACAACAACAGAGTCACAATTTAACCAAATTCTCTTTACTTTCTGCTCGTTAAATTCTGCTCGTTCAGATTCTAGTCACATTAGATATTGTGACTGTTTGAGATATTTTGTCATTTTATTTCAGAAATCGTCACTCGGGGGAAAGCGGGAAGGGAACTTACTTAGCAACGAAACGAGCTGTCAATCAAACCTGTTGCTAACGCTAGGGGGAGGGGCCTCGGGGAATGAAGGCGTCTGATTGGTCCGTTATTTATGTTCAGATCTTGATTTAGGAACAAAACAGAGAAATGAAAAGTTCAGGATCCTGTGTGGCGGCTTCAGACGAACAGTTTAAGTCCAGAATGACGAGGCTCAGTGCAGCAGGTCCAGAGAGACGAGCGATAAAATCACAATGTGAGTCAATGGGGAAAAGGGAGAGAAGCACTTCCTGTTTGGCACGCGGCGGCTAACGGGTTAGCTTAGCCCACTCATATATACGGACTGTGGATCTACCCAAGAGCAGAGGAGTCGTGAACACATGTAAAAGTCTCCAAATCGCCAACTGGATTCACAATTTAAGAAACAACTAAAGATTCATCAGCCGACGAAGACGGGAGAAGAGGCAATCGAAAGAGCAAGAAAAGATTTTCCAAAGAACCATGTTTTATCTGTTCTTGGACATCGGGGACGAGAGTCGCCTTCACACCAGGAGCCGTCTTTGCCGTCTACTTGTCTTTGAACATGAGAACTAGAAATATATTCTGCAGAGTAGACCAAACCTTTTACTGCTGAATGAAACAGGACTGACATGTTGTATAATGCACAGCATGTGAGTGTGAATGTGTTAAAAATATGAATCTAATGCTAAGGTATGAATGAGATGCTGTGTTTGTGAGAGTGTTTGTGTCAGACTGGTGCTATGAAATACTGCTCTTATTGTTTAGCTTAAATGATGTATTATTTACTCCTGTAAATTAGGGACCGCAGATGGAAACTATCCATAATCTGGTGCAGAACATCTCTGTTTTTTTAAACTTAATGTATCTGTACATTGTCCCTTCAAATAAAGACTAAACTAAACTAAACCGTCACAACGGGTGGAAGTTCCTCTCTTTAGGGTCACTGACTAGGAAAAAAAAGGCAAAAAAGGGTGAGATTCCCTGTGTAGTTGAGTGCAAAGACTAAAAGGTTAAAGACTTTCTCATGAGGGGGAGTAAATTCAAGCGAGCAGTTAAGAAAGTAGAGATTATGTATTGTAAATGTGAAATGTATGAAGAGAAATGTCCATTTACACATGTTCTGAACTGTGGCAACATAAAAAAAGACAAAAAACAGAAATAACTGACAAAAAAAAAGAAAAAAGAACTTAAAAAGAGGAAGCTTTTCTGATTCACGTGCAGAAAATTGTGCTTAAGTCCAGAATGTGAAACTGTGTGTTGTAAATTGTGCAAATCTATGTTCAACATGTGAGTCTGTGTCAACGGTGCCAAGAAAATGACAGGATGCAGTTCACTAAATCACTCGTTCTTACAGCTCCTTGTTTCTTTATATTTTTCTTTTTATGGTTATTTGTTTTGTGCTTTTGCCACTGATTTGTAATGATGTCTTAAAAAAGTCCAGCTGGTACCAGAAAACTCTGAACCTCCCTCAAAAACAAAACAAAGGCCTTATCAAAACCAGTTGTGGTCATAAAAAACTTCGACGATCCTTGACGACTTTGCACCTGCGAATTTCTTACATTTTTTCTTTGTTACAGGAGATATTGACGCTGCGTAATTTTTTTTTCTCTTCTTTTCTTCAACATCCTGTGACAAACAACACTAACAACACTCACCACTAACGGTTTTAACAAAATGTTTCTCTCACAAGCCCTATTTAAATGGGAACTCCGGCATGTTTGAAGAAGCTTAACTCCACTTTAACCCATCTGACAACAGCCACGAGTCTAACAAACCAAACGCTCTGCCTGGTTCACTCATTAGTGTCTGGAAACGTTAGAAAACATCTTTATAAGCACCTCACACTTCCCTCTGCTGATTTCCCACTGCACAGGCCAAAGCCCAAAAGACTCGATCGCCGATGTCGTTTCTAATCACATTTATTTACCAGTGAATTATATTTTTTGGCTAAAAAATACATTCCCGAAACATTTTCTATCAACAACTTTCAGTTTCTCTTCTTCTTCATCATCAGTAATCGATCCTCACTTGGAGTCGACGATCGAGTCTTTTGGGCTTGGAAGTTCAGAACTTGCCCCCATCACTACACTAGTTCAGAACTTGCCCCCATCACTGCACTAGTTCAGAACTTGCCCCCATCACTACACTAGTTCAGAACTTGCCCCCATCACTACACTAGTTCAGAACTTGCCCCCATCACTACACTAGTTCAGAACTTGCCCCCATCACTGCACTAGTTCAGAACTTGCCCCCATCACTACACTAGTTCAGAACTTGCCCCCATCACTGCACTAGTTCAGAACTTGCCCCCATCACTGCACTAGTTCAGAACTTGCCCCATCACTGCACTAGTTCAGAACTTGCCCCCATCACTACACTAGTTCAGAACTTGCCCCCATCACTACACTAGTTTGTTGCCTTGACAGACTCACTGCCACAGTGAGATCTCCGCCGAGGAAACACTGATCTGTGCCGTTTTTTGACCTTTGACAGAATTCCACCTCCTCTAGCGACAGATTTTGGCTTCAACCGTGCCCGAGTTCAGCTTTAACTAATGTGTTTTCTTACAGCAGAAGAAAACTAAGCCGACACAGAAAGAGGAATGTTAGAAAATTAGTTTTAGCTCATTTAGAAACTTTTCCATTAACTACAAAACCTGTAACCTGACGACGCCCTTCAAGACGAAGATCAACCACAGTGAAAGGTCTGAAGCTGAAGTTCATTCACTCACTTCTTTTCAACACTCGACCTGTTCCTCATGTGCCCAACCACAGCCTCCATCAGGTTAAAGCTACATTCAACTCGTGACTACAACTCATACTGGAACCGCCAACTGTGTTTCAGTCCACAACGTTTCATGTCCTTCGAGTTCTGTTTGTGACGATGACGGTTTATGAAGTATGATCAATGACTAATCAAAGGGAGAATGTGTGATGGAAATTTATACTCTCCATCTGTCTTTGTGTAAATGAATGTGATCTACCAGAGGAGTCGTGAACATGTGTAAAAGCCTCAGCAGACACAGTCTCCAGGTCAGGAAGTCTTTAAGGCTGATTCACTTCAGTCTTCTGCATTATTATAACTGTCACTAGTGCTGATTATAATACGTGTTTTTAACTTTATGTGTCATGTTCCACTGGACTCGGCTCTTCTTTCTGGTCCAGCTCTTGGTGCTGAGTCACGGTCGGATCGTCCGAGTGGAAAACTAAAGTTCTGAATAAGGAATAAGGCCCAGAACCAGAACCAGAACCAGACCGGGACCCGTCTGGAGGGAAAGTGCATCTCTGAAACCCATGAGTTTTGTTTCTCTTTTGTTTTTGCGTCTCTCCACACTCTGAGTCTCTCCACACGCCACAATTTTGCGTAGAAAGCGGCTGCAGTACTCACGTGTTCCTGCGGAGGCGCACTACATGGTCCTGTCCCTCCACATTTACGACGTACGACATCTGAAAAACACAGAACGAGTCTTTAAACGAGAGGACAAAACGTTTACATGAAACCAGATGAAAATGGAGGACGCCTCAGTCCGGTTTATGTGATTAAAGGTTCTGTCCACGTCAAACTAAACCAAAAAACGAGTTATTAAAGGTCCAATATCACACAAAACTCATTCTTGTGAGGTTTAAAGGGGAACTTCGCTGTGGCAGTGAGTCTGTCAAGGCAAAAACGCCAATTTGTTTCACACAGAAGAAGCTTAACACCACTTTAACCCGTCTTACAATCTTACACCAGCTTGCCGTTTTACGAGGAAGAGATTATAAATAGATTATAGGTCTTGTTTTCAGATTTATTTTCTACTTACTAGTTCTAAATTGGATGAATTCTCGTCTAGAGGTTATTTTTTTTAAAGAGAACTTGTCAAATAAAATGATCTTGCTGCACGGACAGATCATTTCACTACTTTTAAGTCATTTTCTGATAGATTTAAGGGTTTATATCTCACATTTTGGCCCAGCTTTACCAACTGAAAAACTGTTGGCTAATGCTAATGCTAATGCTACCTAGCTTGTGACTATAATGTTATTGAAGAGGGACTTGTTTAACAGCACAGATCAGTTCACCTGTTGTAGTTCAGATTACTCAGTTCTTTCTGTTCAGACTGTGTTAAAGTTGAACTCGGACACGTCTGAAGCTAAATCTGTGCCGTTTTTTGGCTTCTGACAGAATTCCTCCACCTCTAGCGACGAACTTTAGCTTCAGACGTGCCCGAGTTCAGCTTAAAGTCTTGTTCTAATGTAGTTTCCTCCTCAAACAGAGCTGGAGTTGTGTTTGTTTCATTCACACGTTTGAGTAACACTTTATTATTCATCTGTCTACATCTCCAAAGCTCCAGACGCTCAGTTCCACCTCGCGATGTCATGAAGTGGCTGTTTTCAAGTGAACAGCTCCTTTGACCTTTAGCTCAGCAGAGATCAGGGCTGTGCAAAGATACTGAAATATCGATATATCGTATTGTTTACTGTGATGATACTGTATCGATATTGTGGGCTGCTGTGTCGATATATCGGCAAGAGTATTTTTAGGTATTTTACTAAATTATTTTGCGTAAGAGCGACAGTTGTGATGAGATTTTCACTGTTTTGATGAGTAAAATGAGTGTTTTTCGTATTAACTTTGCACAAACTAAATAAACAAAAGTCTCTTTTTTCCCCCACTAAAGTTTCAGGAAGTTTCAGGAAGTGGAGCTCAGACACAACAGGAGCCTGAGACTGAAAACACCACACACCCTCCTCCCTCTATCACTCTATCACTCTCTTTCTCTTATCCTCTCTCTTTATCTTTAGCTTTCTTTCTTTCTCTCTCTTTCCCTCTCTTTTTCTCGCTTTCTCTTTCTTTCTTTCTCCCTCTCTTTCCTTCTCTCTCTTTTTCTTTCTCTCTCTTTCTCTTCCTCTCTCTATCTCTCTCTTTGTTTCTCTCTCTCTCTCATTCTTTCTCTCTCTATGACTCTATCTTTCACTCCCTTTATCTCTCTCTTTCTCTCTCTTTTTCTCACTTTCTCTCTCTCTTCTTCTTTTCTCTTTCTCTCTCTATCACTATCTCTCTTTCTTTCTTTTTTCTCTCCCTCTTCTTTCTCTCTCCCTCTCTCTCTCTTCTCAGGATCTCCCTCTCTCTTCTTCTTCTGCTCTTCCTCTCTCTTCATCCCCCTCTTCCTTTTTCTCTCCACTCTCCTTCTTTCACCCCATTTTCTCCCGCTCTGTCTCCGCTCTCTCTCACCCTTTTCCACTCTTCCTCTGCCTCTCTTCCTCTCTCTTTTCTCCCCTCCACTATCTCCTCTCTCACTCTCCCTCTCTCTCTCTGTCTTTCTCTCTACCCCGTCTTCCCTCTCCTCCTCCTCTCTTTTCCCCTCTCCTTTTCTTTCCCTCCCTCTCTCATTTATTAAAATTTCTTCTCTCTCCCCGCTCGCCTCTTCAGTCTCTCCATCTTTCTTTCTACTCCCAGTCTCCCTCTCTCTCTCTCTTCCTCTCTCCTTCTTTCCCTCCCTCTCTCGTTTATTAAAAACAAATGACCTTAGAGGATCACACGTTTCTCTCCTCTACCTCTTCTCTTCCTCCTCTTTTTCTCACTCTTTCCTTCATTCTTCCTCTTCTCTATCTTCCCTCTCTACTCCTCCCTCCTTCTCTCACTCTAATCTTTTTCATCCCTCGCTCCATCTCTCTCTCACATTTAAAAAAATGACTTCGGACGACCACACCCACGTCTCTCTCTCCCCCTCACTTCTCTCTCCCCCTCCCTCCATCTCTCTCTCTCTTTCTCTCCTTCACACATTCACTGTGACCCAGATGACCACACCCGCATCTTTCCCTTCTCTCTCTCTTCTTTCTCCTCCAACTTTCTTCTTTTTCCTCCCTCTCTCTCCACACATTTACCCTCCCTCCTCTCCTCCACTTTCTCTCTTTCTCCCCTCTTTCTTTCTCTCTCGTCTCTTTCTCTCTCCTCTCTCTCCCTTCTCTTTCTCTCTCGTCTCTTTCTCTCTCCTCTCTCTCCCCTCTCTTTCTCTCTCCTCTCTTTCTCTCTCCTCTCTCTCCCCTATCTTTCTCTCTCCTCTCTTTCTCTCTCCTCTCTCTCCCCTCTCTTTCTCTCTCCTTTCTTTCTCTCTCCTCTCTCTTCTCTCTTTCTCTCTCTCTCTCCTCTCTCTTCTCTCTCTCTCCTCTCTCTTTCTCTTTCTCTCTCTCCCTCTCTTTCTCTCTTCTCCCTCACTCTCTCCTCTTTCTCTCTCTCCCTCTTTCTTTCCACCCACATCTTTCCCTCCTCTCTTTCTCTCTTTCTGTCTTTCAACACGTTTACTCTGAGCAAACTCCCCATGAAGACCACACCCACATGTTTGTCTCCGCCCTCCCTCCATCCCTCCTTCTCTCCCTCCCTCTTTCCAAACACTCTTTCATGATCTTTGTCGCGTTCACAAACTCGGAAATCTCGCCCGAGCATTCCGAACACGCCACACCTCCACCTCTCTCCCTCTTTCACTTCTCTCTTATTCCCTCCTTTGCTCTCTCCGTTCTGTCTATCCCTCCTTCCTCCTCGCTCTCTCTCTACCTCTTCCTCTTATTTCCCCTCTTTTTCTCTCTCCTCTCCTTTCCAAATGTCCTTCTCTCTCCCCAGCTCCTCTTCCTTTCTCCCTCTCTCTTTCTCTCCTTCTTTTGCACTCTTTCAACCCTCTCCCTCTATCCCTTCCCCTCCCGCTTTCTCTCCCTGTTCTCTCCATTTCTTCCCTCCCTCCCGCTCTCTCTCCCTCCCTCTTTTCTGCCTCCGTCTCTCCCTGTTCTCTCTGTCCTGAGCTCCACAGCTGGGCCTGGTGATGTCATGTCTGTGGCATCTGTGAGTGGACTGCGTTTCCCAGAATGCACCAGGACATAAACGTGCGTCTCTCCCTCTCTTCAGTGAGGACGAGGGTTTGTGACGGAACGTGGGAAAAAGAGGATTTAAAAAAACAAAACAAAACAGGAAGTAGAGTTCAGGGGTTTGTCCGAGTGTTCACTGCACCTGATTGGGCGGCGCTCCGTCTAAGCCCCGCCTCAGCCGCCCTCCGATTGGCCGCGGGACAGTCAGGTGATACGAGGACAGGTGCTGGGTCTGGAGCAGGGCTGAGGACACAGGTCAGAGGTCAAAGGACAGAGGACACAGAACTACAAACAAATCTGCAGGTCAACCCAAGATGGCGTCGTGTCATTTGGTCAACCCAAGATGGCGTCATGTTGTTTGGTCAACCCAAGATGGCGTCGTGTTGTTTTCAGGGTTTGCGCTCTTAAAATAAAATCTTAAAATAATTTTCGCATTTACTTCCTCAATCCGGGGCGAGCTCCTCCCACCTGAGTGACGTCTGTAACCACGGACTAATCAGAGCGCGGTGTGGAGCGTTTGGACCAATCAGAGCGCGGTGTGGGGCGTTTAGACCAATCAGAGCGCGGTGTGGGGCGTTTAGACCAATCAGAGCGCGGTGTGGAGCGTTTAGACCAATCAGAGCGCGGTGTGGAGCGTTTGGACCAATCAGAGCGCGGTGTGAAGTGTTTGGACCAATCAGAGCGCGGTGTGGAGCGTTTGGACCAATCAGAGCGCGGTGTGGAGCGTTTGGACCAATCAGAGCGCGGTGTGGGGCGTTTAGACCAATCAGAGCATGGCGTGGGGCGTTTAGACCAATCAGAGCGCGGTGTGGGGCGTTTAGACCAATCAGAGCGCGGTGTGGGACGTTTAGACCAATCAGAGCGCGGTGTGGGCCGTTTGGACCAATCAGAGCGCGGTGTGGAGCGTTTGGACCAATCAGAGCGCGGTGTGGGGTGTTTAGACCAATCAGAGCCGGGCGTGGGGCGTTTAGACCAATCAGAGCGCGGTGTGGGGCGTTTAGACCAATCAGAGCGCGGTGTGGAGCGTTTGGACCAATCAGAGCGCGGTGTGGGGCGTTTAGACCAATCAGAGCGCGGTGTGGGGCGTTTAGACCAATCAGAGCGCGGTGTGGAGCGTTTGGACCAATCAGAGCGCGGTGTGGGGCGTTTGGACCAATCAGAGCGCGGTGTGGGGCGTTTGGACCAATCAGAGCGCGGTGTGGGGCGTTTAGACCAATCAGAGCGCGGTGTGGGGCGTTTGGACCAATCAGAGCGCGGTATGGGGCGTTTGGACCAATCAGAGCGCGGTATGGGGCGTTTGGACCAATCAGAGCACGGATTTTAGGATTTAAACATTTTTTTAAAGTTTATGTTGTGAAAATAGAAAAGAATCTGACAGAATCTGGCCTCTGTGAAAGCCGGATGCCCTGAAGAACATGGGAAGACTGAATTATCTTCTCTCTTTTCTCTCTTTCTTTTCCACTTCTCTCTTTTCTCTCTTCTCTTTCTCTTCTCTCTTTTCTCTCCTCTCTCTCTTTTTCTCTTCTCTCTCTTCTCTCTCTTCTCCCTCTCTTTCTCTTCTCTCTTTCCCCCTCTTCTCTTTTTTCTCTTCTCTCTCTTTCTCTTCTCTCTTCTCCCTCTCTCTTCTCTTTCTCTTTCCCCCTCTTCTCTTTCTCTTCTCTCTTCTCTGGAGACACTGGACTTTATGGACCAGTTTTCTCGGTTCTGATTTGGTGTTTTGGTAAAGTCTTGTCCTGAGTCGGTGCTAGTGCAGCGTCTGCAGCTCAGGGAGGAGCTCTGCGGGTTCTGAGTCTGTCGCAGGGTCAAGGATCCATTAAACATTCACACGCAAATATGTACGGATCTGGAGCCTGTGGTCGACAAAACAACTGGAAATGAACGAACAGAAAATATAACAGATAAAACTGGAGGAAGGTTTGTCACAGTTCAGGTCTAAACCGGGTCTAAACCTGGACTAAACCAGGACTAAACCAGGTCTAAACCAGGTCTAAACCAGGGCTAAACCTGGACTAAACCAGGACTAAACCAGGGCTAAACCAGGGCTAAACCAGGGCTAAACCAGGGCTAAACCAGGACTAAACCAGGGCTAAACCAGGGCTAAACCAGGGCTAAACCAGGACTAAACCAGGGCTAAACCAGGACTAAACCAGGTCTAAACCAGGGCTAAACCAGGACTAAACATGGACTAAACCAGGGCTAAACCAGGACTAAACCAGGTCTTAACATGGACTAAACCAGGTCTAAACCAGGGCTAAACCAGGGCTAAACCAGGACTAAACCAGGGCTAAACCAGGACTAAACCAGGACTAAACCAGGACTAAACCAGGGCTAAACCAGGACTAAACCAGGGCTAAACCAGGTCTAAACCAGGACTAAACCAGGGCTAAACCAGGACTAAACCAGGACTAAACCAGGTCTAAACCAGGACTAAACCAGGGCTAAACCAGGACTAAACCAGGACTAAACCAGGACTAAACCAGGACTAAACCAGGACTAAACCAGGTCTTGTGACAAAAGTTGGAGCTGAAGTGGAAACTGTGACAGAAGAAACCACAGAAAAACAAACAAACCACCAACACGTCTGAGAAATTTAACAGAACTGAAGAAAACAGGATGAGGAGGAGGAGGAGAGGAGGAGGAGAGGAGGAGAGGAGGAGAGGAGGAAAGGAAAGGAGGAGGAGGAGGAGAGGAGGAGGAGAGGAGGAAGAGAGGAGGAGGAGAAGAGGAGAGGAGGAGAGGAGGAGGAGAGGAGGAGAGGAGGAGGAGAGGAGGAGAGGAGGAGGAGGAGGAGAGGAGGAGAGGGAGAGGAGGAGAGGTGGAGGAGAGGAGGAGGGGAGGAGGAGGAGAGGAAGAGGAGAGGAGGAGGAGAGGAGGAGGTGGAGGAGAGGAGAGGAGGAGGAGAGGAGGGGAGGAGAGGAGGAGGAGAGGAGGAGAGGAGAGGAGAGGAGGAGGAGAGGAGGAGAGGAGAAGAGGAGGAGGAGAGGAGGAGGAGAGGAGGAGGAGAGGAGGAGGAGAGGAGAGGAGGAGGAGAGGAGGAGGAGAGGAGGAGGAGGAGGAGGAGAGGAGGAGGAGAGGGTTTTATCAGCGAAAAAAGAATCCAGAATTTGGCTTTTACGACGTCTGTTTAAACTGTTCACCTCAGACCTGAGAGGAGCCAGAAGTCCTGGTTTAGACCTGGTTTAGACCTGGTTTAGACCTGGTTTAGTCCTGGTTTAGACCCAGCTTAGACCCAGTTTAGCCCTGGTTTAGACCTGGTTTAGACCTGGTTTAGTCCTGGTTTAGTCCTGGTTTAGTCCTGGTTTAGACCTGGTTTAGTCCTGGTTTAGTCCTGGTTTAGACCTGGTTTAGACCTGGTTTAGACCTGGTTTAGACCTGGTTTAGTCCTGGTTTAGACCTGGTTTAGTCCTGGTTTAGCCCTGGTTTAGCCCTGGTTTAGCCCTGGTTTAGTCCTGGTTTAGACCTGGTTTAGTCCTGGTTTAGTCCTGGTTTAGCCCTGGTTTAGTCCTGGTTTAGTCCTGGTTTAGACCTGGTTTAGACCTGGTTTAGTCCTGGTTTAGTCCTGGTTTAGACCTGGTTTAGACCTGGTTTAGTCCTGGTTTAGTCCTGGTTTAGACCTGGTTTAGACCTGGTTTAGTCCTGGTTTAGACCTGGTTTAGACCTGGTTTAGACCTGGTTTAGTCCTGGTTTAGTCCTGGTTTAGACCTGGTTTAGACCTGGTTTAGACCTGGTTTAGTCCTGGTTTAGACCTGGTTTAGACCTGGTTTAGTCCTGGTTTAGACCTGGTTTAGACCTGGTTTAGACCTGGTTTAGACCTGGTTTAAACCTGGTTTAGACCTGGTTTAAACCTGGTTTAGACCTGGTTTAGACCTGGTTTAGACCTGGTTTAGACCTGGTTTAGACCTGGTTTAGACCTGGTTTAGACCTGGTTTAGACCTGGTTTAGACCTGGTTTAGACCTGGTTTAGTCCTGGTTTAGTTCTGATGAAAACCGCAGAGTCGTGTTTTTCTCTGAACTTTGACTCAGCGTTTATCCACTTCCTGGAGCCGCCACCTCCTCCTCATCCCTCCCTCTCCCCCGCCACCTCCTCCTCATCCCTCCCTCTCCCCCGCCACCTCCTCCTCATCCCTCCTTCACACCCTGCAGTTCACAGTCGACACATGATGCACGAGGCTTCACCTAATCACAGTTTTATTTATTATTAGTGATGTAACAATATCGTAAATCTGCTGATATCGTATCGGCAAAGGCGTCACAATAATATCGGGAGCATCACAATATATCGAATCCCAAATGAACAGTTCTGATGCAGAAATAGCTAAAAAAAACAGAGGGAACTACATAGACCATGATCCTTTGCTCCGTTTCAGTGCAGACGACATGAAGAAATAACTGCATTTTTAGAGGAAAAAAGAGCAGATTCACAGTTTTATATCGTAATAAATCTGGTCCAGTGAGATGGAAGAGATCGAATATGAAAAAATGAAAGAATGTTTCTTAAAACAAGATGAAATATGAATCTTGTTCTAAGCAGAAAACACGAGTTTCAAGTGTTTATGGACAGATTTAAAACAAGATGAAATATGAATCTTGTTCTAAGCAGAAAACACGAGTTTCAAGTGTTTATGGCAAGATTTTTCCCCTTATTGGTTTGAGGAGGAAGTTAAAGAGGCTTAACCTGGACTGAGTTAATATAAAAAGTGCTTAGAATAAGTTGTGATATCGAGATAAGATAAATCAGGATGAATATCTGGAAACAAGTCAAAAAATCTCATCTTAAGTAAAAAAAATCTTAAAATTGGTCTTTTAAGATGAATCTGCTTAATTCAAGTCAGTTTAACTATGATAGAAAATCGTTTTTTTGTAGTGTGTGTTCAGTAGTTTTTGTAAATTAAACTCAGTGTCAGTAGTGACGTCAGTGACATTTTGACGTGTTTCTGCAGTCGACCCAGATCCTTAAGATGCTCCGAGCCTCAGAACAGCAGAATCTCTGTTTTATCTCCACTTAAAAGGCTTAAAAAGTTGAGGTTCAAACCGGCCTTGACGTCGCTCAATCGTAAAAAACATCGTAATATCCTGAGCCTCCCCACGATATCGCAATAAATATCGTACTGTGAGGTTCAGACCTCGACCGTAGCGTATCGAGAGACTTGGATCTCGTTACAGCCCTAATAATAATATAATAATATATATTTAATAGGGCCCGACCGATATGGATTTAGTCACAGCCGATATGATACCGATAAAATGGGGGTTGGAGCTGTCGATATATTTATGACGTAAAAACTCACTGTAAAACTTCGGTTTGGCTCTATTGGATTTTCAGTCGGGTTTATTTAGGCGACATTTCTTGTTCTTCTGCCACTTTACGTCATATTTAAAGAGTCGGTCAGCCTAATGGTGTTTTTGTACAATATTCTAGCCTGTAAAGAAATTGCTGTAAGTAAACTACCGCTGTTAGCCTTTAGCGGTAAATGCGGCGTCTTGCTTGGTAATTAACAATCTGCTAAATGCTGATAATTCACACCTCTATTCACAGCTCATAGCTCATTCATAGCGACTGTAAAGTGACTATAGTGGCCGTATATATGTTACTGGGCACGGACTGATATGGAAATGAGCTGTGAATAGAGGTGTGAATTATCCGCATTTACAGATTGTTAATTACCACGGCGCACACGCATTTACCGCTAAAGGCTAACAGCGATAGTTTACTTACAGAACTTTCTTTACAGGCGAGAATATCGTACAAAAACACCATTAGACCGAGCGACTCTTTAAATATGACGTAAAGAGGCCGATATGTTTCCAAGAGCCGATAACGGCCGACGGAGATATGAGCCACGCCCTAATTTCAATATCTCTTTCCCAATTTGGCCATTTTTTAGGTTTTAAATTTTCCTTCCTGATTGCAAATCCTGACGTCAGGCTTTGGGAATCCTGTGACTCTTACCTGTGCGCTCGGCCGCGACTCTAATGTCCGAGAGAATATTTCACCCGTGAAAATACAAGAAAACACCTTTCATTTAGTTGAAATCGTGTTCAAAGTGTCGGAGAAAATGTGTTTTTTTGTGTAAATCTTTCATGTCAAACGGTTTGGACAGAATTCTCCCAGTGTGACGTCATCACCGTGGGACTTCCTCTAATATTATTTGAGATGTTTTTCTACTTTTTTTCACAAATTGCTTCTTGGTTTGCGTAAAAGTATCATTTATATTTACAGCAGGAATTATCCGCCCAATAATATCGGTCGGACGTTATCAGAACAATGAGATTTACTGAGTTTTATCAAAAAACACGATTCATGTTCTGCAGAATTATTGAGTTCAGCGTTTCGGCTCCACCGTATTTTCAGTTTCTGGCGTTTCAGGTGATTTAAGTGACGTGTGCAGAGCTGCGGAGGACGTGGCCGCGTTTTTACCCACGATTCTGTTCACCGAAAAACGCGACGAAAGAGTGAAAATATAAATATAACTGCTCAGAGGTTCAGTGTTCAGCGCTTTGGCGTTTTGTTTCATTCACGCGTTTGAGGAACTCGCTCTGCTCCCACCTCGTGATGTCATGAAGGGGCAGTTTTCGAGTGAACAGCTCCTTTTTTTTTTTTACCTCAAAGCCGCATTAGGGAAAAGTTCCGCAGTGGCTTTAAGCGTCGCTACGGGAGCAGGAGCCGAAACGACCCCGAGTCTGGAGACAAAGGCGTCGATTCAGGAACAAAAACCAGAGCAGATTTAAACTAAACCCGTCCAAAGTCCAGACCTCGGACCAGACCAGGACCGAACCAGGACTAAACCAGGACTGAACCAGGACTAAACCAGGACTAAACCAGGACTGAACCAGGACTGAACCAGGACCGAACCAGGACTAAACCAGGACTGAACCAGGACTGAACCAGGACCAAACCAGGACCGAACCAGGACTAAACCAGGACTGAACCAGGGCTAAACCAGGACTAAACCAGGGCTAAACCAGGACTAAACCAGGACTAAACCAGGACTGATCCGGGACTGAAGCGGGACTGAACCAGGACTGAAGCGGGGCTAAACCAGGACTAAACCAGGACTAAACCAGGGCTAAACCAGGACTGATCCAGGACTGAAGCGGGACTGAACCAGGACTGAAGTGGGACTGAACCGGGACTAAACCAGGACTAAACCAGGTCTAAACCAGGACTAAACTAGGACTAAACCGGGACTGAATCAGGGCCAAATCAGGACTAAACCAGGTCTAAACCAGGACTATATTAGGACTGAAACAGAACTGACCCAGGACTAAACCAGAACTAAACCAGGACTAAACCAGGACTAAACCAGGACTAAACCAGGACAATACCAGGTCTAAACCAGGACTATATTAGGACTGAACCAGGTCTAAACCAGGACTAAACCAGGACTAAACCAGGACTAAATCAGGACTGAAACAGAACTGACCCAGGACTAAACCAGAACTAAACCAGGACTAAACCAGGACTAAACCAGGACTAAACCAGGACTAAACCAGGTCTAAACCAGGACTATATTAGGACTGAACCAGGTCTAAACCAGGACTAAACCAGGACTAAACCAGGACTAAATCAGGACTGAAACAGAACTGACCCAGGACTAAACCAGAACTAAACCAGGACTAAACCAGGACTAAACCAGGACTAAACCAGGACAATACCAGAACTAAACCAGGACTAAACCAGGTCTAAACCAGGACTATATTAGGACTGAACCAGGTCTAAACCAGGACTAAACCAGGACTAAATCAGGACTGAAACAGAACTGACCCAGGACTAAACCAGAACTAAACCAGGACTAAACCAGGACTAAACCAGGACTAAACCAGGACAATACCAGAACTAAACCAGGACTAAACCAGGTCTAAACCAGGACTATATTAGGACTGAACCAGGTCTAAACCAGGACTAAACCAGGACTAAACCAGGACTAAATCAGGACTGAAACAGAACTGACCCAGGACTAAACCAGGACTCAGAATCAGGTCTGGACGTGTCTGTCTTTGATATCGTGGGTTTTCAGATTGTAAAATGCGATGACGTCGTTCTCCCACTCGGAGCCAAGAGGCAGATTTCCCCGTTTGCATTTTTACATTTTTACATTTTTTATTTCACTTTTCTTACTTCACCATAAACTCTCCAAAAAATAAATTCACAAATGTTGAATCTGATTTAAGGAGCTCGTCTTACGCAGTTTTCTCATCTCTGGTTTGATGCTGTTTCCTGGAATCGCCCGTCTCTACGGAAACAAGCCGTTAAAACGACCACTTCATGACATCACGAGGTGGCACAGAGCGTTTGGGGCTTTGGAGATTTACACAGATGAATAATAAAGGGTTAAACTCAAACATGGACTGAACCAGGACCAAAGAGGCCCAAAACAAAACCAGGATTCTACAGGAATAAATACATCCAGAGGGTCCAAGTTCCAGCAAGACTAAACCGGGACTAAACCAGGTCTAAACCAGGTCTAAACTAATCCAAACCAGGTCCAAACCAGGTCTAAACCAGGTCTAAACCAGGTCTAAATCAGGTCTAAACCAGGTCTAAATCAGGTCTAAATCAGGTCTAAACCAGGTCCAAACCAGGTCCAAACCAGGTCTAAACCAGGTCTAAACCAGGTCTAAACCAGGTCTAAACCAGGTCTAAATCAGGTCTAAATCAGGACTAAACTAGGTCTAAACCAGGTCCAAACCAGAACTAAAGAACTAAACCAGGACTAAGGTAGGTCTAAACAAGGAAGTTAGATGAAGAATAAAACATGGACTGAATCACTGGGTAAATCCAATAAACTAGATCTAAACCAGGTCTAAACTAAGTCGAAACCAGATTTAAACCAGGTCTAAACCAGGTCCCAACCAGGACTAAACCAGGTCTAAACCAGGTCCCAACCAGGACTAAACCAGGTCTAAACCAGGTCCAAACCAGGTCTAAATCAGGACTAAACAAGGTCTAAACCAGGTCTAAATCAGGACTAAACCAGGTCTAAATAAGGTCTAAACCAGGTCTAAACTAGGTCCAAACCAGGTCCAAACCAGGTCCAGACCAGGTCTAAACCAGGTCCAAACCAGATCTAGATCCTGGTACGGGTGTGGGGCTCTTTACCTGCGGCCGGGGCGCACAGCAGCAGGGCGCAGATGAGGACTCCAGTTCCCATGGTGCCCCGCGGCCCACCGTTTCTCCGATGCCCCGTGAATAACCTCCGAGCTCCTCTCCGGGCTCCGAGCCGCCCTCCCCCGCGCTCCCCGCCCCGAAAAGCCGCGGAGCCGTGCGCTAAAGTCCGCTCCAAAAGTCCGCTCCGTGCGCCTTTACGCAGTCCTCCTGCGCGCGGCTCAGTGCGGGTTTTATCCCCGTCCTCTGGCCTCTTCTGCCGGGGAGATCAGGGCAGTTTTTTCCTCTTCTGAGCTCCCTCCATCTCTCCCCACTCCGCTTTGGGATCGACTAGTCCTGGTTTAGTCCCTGATAAGTCCCGGCTTAGTTCTGGTTTAGTCCCGGTGCGTCAGGCCGGTCCGAGGCGCAGGTCTTGGCCGCGCTTGGGGACGTGTTTCTGGGGTAAACTCCGGAGCGATCAGACCCTGCGCTGGAACTCGCCTGGAATCTCACTCAGCGTCAGTGACAGAGGCAGGAGCGCGCTTCCGGCGCGCCCCTTCACAATAAAAGTCTCCAATTTACCCTTTAAAAACAGATTTTTGTTGATTATCGGACAAAACAGTGTTAGAGTGAGAAGAGCAGAGCCAGAGTTCTGTCCAGTTCATCTTCCAGAGTCATGGTCTATTTTTCAAACAGAAAAGGACACTGACAACACAAAACAATAAATATTTAACTGATTGATTGATTAATTTCTTTGGGTCTCAGGTTTATTCCACAGACACAGTCATATTTAACAGACACAGACCGAAAAGGTGTCGGCTGAAGCTTCAGCTCATTCTGCCTTTGCCCTTTATTATATAACTTTATTTTACACACTCAGGGTCCAAATTGCACATAAAAGGACAATTAAAACACATACACTTACAATAATAATAATAATAATAATAATAATAATAATAATAATAATAATAATAATAATAATCATAATCATAATCATAATCATAATCATAATCATAATCATAATCATAATCATCTTTAAACCAAAGTACCAAATATAGCTTTGGTTTTTGCAGTTTAAAAAGTCCTGGTGTTTTTATATATAAATATTTATATTAGAAATGCTATTTTTTCATTTTAAATGTCTTGTTAAGATCTTAGTGTGAATCATTATGGCCAGAGCAGAAAGAATTCAGATTTAAAAGTGCTAAATAACAGTTATTTTGTCATGAAGGATCATGTCCTCTGTGGTTCCCTCTGTTTTACTGTATTTTACTGTATTTTACTGTATTCTACTGTATTCTACTGTATTTTACTGTATTCTACTGTATTCTACTGTATTTTACTGTATTTTACTGTATTTTACTGTATTCTACTGTATTTTACTGTATTTTACTGTATTTTACTGTATTCTACTGTATTCTACTGTATTTTACCGTATTTTACTGTATTTTACTGTATTTTACTGTATTTTACTGTATTCTACTGTATTCTACTGTATTTTACTGTATTTTACTGTATTCTACTGTAGCACATTTGATCCCATGTCACATCTTCAGTTTCATCCAAAGTTCCAGGAAAGTGGGAGCGACATGTTCCAGTTTGTTCCTGTAAAATTCAGCACTGCATTTATCAACTGAAAAGTATTTTCTAAAAACATATTTTTTAGGAGAAACATCGAGTCTCCTCAAGTCACAGGCCTCAAGTCCAAGTCAAGTCCCAGATCTTAGTTCATTTTGTCAAGTCTAAAGTCCTAAAAATGAGTCGAGTCCACGTCACGACTCGTAAATCCTGAGTCCTCGGTTTGATCTGATCTAGAAAAGGTTCCCAAATGTTCGTAAATGTATCTGATCTGACAGGATCTCCTCAAGACACAAACACGTCATCGTATCGTTTCAGCGTTTGTGGAGCTGCTGCGGCCTTCACCCCCCTCACAATCCTCCTCCTCTTGGTGATAATCGTGTCCAACAGAATTACGTAATGTTCTGCTGAATTTCCCGGGAGCTCGTCCACGTTTGATCCCAATACCCAGAACCACAGTCACTTTTTCTTGTGTATGGTTCAGTCAGACCAAAAGTTTTTAACCCCCGAAGACCTAAGGGCAATTTTAGTACATTTCTCCTCGCCTGGATTTTTTTTCTTAATTTTGCTTTTAAAACTCACGCAAAAAACGTGTCCAAAATGTAAGATATAAAGACTTAAATCTATCAGACAATGACTTAAAAGTAGTGAAATGATGTGTCCACGCAGCAAAATCATTTCACTGGATGAGTTCTCTTCAAATAAACGACCTTTAGACTCGAATCTCTCGTCTCTGTGAGTGCTCATGGGCTGGAAATAAGTTTCTGGAAGCTCAGTTTGAGATAAACAGACTTAAAACCAGTTTAGGATCAGTGTTTATGGCCTGAGAAGAAGTTCCCAGATGCCAAATTCTAGATAAAACGCTTTAAATTCTGATAAATTCTAGATAAGAATACGTAAAATCAGTTTGTGATTAGTGTTCATGGCCTGAGAATAAGTTCAAAGATGCTAAATTGTAAATAAAAGTGCTTAAATCAGTCGGACATGATAGAAGTTCATGTTCAGTCTGTGTCAAATCTGAGTCACTGAATCTAAAAACAAGTGAAGTGTCGCAGGGAAAACTCTGGGAAATGAATCGTAGCTTCTTCTTTTCGACATTTATTGCCTAAATTTAAGATTTTCTGACCAGTTGAGTCACAGAAGAAAAATATGTGACACTTTTTAAGATCACACAAACAATTCAGAACAAGTAAATAGAAAATAATTCTGAAAACAAGATGAAGAACGTGATAAAAGTTTGAAAATCTTGTCACAGCAGTGAAATAGAAGCGAAAAGTTTGCTCGGTTTAGTTTTAGAATAATGCAGACGGTGGATAAACTGTTGAAGCTGGAGCCTGGCGTTTATTGAACATAATAAACACAACAGAGTTCCAGTTTAAAGCCACAGTGTGTAACATCTCCACGGAGACAAGCAGACAGCTTTTCTCCAGCTGAGAAGTAATAAACCAGTGTAAAAGTGTCCTTTTATTGTGAAGGCCTGAGCGTGAACAGGAAGCGCTGCAGGACGCGCGCTCACCTGTCCGAACTGACATCATGACCCGCGTGTGCGCATGCGCCGGGGCGGCCGCAGGTTCACGCGGGTTCATCCCAGAACCTACGACCAGACTCTGTAGGAACATGGACAATAAGGGAAAATAATAACAAACCAAACTGTCTGTATGAACATGAAAAATAAAGCAAAATAAATCAAGCAAACACAGACCGTATAACTGAATATGAATAAACGTGTTCAGTCTGTGCCCACAGGGGAAGAGGAGGAACAGCAGGAGTAATAAAAGTAATAATAATAACAGTAGTAGAAATAATAACAGTACGTGTGTGTGTGTGACTGTGTGACTGTGTGTGTGTGTGTGTGTGCATGTGTGACTGTGTGTGACTGTGTGTGTGTGTGTGTGTGACTGTGTGTGACTGTGTGTGAGTGTGTATGTGTGACTGTGTGTGTGTGTGTGCATGTGTGACTGTGTGTGACTGTGTGTGTGTGTGTGTGTGTGTGTGTGTGTGAGTGAGTGTGTGTGACTGTGTGTGTGTGTGTGCATGTGTGACTGTGTGTGACTGTGTGTGTGTGTGTGTGTGTGTGTGTGAGTGTGTGTGTGTGTATGTGTGTGTGTGTGTGTATATATGTGTGTGTGTGTGTGTGGGTGTATATATATGTGATATGTGTGTGTGTGTGTATATATGTGATATGTGTGTGTGTATATATGTGATGTGTGTGTGTATATGTGATGTGTGTATATATGTGATATGTGTGGGTGTGTGTGTATATGTGATGTGTGTGTGTATATATGTGATATGTGTGGGTGTGTGTGTGTATATATGTGATATGTGTGTGGGGGTGTGTGTGTATATATATGTGATATGTGTGTGTATATATGTGTGTGTGTGTGTGTATTTGTGTGTGTGTGTGTATGTGTATGTGTATATATGTGTGTATGTGTATATGTGTGTGTGTGTGTGTATATATATGTGTGTGTACGTGTGTGTGTGTATATATAGGTGTGTATGTGTGTGTGTGTATGTGTTTATGTGTGTGTGTGTGTAATAGATGTGGTTTTTTCATTTAATCCCACAGAAAAACCCGGGAGTTGAACCAGAGACCTTCTCGCTATGAGGCATGAGTGTTAACCACTCTGCCATTGTGCAGAACTAGACAAAAAGACCAGATCAGAACCCACTGAACCATAAACCAGGACTCAGACCGAACGAGAACTCGACCAGGTCTAAATCAGGACCGAGTCACACGGTACAAAAGGTTTTATCTGAAGAGTGAAATATTCTAAACTCATGAGCAGAAAACGTGACATTTTCCACCTGAACCACAGACTGTGTTTGTTTCTGCAGGCGCTCTGGAGGGGGGATTATACATGAGGCTCTATGGACAGAATTCGGATAAATTCACTCACTGCATAAAGTAGAAAAGTGGAGCAGCTTCAGAAAAGACCAAGGGAAAAGATTTGATAAAAAACTCCAGAAGTTCTCAAATGGTGGTACGTGAGCTCCTTCTGATGAACTTTCTACATTTCTTTTAATATGATCTATAATATTTGAATCATTTACAGACACTTTTATTCACTTGTTGATCGTCCTTTGGGTCATTTCATGGTTTAAATCACTGTAACTCTGGGCTGTGTCCCCAACCCGGTGAACGCTCCGATACAGAAATGTCGTTGTTTTGTCCAGAATGTTCCACCGTGTGGCATTAAACCATAGTCCATATATATAAGTAGACATGTCTAACCCGTTAGCCGCCGCATGCCGAACAGGAAGTGCTCCTGGAGGCTCTTCCGGCTCCTTCACACTCAGATCTTCTGGCTCGTCTCTGTACCTGCTGCTCTGAGCCTCGTCATTCTGGACTTAAACTGTTCGTCTGAAGCCGCCACACAGGATCCTGAACTTTTCATTTCTCTGTTTTGTTCCTGAATCAAGATCTGAACATAAATAACGGACCAATCAGACGCCTTCATTCCCCGAGGCCCCTCCCCTAGCATTAGCGGCAGGTTTGATTGACAGCTCGTTTCGTTGCTAAGTAAGTTCCCTTCCCGCTTTCCCCAGAGTGACGATTTATGAAATAAAATTAGAAAATAAAACTGTCACAATATCTAAAGTTACTAGAATGTGAACGAGCAGAATTTAACGAGCAGAAAGTAAAGAGAATTTGGTTAAATTGTGACTCTGTTGTTGTTAAATGCGGAACAGAACAAACAACATAAATCAGTGACTTAAACTATTTAAAGTTTGATGATAAAAGCTCAAAGTTTCCTCATTATTCTGAAGAATCAGTGAAATATACGATGCATCAGCTCTGCCATGAGGAGGGCGGGACATTTAACCTCCTCACTCCTGATTGGCTCTCGTGTTGCTATGATACTCGCGGGAGGATTTCCAAATATGGACCTGGCTCCAGATTCGCTCCTGTAGCCGTGAACGCTGTGGAGACGTCGCACTCACTTAGTCCACTTCTTTTATACAGTCTGTGCACTAAAGTGTCAAGTAGGTAAAACAACCTAATCAAGTTACAGGTCGGATCTGTGGAGATGTTTAAATGTTTAAATGTGAAGCAGCTCAAGAAAAGTCGAAGAGAAAAGATTTTATAAAACAGTTTTATTGAATATGAGGTTTGCACTTTTCAATTCACATTTTGAATCATTTGTAAATGTCTGTGTAATCTGTAAATGTCCAAATGAACAATCTGGGAAAATATGGAAATAGTGATTTTTCTGACAAATAATAATAATAACAACAACAGGATTGTGTTAAAAGTTCACTTCTTAAAAACAGGTCCAGAATAAATCGACAAAAAAACACAAATCAGAAGTGACAAACACAAGAATCACATTTCCGAACACGTTTGAACAGCTCGTTTTTACGCAGAAAACAGGAGGAATTCAAAACCTTCAGCCTTTGTGCTTTGCCCATTGCGTCCATTCAGATTTCCCTTTCATTTGTAATTATTTGTAATTATTTTTTTAACGACTTCTATTTTATTTGTAATATTTTTCATTATTATTATTTTATTTTTAGTATTTATTATTTTTATTATAGCCCTTTTTTTATCCTTATTAAAATATATCTGAGATTAGAAATTAGGAACCGTCAGTGCACATGTGCGCTCTCCGTGGTGCTGATTGAGTCCGGCCTGAGTCCGGCCTGAGTCCGGCCCGAGTCCGGCCCGAGTCCGGCCCGAGTCCGGCCCGAGTCCGGCCTGAGTCCGGCCCGAGTCCGGCCCGAGTCCGGCCCGAGTCCGGCCCGAGTCCGGCCCGAGTCCGGCCTCAGTACTTGTTCTGGCTGAGCTGCCGGTACAGGCCGATGGTGAGCAGCTGGATCTCGGCGTCTCCGGGTTTCATGTCGATCGCTCGCAGGAAGTGGCTGAGCGCTTCTTCCTGTCGCCCTCGCGTCAGACACTCCCGCCCCCTCTTCACCTCCGTCTCGTAATCCGCCCGTTCCTCCTCATCCTCTGTCCGAGCCCCGAGTTTGTCCATGTGCTCGCCCGAGGACAGCTCTGCGTCTCCGGTCGACTCCTCCGCGCTCTCCTGGAAAAACGGAAAATTAAAAAAGAAAAAAAGAGAAAAAAAGTGAGTGATCCCGAATATTTAATAGGTTCTACATTACGGCACTTTCTGATCTGTCGTTTCCTCATCACACACAGACCTCGAATTGCGTTTTGAGCTCTTTTCCCAAACCGAAAACGCTCTGTTCTACCTTGTGACATCATCATGTAGTGATACAGGAAGTGCTCCACTGTGTTTTTAAACTCCACACACTTTCACCAGAATCATTTTAGCCATTATATTTCGCGTTCATTTTGCCGTTTTTGCTGTAAACTAAAGGTAAAAGGAGCTGCTCACTTGAAAACTACCACTTCATGACATCACGAGGTGGAACAGAGCGTTTGGAGCTTTGGAGATGCAGACAGATGATTAATAAAGAGTTACTCAAAGATACGAGAGTGAAAAAAAAACTCCAGGTCAGTTTTTGAGGAGGAAACAACATCATAACATTTCTTAGGGGTCAGTTTTGTGTAAGATTAGGACCTTTAATGAACTTCTGTATTTAAACGTGTAAAAATGGCGGATTAAAGCGACTGAGCAAAACAAAAACAAATCAATTCTGATCAGAAACAGACTTAAACCAGCAGAGGGCAGCAGCAATCGAGCCTCAAGCTGAGTCTGGAAACAGCTCCATCTGATTTTATTTCTGATTCTTTGATTGTTAAAATTTTAAGTTATTTTAAAATTCATTCAACTTTGTGTTCAAAATAAAGTTAAAACCCCTTGATTCACTGACACACGTCACCTTTTTTTCTCTCTCGTTTAAAACACAAACCAGATTTTATTTGGTTATCAGATCATTTTCCTCACAAAAAGGTGAAAAGACTGAGGGAAAAAATGGCAGCAAAAAACACATTTTCATAATTTATTTTTGAAAGCGTCGCTGAAACTTAAGGTAAATAAGATTTTATAGTTTTCGTGCAAAGTTTTTCTTATTAGAAGAGAAGACGACGTTTCTACACAAGACGAGATTCATTTTCTAAACCAACTGTGGAACTTTTCGGTTGGGTTGTTTTCGTCACCTGCTCGTTTCTATGGAGACGTCATTCCTCTGCCTGGAATGTTCCACCGTGTGACTTTAAACAGCTTGACCTTATATTTATCAGGCATAAAAACGGGTGAGGGCCCCAGCTCCTAAATCCATCTCAATCTTTAAATTTAGATTAAATTGTCTGTAAATCCATCGGACGACACGGTTCAAATCCCAATGAAAACGTCATTATAAAGGCTTGAAAACTTGGCCACTTTATATAAAATAAAGTTTTAAAAGGCACTTTTCTCACAGGTAAAGGTGTAACGATACAATACGGTCACGGTCTGAACCTTACGATATCGTGGGAAAGTTCACGATATTTCGATATTCTCCAGAATCACCGACTCTAAAACGCTCCAGTCATTTGGTGCAACTTTTACTGTCATTAGGGATGAAACGAAATCCAAATCTCTCTGTTCGATATTTTCACCAGATTTTCCCTTCTCTTGTTCTTTCTGTCATTCGTTCTTTTTGTTTTTTTAGTTCCTTCATTCGTTCGTTCTTACTTTTGTTCATTCTTTCGTTTTTTTCTTTTTCCTTCTTTCTTTGGCTTGTTTGTTTATTCATTCTTTCTTTTTTCTTTTGTTTTGTTTAGTTCCTTCTTCTGTTTGTTTAGTTCCTTCATTCGTTCGTTCTTACTTTTGTTCATTCTTTCGTTTTTTTCTTTTTCCTTCTTTCTTTGGCTTGTTTGTTTATTCATTCTTTCTTTTTTCTTTTGTTTTGTTTAGTTCCTTCTTCTGTTTGTTTCGTTTTTTTAGTTCCTTCTTTCGTTCGTTCTTTCTTACTTACTTTTGTTCATCTCTTTCATTTATTCTTTTTCGTTCTTTCTATAGTTCATTCTTTTTCTTTCTTTAGCTCGTTTGTTTATTCATCCTTTTTTTCTTTTGTTTTTTTAGTTCCTTCTGTTCGTTCTCTTACTTTTGTTCTTTCGTTCAATCCTGTCTTTCCTTTCTTCACTCATTCTTTTTCTTTCTGTCATTCAATACTTCGTTCTTTCATTCTTTCTTTTGTTTGTTCCTTCTTCAGCTCGTTTGTTTAATCGTTCTTTCTTTTGTTCTTTTTCGTTCTTTCTTTCTATCGTTCGTTCTTTTTCATTTCTTTCTTTTACCAGATTTATTACAATATTTTGTGGTGAATCTGCGACTTTTCCCTCTAAAAACACCTTCACAGACTTAATCCACAGAGTGAAGATGTAAAAGTGCTTAGAACAGTTATTTCTTCATGTCGTCTGCACTGAAACGGAGCAAAGGATCATGGTCTACGTAGTTCCCTCTGTTTTTTTTATAGCTATTTCTGCATCAGAACTCATTCACAGGTTATTTTGACACTGTACTTCACAAACGGCACGAGAAAAACATCGAAGCTGCAGAAGGAAGGAGAAGGAGAAACACAAAACGGGCATTTCTGTCTCATTTCGGGCTCTGTGTTGAAGTGCAATACCTGTGCCTCCTCCTCTTCCTCCTCCTCCTCTTCCTCCTCCTCCTCCGTGTTCAGCGTCTCTCCGCTTGGCTCAGACTCTTCACACGTCAAACCAAACTCGCCCTCCTTCTCCTCCTCCTCCTCCGCCTCCTCCTCCTCCGCCGCCGCCTCCTCGTCGCCCACAGACTCGCCCCCTCCGGACTCCTCTTCAGGCTGCGGGCACAAAAACGAGGTCAGAACCACCAGATTCTGATGAAGATCCTACAGCAACTCTTCAAGAAAAGGTCTGGATTTTCCTTTTAAAACGTCTGATATTACGCAGAACTGACTCTTGGGAGATTTAAGTCGTGTTCTAAGGCTGTTCTCTCCTCACAAACAGACCTGGAGTTGTGTCGCACGTTTGAAAAACTCTTCTCCAAAGCTCCAAACGCTCTGCTCCACCTCGAGAGAAGAACCCGGCCTAAATGTGCAGGTTTGTGTGTTAAACTTGCACCGTAAACCCGAGCGTTCTAAGTCATTAAACAGACGACGTTGTGTTCAGAGTTTTAGAAATAGTGCTGCTAACTTTATTATGTGGAGTTGCTGTGACATGTTCTTGTGTTTGAGTCTTTTTAACTCAGATTTTTTGGTTAAAGTGAACTGTTGTGGGTATAATTAAGCATAACTTACATAAATACACGGATGAGGTGCAATATTCCCGTTATTTATGTTGTTTGAAAAAGGGATGATTAAAAATAAACTTCATTTATACAGTACATGCTAAAATACAATACAATTTCAAAATGACTGAGTTGCCTTAACTGCAAATATTTGAGTTGGGGTAAACTGAGCACTTTTAATTCAGCCATTTTCAAAAGGTACGAGGAGCAAAGCCGTCCGACTTTTTACTGCGAGTTCTGAAAGATTGTGACTTAAGTTCATCAACTTAAAATAATTTAAAAATGTTGAGTTCTGGTCATTTATTCGGGTTTACGGTGGTGTAAATGAAACAAAACACAACTCCAGGTTTGTTCATGGCTTCGTTCAGACTGCAGGGCTCAATGCTCAATCCGGATGTTTTTGCGAGGTCGTTCACATTTCCCATTAAATGCGACTTGTGTGTGATGTCCAGTGTGAACTTTAGACGCCCCAAAAGTTTCCCACATGAGCCCTGGAGACACGAGGACGTCACAGCAGCAGCTCAGGGTTTACGGAAGTCGCCTGAACAATGGACGCTGCACTGAGCTCCTGGAGATTTTAAAGTTTCTGTCATTCCGCTCTCACAGGAGGAAACGCGTCTTCGGCAAAATCAGATCATTAAAAGATCAGATACAGGTCACATGGGGTGGAAAAAATAAAAAAATAAAAAAATCAGATTTGGGTCACTTCAGACTGCAATCTGAACAAAGCCAAAGATGAGGAAAAGACATTACAACAACAGAGATCACAAAAATGGCGTAACATGATTTAAAAACTCAACGAAAGCACAGAAGGTTTTCATACTACTTTTGTATCCACATTTTTGCTTTACCTGTGCGTCCTCAGACTCCTCGTCTTCCTCAGACTCCTCCTCCTCTGCGCTCCCTCCGCTCTTCTTCTCTTCCTCTTCCTCCTCCGGGTTGTCGATGTCGTCGATCAGCGACATCACAAACGACCGTCTGGAGGCGACCGACGAGTTCAGGCGATTCCTCGACCGGTTCTGGGCCGCGACGGCAGCTTTCGGGGTCGACGTTCCCAACATGTGAAACGACTCTTCAAAATCCTTCACGCTCGGATTCTCCTGCGTCTCCGTCTCCTCCTCCTCCTCATCTTCGTCATCGCTGTAGATCCTCGCCACTCGCTTCTTTCTCACCGTGGCAACAATCGACTCATTCTCCGAAGCGTTCACCCCCGAAACGTTGCTAATGACGGATTTTTCCTTGTTGTGGTGCTCCGCTAACATCCTGTCGACGTCAAAACCTTCGAGCTGTAGTTTGGACAGACTCTCCCGCTCCTCTTCCTCGGTTTGCTTCAGATCGTGGAAAATATCGAGATCCGAAATAACTTCGCTGTCGTCGTCCAGCTGCAAGTTAAAATCGCCTTCCATAGAGTCCATGACGTAGCCGGAGTTTATCCCGTTTTCAGATTTTAAGCTGCTTTGCAATGCGGAAAGTCGTTTGTTCTTTAGCGGCGTACCGTGGAACTCGCCCAAGTCCACTTTAACCTGCCGCATTTTTTCGATATCGTCGGCGGTGACATAACTCAGGCTGCTGTCTCCGGTCGATTGGTCAGTTTTGTGATTTTCGGCGATTTCCACCACGTTTTTGAAGCCACTGTGGTTTTGAACAGACGTGTCCATCACTTCTTCAACGGAATCCCCGAGCACCAAATTATTCACGGAGAGATCGCCGTTTTCCATTTCCTGTACACTGTTTTTGTGTCCGTTTATCGCACTGAAGTTCTGATCTTTTTCTTGCATTTCCAAATCATTCATAGACACATCTCCACTGTGAACGAAGTGGGGCATTTCCGGTTTGACGTTTCGAGCAAGTTGGACGTCATTTTGCGGAGTCTCGTCATCAGAAATCACCACTTCTTCGTGATCTGTGTTGTTTCGTTCCATAAAGTTTTGAGAGTTGCTTCTTCTTTCCGTTTTGACTTTGCGCGTTTCTTCTTCTTGTAAGTGCAGCTCGTGGCCGCTTTCGCTGGTCTCTTTGCTGCTCTGCTCCGCCGTCAGGTCGATCACGTCCTTCTCCGCTGACCCGGACCGGTCCAGATCCACCACAGCCCCGGGGTCGTGGAACGAGTGAGACGCAGGACTCCCCAAATCCTGGAGAGAAGAAAACACAACATGAGAGTCTGAGAGAAGAACTCCTAAATCTGCAGGGTTAGTGTGTTAAATCAGGGTTCCTAAAGGTTTCTTCAAGTTAAGTTAAAATCTTTTTAAGACCATTTATATAAAGACTATTCGCTCTTTATTTAGTCAACTCGACTGTTGACTCCAGCGGCGGCGAGAGGCTCGAGCCGCCAGAAGCAACAAGTGAGAATCGACTACTGACGGTGAAGAAACTGAAAGTTGCTGAAAGAAAATGGTTCAGGAATGTATTTTTTTTAGCGTTTTCAAAAAATATAATTCACTGGTAAATAAATGGGATTAGAAACGACATCGGCGATCGAGTCTTTTGGGCTTTGGCCTGTGCAGTGGGAAATCAGCAGAGGGAAGTGTGAGGTGATTATAAAGTTGTTTTCTAACGTTTCCAGACACTAATGAGTGAACCAGGCAGAGCGTTTGGTTTGTTAGACTCGTGGCTGTTGTCAGATGGGTTAAAGTGGTGTTAAGCTTCTTCAGTCTGAAGCAAATGAGTGTTTTACGTGGAAGTTCAGAACTTGCCCCCATCACTACACTAGTCTGTTGCCTTGACAGACTCATTGCCACAGTGAGATCTCCGCGAGGAAACACTGATCTGTGCCGTTTTTTGGCTTCTGACAGAATTCCACCACCTCTAGAAACGGACTTTAGATTCAAACGTGTCGGAGTTCAACTTTAATAAACAGACATGACAAAATGCATGAATGTAAATGTCGGATTGTAGCCAAAAGGCTCATTTCCATCCGTATTCCCACGAGTCTGGGTCACAGAGGTCAAAAACACATCATGGATGTTCATAACTCAAATCAGAAGATGGTGTGATACAAAATACAGATAAACCAACCCAAGAGCTCAAAAGGTCCACAGGATGGGAGAGTTCTGACCTGTGTGGGGTATCGGGGCTTCCTCTCTCTGGGCGGTTGGTCCATCCTTAACCAGGCGGCCTCTGTGCTGGACGCCATGCTCTGTGCCAGCTGCGTCTGCAGCTCACACTCCGCCTTCATCAGCTCCTGCGCCTTCTGCACACGGCCCTCGATGTACTGGTGCTCCTCCTGGTTCTCCGGCGCCTCCTCCTGGTTCACGTTCACAGAGAACATCAGGTCGTGGTCCGAAATGCCGAAGATCTCCATGGTGTGAAGGTGCGCGATGTGCTCGTCCAGCTCTGCGTCCGTGCACCTCTGCCTCGAGTGTAACGCCTGCAGCTGCATCTGTGTGGTCGAAGTTTTCGTGTCCTCCAGCGTGAACAGCTCCCTCAGCTCCTGTTTGCTGAAATACCTAAATGGATTCTTCTTGTCCCCCGTGTTTTGTCTGATCAGTGAATCTTTAAAAACCTGCCGTCTGTAGATTTTCTCCTCAACAGTTCCACATGTGATGAGTCTATAAATCACCACATTTTCCTTCTGTCCGATACGATACGCGCGGTCCACGGCTTGAGCGTCCGTGGCGGGGTTCCAGCTGGGATCGTAGATGACAACGCGAGTCGCCGCTGTCAGCGTGATCCCGACTCCGCCCACTTGCGTCGTTAAGAGGAAAACAGTGTAGCTCTGGTCCTTCTGGAACTGCGTTATCCGGCGCTCACGTTCAGCGGTGTGCGTTATCGTACCGTCCATCCGCATGACTTTGAATCCACGGTTTTTCAAAATCCGTTCCAGGATGTCCAGAACTTTGCGGTAGTGAGCAAAAACGAGCGTGCGGTGGCCTTCCTCTCTCAACCGCTCCAAAAGTGCAAAAAGAAACACCATTTTACCCGATTCGGAGATAAGCGCGTCATCGGGTACGTTGGTAATGTCGTGCCCCATGTCTCCCTCCGAGTCGCCGGTGTCGTGATCGTCCAGGCCGAGTTTTGCCATCGCTCCGGCGGACAGCAGCCTCGGATGGTCGCACAGCTTTTTCAGAGTGGTCAACTGGGCAAGCGGCGATTTGGTCGTCATTAGTAACTCCTTGATGTGATCCAGCGAAATGAACTGTCTGTAGATGTCCTCCTGCACCGTGCTCAGATACGTCCAAACTATCAGGTCGTTTTTGCGCGTCAATTTTGGCATCGTCGCACCAGGATTCGCCTCGTCGATGTCCGCGCACTCACCCCCGTCGGTTCTTTCCTGAGGCGTGCTGTTCGTTTTAAGCTTCTGCACTTCCGCTTTGGTTCTGCGGAGGAAGTGCGGTTGGATTATGGACATGAGGGTCTCCGACATCCGTAAGCCGAGCACCTTTTCTCCGGGCGTGGCGTCCTTCTCCCTCGCCCTCGTGATCGGGTTTTCGTACTCCGCCTTGAACGTCTTCGCAGTCCCCAGCAGCGCTCCCTGACACGCGAAATCGAACAGCGCCCACATCTCACGTAGATTGTTCTGCACCGGCGTTCCTGTGAGCAAAACCCGGTTCTTCGAAGGAATCGCGGACGCACTTTTCGTGGTTTTGGCCGATGTATTTTTGATTTTGTGCGCCTCGTCCAGAATCATGTAATCCCACGTGAACTCCCTCCCGTTATGCGCTGACAGGATCTGCCAGTTGGTGAGCAGCATGTTGTATGTGGTGATCAGGACTCCGCCTCTTCGCTGGATTTTCTCCAGATTTTTTGTGCGTTCACTTTTACTCCCCCCGTGAAACTCCTTAACCCTCATCCCCGGTGTCCATTTTGCAAACTCCTTAGTCCAGTTCGTGATCAAAGATGTCGGTACAACCAGCATCGTGAACTTAACGTGCTCAGAGTCGTACATCCCAGACAGGAAGGAGATCACTTGTATGGTTTTCCCCAGGCCCATGTCGTCGGCCAGGATGCCTCCCTGGAGCTTCTTACGGTAAAGTTTGTACAGAAACGCCACGCCCTGTTTTTGGTAATCGTACAGTTTATGGTAAAGATCTTTGAAAAGCAGCAGGCCACAGCCGTTTACGTCCACAAACTCGTCATCGTCGTCTTCTTCCTCCGACTGCACCTCCGATAAAATCTCTTTGACTTTCTGGATGCGTGACTTGAGTTTGTCGCTCGGGCAGATGGCGTAGGCCTTTTCAAACAGGCTCAGGGCTTTGCTCATGTCTCCATCGCGGCCTGCAGCTTTCGCCTCCTGCACCAGTCTGCAAACAGAAGAACACGTGATTACAGGAGACGGGAATAGAGGAGGTCTCAAGGTTTAAAGCAGGTCTAAGGCAAAGTTCATAGGGGCAAAGGGTTCAATTTGTCAACTGGACAAGAGTTTTTGGTAGAAGACGTTTCGTCCAAGCTGCTTCTCCCGTTCTGTTCCTTCAGTTCCTATTCCAAACTGTCCAGTTGACAAATTGAACTCTACCCTTTTCCACCTGCAGGAAATTAGCCCCCATCAAACCCAAACCTACACAAAAACTATCAAACAATCGTTTGTGCTGCAAAAGGTTTTGTTAGTGCTCCTTTAGTTTTTGAGAAATTAACGAAAAGAATCGTTGGGTCAAATTGGAGTCAGCCAGTTCCCCAGGAAGCTTAAAAATGCTCTAAAACGCCCAAAACTATGTCACTCGGTTGTGCGTTTAATTTGTGTGATTCTGGTTCTTAAGGTATTTGGAGTTTTATTTTGGGCCGATGACGTCGTCCAGAACCTCAGACTGTGAAACATTCTGAGGTTCTGGACATTTTTCATTTGTCCAGGTTCTGTGACATTTTTCATTTGTGTGAGTTTATTTCTAAAATTATTAATTATTATTTCTGAGATAATTATAGGACGTCATTTCTGCTCAGCTGACGGCGACAAACTCCGAAAACTAGTGAAGAGAAACGACCTGAGGCTGTGGAAAAGTCTGTTTCAGTCTTTAGTCATTTGCTTTTGATTCATATTTTATAGAATAACACAGACTTTTCTGCAGCCTCAGATCGTTTCTCTTCACTAGTTTTGTGGAGTTTGTCGCCGTCAGATGAGCGGAAATGACGTCCTATAATTACTGCACAAATTATAATTAATAATTTTAGAAATAAACTCACACAAATGAAACTGTCACAGCACAAAACAGCACAAACGAAGCACAAACGAAATACAAATGTTTTCTATAATTTTCTGCTGTTTTGAGGCTGTTTCACATTCTGAGGTTCTGGACGACGTCATCGGCCCAAAATAAAACTACAAATATCTTAAGAACCAGAATCGCACAAACCGAACTTTTTGCAGCACAAAACAGCACAAACACATGTTGGATGTTTTAGAGCATTTCACCTATAAAAGAATCATTAATTTCTCCAAAACTAAAGAAGCACAAACAAAACATTTTGCACCACAAATGAAGCACAAACGATTGACATAGTTTTTGTGTAGGTTTGAATTTTATGGGGCGGCTTCACGCAGGTTCATTTGCCTTGGATTCTACCTGGACGACTACACACAATATTCATAGGGATGAACGAGTTTGGAAAAAAAACTCTAATTGTGATTTCTCTCACCACTATTGTGAGCAGATTTAAAGTACATGTTTAAAAAGCAGGATTCTGGTCAGAAAACTCCAGAAGCATTAAGATTAGAGAGAAACTGTACGGGAGGAACATTTTGTTATTGTCCGTTCTATGATCAGATTTGAGCTGCCGTGGGCTGAATAAATAACTGACTCATAGATACAAACTGCTAAAGCGCTTCGAGTGCCTTGAAGGTGGGAAAGTGCTTTATAAAAATATGATCATTTCCCGTTCAAGTGTTTCATTCTGTTATTCATCATTTATTCATCACAGCTTATGTTTCAACTGTAGTTCCAGCTAAATCAGTTATTCACAGTCTGTGTTAAACTAAAGCCCAGATTAAAGTCTGACACAGCAGAAAACATTGATGACGTCCACAGCAAAGTGTCAATATTTTCTCCCTAATTTGTGAAGAATAATTTCTGCTCAGGGAAAATAAAAGTCTAAAAAGTCAAATATATATTGCACTTGAAAGAGTGTTCCCATGCCAGGCCCGTCTGTTGTTACAGTCGAGTGGACGTGGAGTAAGACTTTACCCTTTGTACGTTTCCAGAGGATCCTCGGCGTCCAAACACAAAGACCTGAAACACAAAGACCCGAAACATGAGACACAGAATCCTTAAGACCTCAGCTCTGTGTAAAATAAACATAAGCATCAATGAGACTGACAGATGTTTGGATTTGCCCTCTCATTCGGTGTTAGTTTCTACATATTTATCTACATTTATAGAAGATATTAGGGCCCGACCGATATATCGGTTGGCCGATATTATCGGCCGAAATGGGCTCTTGGAAACATATCGCCAAAATCTTGCTGATATGAGCCGATATTACATGTGGGCGTTTTACCTTGTTATAAAGCTCAGACTCTCTATATTCTGCTCATTTAATCCAGTTTACAGACAGATAAATGTGCTGATATGTGGCTCCGCATCAGTGTTTATCTGCAGAGCCATTTGTCTCTGTCCATCCGCCCCTGAACGCATCACCATGTGTGTTTGTTTACACCTGCAGCCATAGATCCATGTGCACAACACTGAGATTATATTCGTTTTTATGGACGATCAGATTGAGTCTGGATTAAAGGACAGTTCTTAGTGCTGATCTGAGAGGAGCCTGTGTGAGGCTGAGTGTTGAAATGTGTCGGTTTGAAGCTCGTTTTGGTTCTTTCTCATTGGTTAGCGATTAGCTGCTGTAGCTCGCACACATAAACAGGCTGTTTTCTCTTCTGTTAGCGACTGTAAAGTGACTATAGTGGCCGTATATATGTTACTGGACACACACTTATATGGAAATGAGCTGTGAACAGAGGTGTGATATATCAGCATTTAGCAGATCATTAATGAATTACTGCGGCTAAGACTAATAGCAGTAGTTTACATACAGCACTTTCTTTACTGGCTAGAATATCGTACAAAAATACCATTAGACCGACCGACTGTCTTTAAATATGACGTAAAGAGGCAGAAGAACAATAAATGTCGCCTAAATAAACCCGACTGAAAATCCAATAGAGCCAAACCAAAGTTTTATAAACTACTGAAGATTTACAGTGAATTTTTACGTCATAAATATATCAATGATTATATCGGCAGCTCCAACTCCCATTTTATCGGTATCATATCGGCCACAACAAAATCCATAAAGGTCGGGCCCTAGAAGATATATGAATTAAGGTATATGGAATTATCTAGTGAAGGAAAAAAAGTTAAATAAAATAAATAGACTGCTGCCCCTGTGACCTGGACCTGAATAAGCTCAAGAAAATGGATGGGAAAAAAAAGTAAACATTTACTATTCAAACCTCAAAGTAGCCACGCTTTGCTTGGGCGAAAAATATTTAGTAGTTATTAAAACAAATTCTTTACTAAATCCCTTGCTTCATATATTTGCTGTCTTCCATATGTAAATAAAATACAGCAAGCAGTAAGAAAAAAAAGAAAGTAATAATCAATGCTTTGACACACCCTCTCTTTTTTTTCTTCCATTTTTCACACGTGTTTCGCTCACATCTGTTTTTTTATTCGTTTTAATTTCCAAGAAAGAAACAATAATCATACACACTGTAAATAATAGAAAAGCACAGGAAGGAGTTAAATAAATTACATGCTATGATCGTACAAACTAATAATAATGATAAAGAAGGGACATCGTTATCGTTTATGATAGCATGAGAATGAAAAAATCAGACTGCTCTAAACACTGCGCTACAGCTGAGCAAAGTAACTGCGACTTAAATACAGGTAAAAACATTTGTCAGTGGATGCTGTGAGATAATCGAGCTGTTACTGTCACTGTTTTCATGTTTTTGAACTATATTTCGTGTTTACATAATGTAACTGTAGCTGTTAGCATTAGCACGGCGCTAGCGGAACTCACCGCTCCATTCTCTCCGAAATCCCCTCCACATCGCCGCTGGAGTGTCGCTCCATCCCGGCAGCAATATTCGGCGTCGGGGCTCACGCTGGCCCCAAGTGCGCTTCTTTTAAGAAAATTATTCTTTTAAGAAAATGATTTATTTCAGAAAAATTCCTGTAAAATGTGGCTCTTCTGAGACCGCGGCTGTCCCGTGTTTAAACGGATGTTTTCCTGCCCGCCAGCCAATCAGAGGCACGCTGCGGAGACGCTCAGCCAATCAGGACCAGAGTACAGGCGAAATGGGCGGAGCTTGTAGTGAGTTAGAGCCAATCAGAGGCTCCCGTTGAGTACCACGTGAGAAGAACGCTGTACACACACATAGACCGTACACATGATATATTATGATATATATTATATACGGTCTATGTGTACACCGGTTTAAACTCACTTTAGTCCTCGTTTTAGGTTTAGTCCTGGTTTAGACTCACTTTAGTCCTGGTTTTAGGTTTAGTCCCGGTTTAGACTCACTTTAGTCCTGGTTTTAGGTTTAGTCCTGGTTTAGACTCACTTTAGTCCTGGTTTTAGGTTTAGTCCCGGTTTAGACTCACTTTAGTCCTGGTTTTAGGTTTAGTCCTGGTTTAGACTCACTTTAGTCCTGGTTTTAGGTTTAGTCCCGGTTTAAACTCACTTTAGTCCTGGTTTTAGGTTCAGTCCCGGTTTAGACTCACTTTAGTCCTGGTTTTAGGTTTAGTCCCGGTTTAGACTCACTTTAGTCCTGGTTTTAGGTTTAGTCCTGGTTTAGACTCACTTTAGTCCTGGTTTTAGGTTTAGTCCCGGTTTTAGGTTTAGTCCTAGTTTTGGTTTAGTCCTGGCTCTAGGTTTAGTCCTGGTTTTAGGTTTAGTCCCGGTTTAGACTCGCTTTAGTCCTAGTTTTAGGTTTAGTCCTGGTTTAGACTCACTTTAGTCCTAGTTTTAGGTTTAGTCCCGGGTTAGACTCGCTTTAGTTCTGGTTTAGGTTTAGTCCTTGTTGTTTAGTCCTGGTTTAGTTCTTGTTTGGTCCTGGTTTAGACCTGGTTTACACCTGCTATAAAACTGGTGTATATCTGGTTAAGCCCTGGTTCAGACCTGGTTTAGCCCTGGTTCAGACCTGGTTTAGCCCTGGTTTAGGTTTAGTTCCAGTTTAGATCTGGTTTAGACCTGGTTTAGACTTGGTTTAGACCTGGTTTAGTCCTGGTTTAGGTTTAGTTCCGGTTGAGTTCCGGTTTGGACCTGGGTTAGACCTGGTTTAGACTTGGTTTAGACCCAGTTTAGACCAAGTTTAGATGTGGTTTAGACCCAGTTTAGACCAAGTTTAGATGTGGTTTAGACCCAGTTTAGACCTGGTTTAGACCTGGTTTAGTTCCAGTTTAGTCCTGGTTTAGGTTTAGTTCCGGTTTAGACCTGGTTTGGACCTGGTTCAGACTCTCATCAGTCCTGGTTTTAGGTTTAGTCCTGGTTTAGACTCACTTTAGTCCTGGATTTAGGTTTAATCCTTGTTGTTTAGTCCTGGTTTAGACCTGGTTTAGACTTGATTTAGATCTGGTTTAGACCTGATTTAGGTTTAGTTCTGGTTTAGACCTGCTTTGGGTTTTGTTCTGGTTTAGACCTGGTTTAGACCTGATTTAGACCTAGTTTAGACCTGGTTTAGACTTGATTTAGATCTGGTTTAGACCTGATTTAGGTTTAGTTCTGGTTTAGACCTGGTTTAGACCTGGTTTAGATCTGGTTTAGTCCTGGTTTAGTCCTGGTTCAGTCCTGGTTCAGTCCTGGTTCAGTCCTGGTTTAGTCCTGGTTTATGTTTAGTTCCGGTTTAGACCTGGTTTAGGTTTAGTTCTGGTTTAGACCTGGTTTAGACCTGGTTTAGACTTGGTTTAGACCTGGTTTAGACCTGGTTTAGACCTGGTTTAGTCCTGGTTTAGTCCTGATTTAGGTGTAGCTCCAGTTTAGTTCTGGTTTGGACCTGGGTTAGACTTGGTTTAGACCTGGTTTAGACCTGGTTTAGACCTGGTTTAGTCCTGATTTAGGTGTAGCTCTGGTTTAGTTCTGGTTTGGACCTGGGTTAGACTTGGTTTAGACTTGGTTTAGACTTGATTTAGATCTCGTTTAGACCTGGTTTGGGTTTAGTTCTGGTTTATACCTGGTTTAGACCTGGTTTAGACTTGGTTTAGACCTGGTTTAGACCTGGTTCAGACCTGGTTTAGACCTGGTTTAGACCTGGTTTAGGTGTAATTCCGGTTTAGTTCCGGTTCGGACCTGGTTCAGAGCCGGTTCAGGTTCAGTCGGACTTTTATATCGCGTCTCAAACCCGTTTCTTTGGAGTTCGTGGTTATTTTGAAGTGTCGGCAGAACAAAGGCGTGATCCAGGGGGAGATTTAGAGCCTTCTGATTGGCCGATTCATCTGTCCGTCACCCACTTCCTGCCCTTTGAACCTCCTAATGTTCTTTAATCGCCCGTAAATCCGTTTAATGCGCCGGGGCCGACCACCTCAAACGGGCAGGTGCGGGGGGCGGGGGGCGGGTGCGGACAGGTGCGGGGGGCAGGGGGCGGGGCCAGAGCTCACCTGTGGGGGGGGCAGGAAGGAAGCGCCCCCTCTGATCTGCGCCCACATCAGAGGCCCGGGCGGGTATAAGAACCAAACGCACCCCACAGCAAACACACAGCAGCACTTTTCCAGGCCGGAATCCTCGCAGACACATCTGGGAATTCTCGGATCCATTTTACCGCTCGATTTGGACTATGAGTTTGTTTTTCTGAACGTTTTTTACCAACAATTTATTCATCAACTAGCACCAAACTCTAATAGACTTTTAAAATACAACATTTTTACATTTTACATTTTTTACATTACATTTTTAACAGGAGCTAAACTTATTGTGGCGTTTTTCTATTTTGATGAACACAAAACTGTTTATTTTTAAAATTTTAAATATGCATTAATTTAATTTATATTTCTGTTGGTGGAAAAGTGTTCACACAGAGGCGGAAAAATATCGGAAATTTGTCAAATTGTCACAAAAATAATTGGAAAAGTTGTGACATTTTACCTGGTTGCGCTGGTCCTGATCCTGGTCTAGTCCTGGTTTAGTCCTCTGAGCCTGGTCTAGTTTGGGTCTAGTCCTCTGATCCTGGTTTAGTCCCGGTCTAGCCCCTGGTTTAGTCCCAGTCTGGTCCCGGTCTGGTCCTGGTTTAGTCCCAGTCTAGCCCCTGGTCTAGCCCATGGTTTAGTCTCAGTCTGGTCCCAGTCTGGTCCTGGTTTAGTCCCGGTCTAGCCCCTGGTTTAGTCCTGGTCTAGCCCCTGGTCTAGCCCCTAGTTTAGTCCTGGTCTATCCCCTGGTCTAGCCCCTGGTTTAGTCCCGGTCTAGCCTCTGGTTTAGCCCCTGTCTAGCCCCTGGTCTAGTCCCTGGTCTAACCCCTGGTCTAGTCCCGGTCCAGCCCCTGGTTTAGTCCCGGTCCAGCCCCTGGTTTGGTCCTGGTTCAGTCCCGGTCCAGGCCCTGGTCCAGCCCCTGGTTTGGTCCTGGTTTAGTCCCGGTCTAGCCTCTGGTTTAGTCCTGGTCTAGTCCCTGGTCTAACCCCTGGTCTAGTCCCGGTCCAGCCCCTGGTTTAGTCCCGGTCAAGCCCCTGGTTTGGTCCTGGTTCCGTCCCGGTCTAGTCCCGGTCCAGGTCCTGGTCCTCCCCCCTCGTGGCTCTGCTCGTGCCCAGGGATGAAGCCTGTTTTTGGGGCGCTTCTGTGCGTGGCCCTGGTCTCGGGTCTGGCTCTGGACTCGAACACCATCCGGGCGTCCAAAGACGACTCGGGGCAAAAGGTTCGGGCGGAAAAACAAAATCAAACCGGATTTAAACGCGACTTTTGAAACTTAAATCACGTCGATGTGTTTTTCAGGATTCTCAAAACGGAAACTCCCAAAGACCAAACCGGCGAGGATCCGGGAGGTCCCAGGTCCCGTCTGCATGTTCAGGACCGGACTGTGACGCTCCCCAGGTGGGTTCAGACCTGGTTTAGTTCTGCTGGAGTCCTGGTTTAGCTCTGTTTTAGACCTGTTTTAGTCCTGGTTTAGTCCTGGTTTAGACCTGGTTTAGTCCTGGTTTAGTCCTGGTTCAGTCCTGGTTTAGACCTGGTTTAGTCCTAGTTTAGTCCTGGTTTAGTCCTGGTTCAGTCCTGGTTTAGCCCTGGTTCAGTCCTGGTTTAGTCCTGGTTTAGCCCTGGTTTAGTCCTGGTTTAGTCCTGGTTTAGTCCTGGTTCAGTCCTGGTTTAGTCCTGGTTTAGATCTGGTTCAGTCCTGGTTTAGTCCTGGTTTAGTCCTGGTTTAGTCCTGGTTCAGTCCTCTTTTAGTCCTGGTTTAGTCCTGGTTCAGTCCTGGTTTAGTCCTGGTTTAGATCTGGTTTAGTCCTCTTTTAGTCCTGGTTTAGTACTGGTTCAGTCCTGGTTCAGTCCTGGTTCAGTCCTGGTCCAGTCCTGGTTTAGTCCTGGTTCAGTCCTCTAAATCTCAGTGTTTTCAGGGAGGTTCGTGCAGTAATCGGCCGCATAGGAGACAGTCCAGCAGAGACCAAGATCAGGATCCGGACTTGGACCAAGATTCGGCCTTCAACCGGACCAGAGGTAAAACTATTCACCCTGTGCAGCCTTCAGTTAGTCCTGGTTCAGTCCTGGTTTAGTCCTGGTTTAGACCTGGTTTAGACCTGGTTTAGACCTGGTTTAGTCCTGGTTTAGACCTGGTTTAGACCTGGTTTAGTCCTGGTTTGTCAGGAGTTCTTCCCTCAGACAGAAAACACTCTGTTCCACTTTGTGATGTCATGTTGTAATACAGGAAGTGCTCCACTGTGTTTTTAAACTCCACACAGCATCACTAGAATCATGCAGACAGACTAATAATAAAGCATTATTCAGACATGAAAAGGAAACCAAATGTTTTTGAGGAGGTAACATTATAAATTGACTTAAAGCTGAACTCCGGCATGTTTGAAGCTAAAGTCCGTTTCTAGAGGAGGTGGAATTCTGTCAGAAGCCAAAAAACGGCACAGATCAGTGTTTCCTCGGTGGAGATCTCACTGTGGCAGTGAGTCTGTCAAGGCAACAAACTAGTGTAGTGATGGGGGCAAGTTCTGAACTAGTGCAGTGATGGGGGCAAGTTCTGAACTTCCACGTAAAACGCAAATTTGCTTCACACTGAAGAAGCTTAACTCCACTTTAACCCATCTGACAACAGCCACGAGTCTAACAAACCAAACGCTCTGGTTCACTCATTAGTGTCTGGAAACGTTAGAAAACATCTTTATAAGCACCTCACACTTCCCTCTGCTGATTTCCCACTGCACAGGCCAAAGCCCAAAAGACTTGATTGCCGATGTTATTTCTGATCCCACTTATTTACCAGTGAATTATATTTTTTGAAAAATACTAAAAAATACATTCCCAAAACATTTTCTTTCACCATCTTTCAGTTTCTCTTCTTCACCGTCAGTAGTCGATTCATTCACTTGTTGCTTCTGGCGGCTCGAGCCTCTCGCCGCTGCTGGAGTCAACAATCGAGTCTTTTTTCCATGAGTTAAAGTGGATGAAGATAAAATAAATAAAGTGGATGAAGATAAAATAAAACCTGATATTTTATTTTCTATGACAGTGTTTTAAACATGTGTGAATGAAACAAAACCAGCTCAAAAGACTCGATTGTCGACTCCAGCGTTTTTCAAAAAATATAATTCACTGGTAAATAAGTGGGATCAGAAACGACATCGACAATCGAGTCTTTTGTGCAGTGGGAAATCAGCAGAGGGAAGTGTGAGGTGCTTATAAAGTTGTTTTCTAACGTTTCCAGACACTAATGAGTGAACCAGGCAGAGCGTTTGGTTTGTTAGACTCGTGGCTGTTGTCAGATGGGTTAAAGTGGAGTTAAGCTTCTTCAGTGTGAAGCAAATTTGCGTTTTACGTGGAAGTTCAGAACTTGCCCCCATCACTACACTAGTAAAGAACTTGCCCCCATCACTACACTAGTAAAGAACTTGCCCCCATCACTACACTAGTTCAGAACTTGCCCCCATCACTGCACTAGTTCAGAACTTGCCCCATCACTGCACTAGTTTGTTGCCTTGTCAGACTCACTGCCACAGTGAGATCTCCACCGAGGAAACACTGATCTGTGCCGTTTTTTGGCTTCTGACAGAATTCCACCACCTCTAGCGACGGACTTTAGCTTCAGACGTGCCCGAGTTCAGCTTTTGCAGCATAGTTTGGCTCTGACCTGACTGTGTTGTGTGTGCAGCGGCAGAAATGGCCCCGTGCGTGCGCTCCGGGGACTGTGCGGCCGGACTCTGCTGCGTGAGGTACCTGACGGGGAAACGCTGCCAGAGGGTCCCCACCGAGGGCGAGCTCTGCCTGCTGCGGCCGCCCAAGCACCGCCGCGCTCAGCTGGGCCGGTGTGAGTGTGCCGCCGGCCTCACCTGCGCGCCACCGCCCCGACAGGAGCACAGGCAGGGGCAGAGGCAGGAGCACGGGCAGGGGCAGAGGCAGAGGCAGGAGCAGGGGCAGGGGCAGAGGCAAGAGCAGGGGTACAAGAAGGGCCAAGGCGTGTGCGTGCCCAAACCCAGGAAAACACAGCCTTCTGGGAAAAAGCGGCGCACAGCGGAGGACTCCTGCTGAGAGACTGAAGAGACCTGGTTTAGAGCTGGTTTAGTCCTGGTTTAATCCTGGTTTAGTCCTGGCTAAGTCCTGATTTACATATGGTTTAGTCATGGTTAGGTCCTGGTTTAGACTCGGGTCAGAGCTGATTTTGTCCTTGATTGAATTTGTTTAGTCCTGGTATTAATTCTGTTTTAATCCTGGTTTAGTCCTGGTTCAGTCGTCGGTTCACTCTTGAGTTAGTCTTGGTTTGGTTCTGCTTTAGTCCTGGTTTAATACTGGTTCAGTTCCTGGTTTAGTCCTTGGTTCACTCTTGATTTAGTGTTGGTTTAATTCTGCTTTAGTCCTGGTTCAGTTCTTGTTCACTCCTGGTTTAGGCCTGGTTTTGCGCTGGTTTAGTCCTGGTTTTAGACCTGGTTTAGTCCTGGTTTAGGCCTGGTTTTGTGCTGGTTCAGTCATGGTTTAGACCTGGCTCAGTCCTGGTTTACTCCTGGTTTAGTCCTAGTTTAGACCAGGTCCAGTTCTGGTTTAGTCCTGGTTTAGACTTGGTTCAGTCCTGGTTTCGAGCTGGTTTAATACTGGTTTAGTCCAGGTTTATTCCCGGTTTATACCTGTTTAGACCTGGTTCAGTCCTAGTTTACTCCTGGTTTAGTCCTGATTTATTTCTGGTTCAGTCCTGGTTTAGAGCTGGTTTAGAGCTGGTTTAGAGCTGGTTTAATCCTGGTTTAGACCTGGTCCAGCCCTGGTTTATTCCTGGTTTTGTCCTGGTTTAGTCCTGATTTAGTCCTGGTTTAGTCTTCGTTCACTTGTAGGTCCTGGTGCACATCTGAAATGCTGCTTTTTCTCTCGGTGAAGGTTCATTCCGTCTTCGACCTTTTAGCCTAAAGTCTCTTCCTCAGTTCCGCACAGTCGCCCCGTGGTGGCGCTGTGTCCCGTCGTCTGCTCACACGGCTTTAGTCTGTGACACAAAGAATGTTTTTGAGTTGTGATTGTTGTTAAATATGTAATATATAATTTCTATTTTTAATTAAACTGCAAATATTTAAATGTTCGTATTTTTCACTGATGTCTGAACCGAAAAAAATAAAAACGTTTTCCATAATAATCAGTTTCCCGTATGTCTGTATGTAAGTATGTGTCAACAGCGCCATCAAGAGGCCAGAGTTAGGAACTTCAGGCAGGACTTTGCTTTTTCCACTTTGATTTGCTCACCAATATGTTTCAGAATATTCTGTGTTTTCAGTTATATTTTTCCGTATTTTAATCTTGGTTGAAAATCCAAGTATCCACCTTTTTGCTTTGTCAACAAACCCTTGGCCCTCTCTCAGTGAGCGCCAAGATGAAGTCTCCTCAAATAAGAAATAAAAGCCAAACACACACATATAGCACACCCACACACACACACAGATACATACACCAGTGTACACAGGCACTGGGGGAATACATTTTTATTGCTGCTTATTTGTGTCCTTTTTTAAGGATTCAACAAAATCGATATCTCCATATATGTATGTCAATAGTTATATCTAAATCTATATACCGGTATATTTTTATTTTATGTAAATATCTCTCTCCTCTTTCAACCTATATGCAAGGGGTCTCCAACCTGTAGCTCAGGAGCTACCAGTACCTCTCCACCGCCTTCCAAATAGCTCGCCAACGATTTTTGAATTATACATTTTGTGCTGAATGACTGAAATTTGATGAACCATTGTAAATGTGACATTTTGATGCTCAACTTTGTGCACGAATAAATGGATGGTTTATATTTTATAGGTATCAAACTTTTCTGTATCTAAGGCTTTATATGCTCAATTTCATATGCCTGCCAATATGAGTAGCTCTTTGGCATTTTCTTTTTGTAAATGTAACTCACGGGAAGAAAAAGGTTTGGAGACCTCTGTTCTGTGCAGAATATTCTACGCAAAGCAAGTACCCTCCTCCCCAAAAGTTACGCCGTGCTTCTTTAAGTAGGCTAATAAATAGTTGTATAATCTATGTGGTTGATGAGCCCTGGTTAGGTTCTGGTTTAGACCTGGTTTAGACCTGATTTAGTCCTTGATGTCATGATTTGTTTAGTCCTGGCTTGGTCTTACTTCAGTTCTGTTTTGGTGTCTGTATAACTGCATCATAAATCCTTGGTTAGGTCCTGGTTTAGACTTGGTTCAAAACAGATTTAGTCCTTGATTTAATGATTTGTTTATTATTTGGCACTTTTTACTCGTCTACCCCCTCCCCCTGGTGCCCTCTCGCGGCTGCAGTACCGCCTCCTTCCTGCGGGGGCGCTTTCTCCGGTGTAGTAGTACCAGTCTGGACCCATTCCTCCCCGTGTCAAACCTCTCCTGGCTCCTGCCTCGTCTGCTTACCTCCCTCCATCACCGTCCCCGCTGTCCGGATCACCTCCAGGCTCCAGCAGAACCGAGGGATGCTGCCGCCGCGTGAATCCCACAGAGCAGTCACCTAGGCCGGCTGCAGAGGAGCCGCAGTGCCGGGGGCTGTCTGGAGCTCTGGGGCCGCCGCGTTGCATCGTCTGACCGGGGGACTGTAGGCTCACTTCTTGTGCCCGGGTCGTGTGGGGGGGTCCGTGGATTGTACTGGTTCGTGGAGCGCACCCTCTCCCACCTGGATGTGACGGAGGCCCGGGGAAGGTCGCACTGCGTTGCCCGGGCGCAGAGCTCGAACACCGGGGAGAGACTGGAGGTAGGTCCGCTGTTTAGAAACGCCGTCCCCGCAGCGTTGTGCCTGCGAATGTAACAGCGACACGACGAAACGCAGAGAGTCCGTGATATGAGAGGGTTGTTTTCGAGAAACGCTCTTTTAATGACAATAAACCCGTAAAATGTGCGGTACGGAGCAGCGCTAGCGTGTGGCTAACAGCGGCATTCCATTGTCACAGCCTTGTAGCTGGGATGCTAACAAGCTAACCCGATAATCCAACATTTTTAACCAAGAATCGTTTATTTGATTCGGTGTGGGACATGGGGCGTAGCGTGTCATGTCCGCTACTGCCGGTCCGTGAAATTATAAGATGTTGCAGTGAATATTTGTTTCCCGTGTTCGGTTTTTTTTCGCCCCGTTAGCCCGTTAGCCTGTTAGCTCAACGGTTAGCTCGGGTCAGAATGCCATAAAGGTGTTAGCATTAGCCTCAGAGGAATCTCAAAATGTCTCCCTGGTTTTGTGCGGCTCGCAGACGGACGCCGAGATTCACAGCGGCGCCGCGTATCTCACATTTCCACGTCTGTCCGCAGTTTTTCTCATTATTATCACTAAATTACGACATAAATACCGACTTTTATCAGCTGTGCGTGTGTGTGAGAGGCGCACGGATGGGCAGGGCGCACGGTTAAATCAGAGCCATTCATTCCAGATATTACTGTTTTATACTGAAACACCATCACTAAACATGTATGTATTTGTATTTATTTTGGGCAAGTAAGAAATTTCTATTCTTTTACAATGGAACATAATAGACCTTTTCAAATCTTATGTTCAGAATGTTCAGAAATTCAGGACTGGAGGCAAAATGAAGCCAACATATTTACTATGATTAACTAACGAGCAGACATAAATGCTGATGGTTTCATGACACTGCAACAAAAAATAAGCAGCTATTTTGACTTTCCAAGCTACAAATCTTTATTTACTTTGCTTCTCTGTTAAGAAGGATGGAAAAAATACAGTTTGCTAACCCCAAGTTAGTATTTTGGCAAGTACAATTTATGATGAAATGTGTAATATATTTGTAGATGAAGTGAAAAACTGGGCTCAACATTTCTGTAAGGATTTGTCAAGTAAAACCTCAAAATGTGGATTTTGCCTTTTTACAAGACAAATAATGTAAAACACAATTGAAAGTGTTTTTAAACTGGTCTCACGTGTCTGAGCGGTTTTCATTTTCCAAATTGTCCTTGTTTTTTCAGTTTGTGATATTCTGAAATTAATCCTACTTTTCCCATTAAAATCACTTTATGTTCCACTCCACTTTTGCCTCCATTCCAGAATACAGAATGTTTGTATACAGTTTTTCAAAAGTTCTATAATGTTAGTGAAATCATAATAGAAATAACAACAAAAATTTGGGGACAAAAACTGGGACAAATCACTGGTTTTGGATAAATCTGCTGTGTGATGGGACACGGGGCTCCAAACTGGGACTGTCCCGGGTAAATAGGGACGTCTAGGCAGCCTATACGTATTATTACATACTGGTATATACCTTAAACACCAGTTACTATTTTTACCATCTTCTTTTTATCATAATTTTTACATTTTGAACGAAGTCTGTTTTGCAATTTTCTTCAGCAGTTTCACATTTACTGGTGTTTAACATATATATTATATAGTTAAAAAATATATTTACAAATTAGCCTTTTTGTTTGCTTGAATTAGTGTAGAATTAGTGTTCTCGGTTTGAATTCTCTGGCTTTTTCTAGAATTATTACAGGAAGAATGTGTCATCCTCACTAAAATCTGATTAGATGGTCTGTGACATTTAAAGGTCCTGTATTATAACATGACTTCACATTTTTTGTTTCATTCACACATGTTCAAGTATCCCTTTATTATTCGCCTGTTTACATCGCCGAATCTCAAAATGCTCCGTTCCTCCTTGTGATGTCAGGAAGTGGTAGTTTTCAAGCTCCTTTTACCTTTAGTTCAGTCGAGATCGGCAACTCCGGGGCTGAAATTATCCAAACGATTCTACATTAGTGAAGGTTTAGAGTTTAAAAACACTGTGGAGCACTTCCTGTATCACCACATGACATCACAAGGTGGAACAGGGTTTGTGTGAATGAAAACAAAACACAACTCCAGGTCTGTTTGTGATGAGGAAACTACATTAGACCCTTTATAAATGAACTTGTTGTTTAAGGTTTGATTTCTTTCAGCATTTTTTTTGTTTTATTACTGATGAATCGTGTATTTTTTTTAAAAACGCGAGGCGGTTTAGGGCTGCGGTCCTTTTGGTCGTTTAGTCGATTAATCGTTTGAAGAAGTCTCAGCCAAATGAAATATACGTGAGTCAGTGAGCTGAGGATTTGGTATTTTTTGGTATTTCTATTTAAAAAGGCAGATTAAACTCATGATTCACAAGTTGTTTTTATTTTAGGGACGTAACAATAACATAAATATTGTGATATCGTATCGTCAAAGTCTCAATAATATCATGGAGCGTCACAATATATCGAATCCCAAGTCTCTTTGCTTAAATGAACAGTTCTGATGCAGAAATAGCTAAAAAAAACAGAGGGAACTACATAGACCATGATCCTTTGCTCCGTTTCAGTGCAGACGACATGAAGAAATAACTGTTCTAAGCACTTTTACATCTTCATTCTTTGGATTAAGTCTTGTGAAGCGTTTTTAGAGGAAAAAGGAGCAGATTCACCACAAAATATCGCAATAAATCTGGTACAGTGAGATGTTTATGGTGAAAATATCGTACAGAGACATTTGGATTTCGTTCCATCCCTAATGACAATAAATGTTGCACCAAATGACTGGGCAAAGCATTTTAGAGTCAGTCTGTTATTATGTAGAATATCGTAATATCGTGAGCTTTCCCACGATATCGCAATAAATATCGTACCGTGAGGGTATCGTATCGTGAGACTTGGATATCGTTACACCTCTACTTTATATAAATGTTCTGTTTCCTCATCCTTTTTTCTGCATTAATAGTCGGGCTGCGTGATTTGATATATTTCAAAATCAGTTCGATGCGGTTCAATAAAAAATAATGATGTAATTGTGGCTGTGACGCCAAAAGTCTTTGTTAAACCACTTCTTGTGCAAAGTTAATATGAATCACGTCCGTTTTAATCCTCAAAACAGTGAAAATGTCAAATGTGTCGCAAATGTGTCTGAACAAACAACAAAACAGCAGCTCACGATATCAATACTGTATCATCACATTAAACGATATATGGATATTTCGATATTGCACCCCCTTTTTCTTTAGTCCAACAAGATTTTATTAAAGGCCGTCACACGCTACAGGAGAATTTGCCCGATTTTGGCTGCGATTTCTTCTCCCCGATGCGACTTTTTGTCTCCGTGTGCGATTCTGAAGCCGCTGCTCCTTGTGTGTGGAGTCAGTGTCAGATCAGAACCACTGAACATCAACAACGCGACGGAAACAGACGATCCTGTAGCTTTTCTCACAGCCTCATGACACAACTACAGCAGCAGATTGTGAAATAACAGGTTGGACTGAACAAAAGGAGGTAGAACACTTCATTAGGGGTAAAAGGGGCAGTTTTAAAAGCAAAACTAAGAAAAAAATCCAGGCGAGGAGAAATGTACTAAAATTGCTCTCAGGTCTTCAGGGGTTAATCCAGTTTGAAGAAAGTAAAAAGGTGAAAGTTTTTCCTTGCGTGTGTTTGTTTACATCCACAGAGGATAAAGCTGCAGATCAATGACAGTGACTCTACTTCCTGTGGACTTTATCTCCTCTTTTCTGCTTTCAACGTCCTGCATCTGAAGTCTCGCTCCACATTTCACACATAATAATCACACAGTTTGGGCTTGTGTCTAAAGGGGAAGTGCAGAGTCTGATCTTTGAACACTTCAGAGTCTCAGAGCGAGTGGTTTTACTGTAGACAGGAAACAGCCTCACAGCTTTAGATCCTGTTTTACACAGACAGATCCCGCTGGAGTCTGGGAGAGCAAAGATTTAAAGTCTCATCAGATTCTCCTCGTGTCTGTGACGTTTAAGACCGAAAAATCCTCTAGTGTGTCGCGGCCTTTAGGTGAACACTTTTAGTTAAAGTTCTGATATTATCAAAGGGAACTATAGAGCAACAGATTTTTTTTGTAAAAACAAAACCAAACAAAAAAAAAAACACTTCTGTCTTGTGTTTTGATGGTATTTTAGTACAAAGTCCAGTTGTAAAGCCACAGTCCGGACCAGAGGAGCAGAGAATATGTGTGTGTAAAGAAAGATTTCATGCATTTCACTTTATTGATCCACAAGGGAAATGACTTGGGCACAGTAGTTCACACATCACCACATACTGCAATAACAAAGAGTAAAAAAAGTAATTAAATATGTACAAGGAAGTAAAACACAAATGTAGTGATATAAATACCTGTTGCATAAGGGTGAGTTGTACAGTTGTAGTTTTAATACTGTTTTTTATGGCCCGTGTACCATTTGTTGTTTTGAATTTCAACTAAGAACAAAATTATTCTGTTTTGGTGATAAAAAAAACAGATCTCGACCTCTATTTACAGTATTTAATTTAAAGTTTATTCATATAAAAAAAAGTTCTTGTGCCTGTTTTAATTCTGATATTTTATTCTCGATGTTTCTGTTTCGTTTTCAGGGGTGACGCGCGATTGGACGGAGCCGCAACATGAATCCCCTCAACCAGATGAAGGCGGGACTCAACAACCCGCACAGGTATTTACCCCCGCCGGGGCATCTGGGAGGGCATCTGGCACACAGGGGCATGTGGGGGGGCATGTGGGAGGGCATCCGGTGTAACTGTGCTCTCTCTCTCTCAGCGATGGCTCGTATCCGTACGACTCGAGTTGGCAGCAGCCGCCGAACCAGCCCACGGGGTCCCTGTCCGTGGTGACGACGGTGTGGGGAGTCACCAACCCCTCCGCCTCCCAGGTAACACCTGCCCCGCACCTGTCTGCACCTGTCTGCACCTGTCTGCCCCTTTTCCACAGCGTCTGAAGTGTCCCACCTACACAAAAACTACTAAAAAGTTTTGTTTGTGCGATTCTGGTTCTTCAGATATTTGAAAATTATAGGAAATGTTTGTATTTGTTTTGTGCTGTGACAATTTTAATTTATTTCTAAAATGATTCATTATTATTTCTGCAGTGATTATAGGACGTTATTTCCGCTCAACTGACGGCGGCAACTTTACAAAACTCTGCGAAACTAGTGAAGAGAAACGATCTGCAGAAAAGTCTGTATTATTCTATAAAATATGAATCAAAAGCAAATGACTAAAGACTGAAACAGACTTTTGCACAGCCTCAGATCCTTTCTCACTAGTTTTGTGGAGTTTTGTAAAGTCGCCGCCGTCAGCTGAGCAGAAATGACTTTTTTCCGTAATTACGAAGTTTTTGTAGGTTTGAGTTTGAAGCCGACTTCACCCATGTTCCCGGTTTGTGGAACTTCTGGTTAAGGTTTTCTGTGGTAAAAGTGTGTCACCAGCGGAAGTTAAGCAGCATTTTTTGACGACTTTTCTTTACACTTTTTCTGTTTCCATCGTATTTCTTGTCTTTTTCGCTGCGACTTTTTCTCACACTTTTTGTACTTCCGGGGAAACCAGAACCAGAATCCAGCTCTAAATCGTGACTAAACCAACAGAAAATAATCAGAAATACTTTCAGCTCATGTAAAAAACACAAAACAAGCCCCAAAAATATGCATCTCTGTGTTCCAAACCTAACTGTGTGTCTACGTCTCCCTCAGGGCCTTGGAGGAGGCGTGATGGGGCCGGGCGCCTCCCCCTCTGCGGGGCCCATGATGCAGGGCCCCCCCTCCGGGATGGGAGGGGGCCCCGGGGGGTACATGGGGCAGCAGGGCTACGGCGAGCCCAACAAAGGCTACATGAGCCAGGGCATGTACGGGCGCGGGCCTGGGGGGTACGGAGGAGCTCCAGGAGGCTACGGGGGCAGGTGGGTCCCGGGGGTCTGGGAAAAAGTGTGTGAGTGAGTGTGTGTGTGTGTGTTCGTGTTCGTGTGTGTTTGTGTGTGTGTGTTCATGTGTGTGTGTGTGTGTGTGTTCATGTGTGTGTGTGTTCGTGTGTTTGTGTTGTAGTTACCCCTCTAACCCTCTCTCTCTCTCTCTATCTTTCTCTCTTTCTCTCTCTCTCTTTCTCTCTCTCTCTTTCTCTCTCTGTGTTGTAGTTACCCCTCTAACCCTCTCTCTCTCTCTGTGTTGTAGTTACCCCTCTAACCCCTCTCTCTCTCTCTCTGTGTTGGAGTTACCCCTCTCACCCCTCTCTCTCTCTCTCTGTGTTGTAATTACCCCTCTAACCCCTCTCTCTCTCTCTGTGTTGTAGTTACCCCTCTAACCCCCTCTCTCGCTCTCTCTCTGTGTTGTAGTTACCCCTCTAACCCCCTCTCTCTCTCTCTCTCTTTCTCTCTTTCTCTTTCTCTCTCTCTCTCTCTCTTTCTCTCTCTGTGTTGTAGTTACCCCTCTAACCCTCTCTCTCTCTCTGTGTTGTAGTTACCCCTCTAACCCCTCTCTCTCTCTCTCTGTGTTGTAGTTACCCCTCTAACCCCTCTCTCTCTCTCTCTGTGTTGTAATTACCCCTCTAACCCCTCTTTCTCTCTCTGTGTTGTAGTTACCCCTCTAACCCTCTCTCTCTCTCTGTGTTGTAGTTACCCCTCTAACCCCTCTCTCTCTCTCTCTGTGTTGTAGTTACCCCTCTAACCCCGGGGCGTCTCGGGGCTCTGCAGACTTCACTCAAGCCGCCGCTGCAGCCGCTGTCGCCGCCGCCGCTGCTACGGCAACAGCAACCGCCACAGCAACCGTCGCCGCGGCGATTCAGGAGAAGCAGAACCAGGAGGTGAACTACGGACCGGTGAGTACGACCGATATCACGATACTGCTAATGACGTATTTTTCAGGGTTAGAAGGCGCATTAAAGCTGAACTCCGGCACATTTGAAGCTAAAGTCTGTTGCTAGAGGAGGTGGAATTCTGTCAGAAGCCAAAAAACGGCACAGATCAGTGTTTCCTCTGCGGAGATCTCACTGTGGCAGTGAGTCTGTCAAGGCAACAAACTAGTGTAGTGATGGGGGCAAGTTCTGAACTAGTGTAGTGATGGGGGCAAGTTCTGAACTAGTGTAGTGATGGGGGCAAGTTCTGAACTAGTGTAGTGATGGGGGCAAGTTCTGAACTAGTGTAGTGATGGGGGCAAGTTCTGAACTTCCACGTAAAACACCAATTTGCTTCACACTGAAGAAGCTTAACTCCACTTTAACCCATCTGACAACAGCCACGAGTCTAACAAACCAAACGCTCTGCCTGGTTCACTCATTAGTGTCTGGAAACGTTAGAAAACAACTTTATAAGCACCTCACACTTCCCTCTGCTGATTTCCCACTGCACAGGCCAAAGCCCAAAAGACTCGATCGCCGATGTCGTTTCTAATCACATTTATTTACCAGTGAATTTTTTGAAAAACGCTGTGGTTTAGTATTTAAATCATCACCACTGAAACCACGTGTGAGTTCGTTGTTGCAGGAAGAGAAACTCCAACGGCAACAAGTGAGGATCGACTACTGACTGTGAAGAAGAAGAGAAACTGAAAGCTGTTGAAAGAAAATGGTTCGGGAATGTATTTTTTTGGCGTTTTTTCAAAAAATATAATTGATAATTGGTAAATAAATGGGTTTAGAAACGACGTCGGCGAATCGAGTGTTTTGGGCTTAATATTTGGTCCGGCCCAAAGCGAGTGAACTGTCGGACTTTCCTGATGTGAGTTCACCCTCAGACTCTTATTGTCTGTGGGGAAAATTAAACACGGGCAGGATTTCGATCATTCTCCAGTCGCAGCGCCCGGTCCTGGTCCAGTCCTGGTCTGGTCCTGGTCCTGGTGCTGATCCTGGTCCAGTCCTGGTCCTGGTCCCTCTCTGACTCTCCCGTGTTGCAGATGGGCGGTCCGGGCTACAGTCCCCAGTTCATGTCGGGTCCTCGGGGTCCGGGGATGGGTCCGGGGCCGAACCGGGGCCCTCAGTCCATGGGGCCCATGTTCGGCGGAGGCCCCCAGAGGCTCCCGAACTACGGCCCCCAGCAGCCCGGGCACATGAGGCAGCAGCAGGGCCTCAAGAGGGCCTACAACGCCGAGGTCAGACCCAGTCCTGGTTCAGTCCTGGTTTAGTCCTGTTTAGTCCTGTTTAGTCCTGGTTTAGTCCTGGTTTAGTCCTGGTTCAGTCCTGGTTTAGTCCTGGTTCAGTCCTGGTTTAGTCCTGGTTTAGTTCTGGTTTAGTCCTGGTTTAGTCCCTGGTTTAGTCCTGGTTTAGTTCTGGGTTCAGTTCCTGGTTTAGTCCCTGGTTTAGTCCTGTTTTAGTGCTGGATTAGTCCTGGCTTAGTCCTGGGTTCAGTCCTGGTTTAGTCTTGGTTCAGTCCTGGGTTTAATCCTGGGTTTAGTCCCTGGTTTAGTCCCTGGTTTAGTCCTGTTTTAGTGCTGGATTAGTCCTGGTTTAGTCCTGCGTTCAGTCCTGGTTTAGTCTTGGTTCAGTCCTGGGTTTACTCCTGGGTTTAGTCCTGATTTAGTCCCTGGATTAGTCCTGGTTTACTTTACTTTCACTTTCAGTTCTGACTTGTGTGTGTCCGCAGTCGTTCCCGGGGATGCCGCAGCAGTACGGAGTCCCGGTCGGGTCTGGACCTGGGTCTGGTTCAGTCCCTGGGTCTTACTCTGGACCAAACATGCCCTACCACACAGGTACTAGGTCCTGGTTTAGTCCTGGTTTAGTCCTGGTTTAGTCCTGGTTTAGTCCTGGTTTAGTCCTGGTCTAGTCCTGGTCTAGTCCTGGTCTAGTCCTGGTCTAGTCCTGGTCTAGTCCTGGTCTAGTCCTGGTTTAGTCCTGGTCCTGCAGTCTCATGCAGTTAATAGGAAATGGAAAAATGATTTACTAAAGCAGCAGTAAAATCCTTTGTATTACTTTTATTACCAGACCAGCTGATTTTAACCTCCTCTTTTCTCTCTCCTCCTCTGTCCTTGTTTTTCTTTCCTTTTTCTATTTGTTTCTGTCTCTCTTCTCATCTCCCCTCTTTTGCTCTCTCCTCCTCTTTCCCTCCTTTTTATCTCTGTTTGTCCTCCTCTTTTCTCTCTCCTTTCTCTCTGTCTCTCTCCTTTCCCTCCTCTTTTCTCTGTCTGCGTCTCTCTCCTCCTCTTTCTCTCCCTCGCTATCTGTTTCTCCTCCTTTCTCTGTCCATCTCCACCTCTCGCTTCACTCCTCTTTCTTTTGTTCTGTCTCTCCCTGTCCCTCTCTGCTCCCTCTTTCTATCTTCCTTTCTCTCTTTCTTTCTTCCTTTCTCTCCTCCTCTCTTTCACCTCTCCTCTTTCTTTCTTTTTCTTTCTCTTCTCTTTCTCCTTCTCTCTCTTCTCTCCTCTTTCTTTCTTTCTCTCCTCCTCTCTCTTTCTCGTCTTCTCTCTCTTCTCTCCTCCTTCTCTCCTCTCTTTCTCCTTCTCTCTCTTCTTTCTTTCTTACTTTCTTTCTCTCCCTCGTCTCTCTTTCTCCTCTTTTCTCTCCTCTTTCTCCTCCTCTCTTTCTTTCCTCCCTCCCTCTCTCCTTCCTCTCTCTTCCTCTTTTCTCTCCTCTTTCTCTTTCTCCCCCCCTTCCAGGTGCCGGGGGCCCAGGCTCCGCCCCTCAGCGCTCAGGCTCCTCCCCCTCGTATCAGACTCATAAAATGGGGCTCCCTCAGTACCCGGCCCCGGGGCCCGGCTCCCAGCAGTTCTACAAGGTACAGTGTGTCCGTCACTCCCGCCTGAGGGTCTGAACCCCGTCTGAGGAGGGGCTAGAGTCTGAGTCATCTAGAGATCTCACGACACAAAACTGGACAAACCTGAGGCGATGCAGGAGTTTCATTCGTGTGTTGTGAAGGTGCTCTGAAGGGGGAGGGGCTTAGCGCGGAGAGCAAATGGAGGGGAGAACCTGAAAAATGAAAGCGAAACTTAGAAAATGTTAATTATGTCGTGAGTGTCGTCCTATGAACTTTAGATTTTATATTTAACACTTATTTTTCTACTTTATTTTGACTTTTATATAATTATGTCTTATTTCACACGTGTTTCTTGCTAATTTTTGCTGCTTATTTAGAAATCATCACTACCGTTTACATTTTTTAGTCTTTGTTATATTGTGATGTGTGACCTCCTGTGTCCAAATAATTCCCCCTTGGATCAGTAAAGTTTGTCTAAATTTATATTACTGTATGTTTCGGACTGTAAGTCAGTTAAAAAATGCATAACGAAGAAGAAAAAAACAAGTACAAGTCACACCGGACTATACGTTTTTTTTGGGGGAAATTTATTTTATAAAATCAGACCAATATTCACTACAAACTACGACCTACACTGTGATATACTTTATATTGTCTCTATTTTATATTCTCCACATTCTGCACATGTCGCACTTGCTGCTCCTCGCACTTAGATCACCATATTTTTCGGACTATAAATCGCTCCGGATTATAAATCGCACTTTTTGGGGGAAATTTATTTTATAAAATCAAACCAAGAACCGACATTTCATGTTGAAAGGCGAGTTATAGAAGTTACAGTAATAAAAACAACCCAATAGAGAAAAATCCGTGTGTCATTCGTTTTTCAATATAGAACCAAAACAAAAAAACAACTCTTTTCTTTATTATTTGTCTCGAAAACCAAAAGGAAAAAAACGGATAACGATTTGTTTTTTCATTTTTGATTCATTTATAGGATTCATATATTTGGTCTTTGGACAATCAGTGTGAAAAATGTAAAATATAATTATATAAAAAACTCAAACCCTGAAAAACTTAGAGTCCAAAAAATACGGTAACAAACGATAACAATACCCCGTGGTTAAAGAGCCCACGTTAATCACAGAGTTTCTAACGTGTGTGTGTTTTTCAGCAGGAGCAGTTTAACGGACAGGGCGCGACGCTGAACTCTCTGTCAGCAGGGGGCGCCGGAGGAGTCTACAGCTCGTTTAACCAGTCCTCAGGGGTAAGACCAACGCTCAGGCTCGGGAAACGATTTCGGTTTAACGTGTGAACCGAATCCGGAGTTAAAAACGTAAAATGCAATTTTAATCCTGCTGCCCGGTACGATGTCGTCAGGTTAAAGCCGCTCACTGTCACTTTCTCTGTAACTTCGTTGTCTGGAATGTTCCGTGATATTAACGTTAAAAGCCTGTCCTCCGGGGATGCACCGACACTTCCATAATACACTCGTACCTGTTAAACATTTGCCGATGCCACTATTACGCAGCACATTCCACAGTATAAGAATAATGCATTTTATTTATTCGGCGCCTTTCTGGACGCCCAAGGTCGCCTTAAAACAACATAAACAAATGAAGTACGATTAAAACATACAGTTAAAAGTCCACAGTTAAAGTGGGACAGTATTGAATTGGTCGATTGTGTTTAGTGTTGTATTTTATTAGTATTTAGTCATGTATTTGAATTGATTGATTGTATTTAATTGACTTACAGTTAGTTATCAGATACTGTATCCCGGTGATGAGAAACCAGAGCAACATAAATAAAGCGACTGTAGCGACGTCAGCGAAAGAGAAAAGTTTAAACTGAACAAACGCGACAGACGCACAGAACAGACTCCGCATCAGCAGAACATCCTCTGTCACAGGGAGAACACTCATATTCACTGAGTCGTGTCCTTTAGTCCCACAGAAGCTGAAGCATCAGAGCTTATACTGTATGCAAATGAGCTGTATGCAAATGAGCCATGCGGTTTTAAGTTTTGTTTCTGTAAAATGCTGCATTAAACACATAATCGAGATTCAAAAAGTTTATTGTCACATTTTCATATTCACAAATGAAAAAATGAAGTGACGTTTCTCACACTCGGTGAAAGCTAATTTAAATAATAATAAAATGAAAGAAAAGTTCAGAGTTCTTCTTAGGGACACAGCCTGGTGTGCAGAAGGAATATCAGAGCTGTTTGTATTTTCTTCTGGGTTTATTAAATATATATTTTTGTGCTAAGATTTGTAAAGTATTGGTATTGGTACTCGGTATTGGCAAGGACAGGAATTATTGTACTCGTACTCGTATCGGTTTTCATAAAAGCGGCGTCGGTGCCTCCCGACTGTCGTCAGATCCGACCTGTACTTTGGCCTAGTGTCTTATTATGTGTTTTAGTCTAAGGAGCAGAAAATAACTTAAAGCAGGGATATTATGCTAAATAGACCTTTTTTTAGTTTGTAATTTTGAGATTTCTCCTGGGCCCTTTTCAAACTCTACACCTGTACGAGGCTCCGCCCACAAGCCTACGCCCCCCCCTGCTCCCACACGACAAAAACATGACACAAAACTCTGCCCAGAAACATGACAAACCTGATGTGCAGGAGTTTCATTAGTGCGACGCTCGCCGAGTGTCCAGAGCATCGAAAACAAAACTGTGTTTTGTTAATACGGTGTTTTCGGTGAATCTTGCGTTTTCCAAACATTGAAAGGAACATGCTGAGCTAAATACGTGATGTGTGTTAATCCCCCTGAGAAGTAAAAACCCTGTGTAAGAAATTTAAATTGTCCGTCTGTATTTTTGAGATCGTAGGAAGTTTTGCATCATTCTGAGCTCAGGGTGTCGTTCGTTCATTCGTTTTTCTATGTAAAACCACAGATAAGAAAAGGAAAAAACAGTTTTCTTCATTATTTGTCTCCAAAACCAAAATGAAAAAACGGATAACGATTCGTTTTTCCCATTTTCTATTTTGTGTTTAAATGAAAAATGGAAAAAAAAACGGATAACGGCCGTTTCCCGTTTTGTCACACAGGTTTTGTCGCGGCGTCCGGGAGGAGGCGCGTACGGTCTGTGGGTTCACGCAGCGTTCCCATCTATACATAAACCAAAACCGGGAAAAGGACGTCTGCTACACATCGATTATCAGTTTTAAGTGGCTTTTTAAAAATATTTGAAAGAATTCAGGTCGATTTTCGTGCAAAATTAAAGAAATGTGTTGGCTAATTCCGCTTCACGCTCACGATTTGCCGTTTTCCGTCTGTTTTTGGCGATCGTGGAAAATCATTGGCCCTACTTACAGCAGCACTCACCTTATGCACTGATGACAGGAGCAGTTCGTCTTTTACGCCGGAGTTGGTGTTGAAAACAGAATCTTCTCACCGACATTTCCGAGGATCTTAATACCGAAGTGTCGCAGTGTGTTTAAATCTCAGCGTGTGTTTTTCCGTCCTCAAAAAGCTGTTTAATCGTCCGATAATGATCCTCAAGTCCAGCGGCCGTTAGGTTTGTTTTACACTCGTCTTATCCGTGTGCGTCGATGCTCCGAGGAAAGGTTCATTTCCGGTTTACGCAACTTGTTCAAGGATCAAATTTGGACAAAACGGGAAACGGCCGTTATCCGTTTTTTCATTTTGATTTTGGAGACAAATAATGAAGAAAACAGTTGATTTTTTGTTTTCTTCTTTTTGGTTTTATATTGAAAAACGAGTGAACGAACGACACATGGATTTATTGACGTGATCCTGTTTGTTTACAGCCGGGTCGAGGGTTGCCCGGATACCCCAGCTCCCCGCTCCCCGGCAACCCGACTCCACCCATCACCCCCGGCAACAGCTCCATGGCCCCGCCCTACATGTCGCCCGGCAACACCGACGTCAAGCCCGCGCCCCCCTCCTTCCTGCCGGACGTCAAACCCAACATGGCCACGCTGCCCCCGCCGCCCAGCACCGGTAACTCCCGCCTGCTCCTGTCTGCTCCTGTCTGCTCCTGTCTGCCCCTGTTTGCCCCTGTCTCCCCCCTGTCTCCCCCCTGTCTCCCCCCTGTCTGTCCCCTGTCTGCCCCCTGTCTGCCCCCTGTCTGCCCTCTGTCTGCCCCCTGTCTGCCCCCTGTCTGCCCTCTGTCTGCCCTCTGTCTGCCCCCTGTCTGCCCCCTGTCTGCCCCCTGTCTGCGCCCTGTCTGCCCTCTGTCTGCCCTCTGTCTGCCCTCTGTCTGCCCTCTGTCTGCCCCCTGTCTGCCCCCTGTCTGCCCTCTGTCTGCCCTCTGTCTGCCCCCTGTCTGCCCCCTGTCTGCCCTCTGTCTGCCCCCTGTCTGCCCTCTGTCTGCCCTCTGTCTGCCCTCTGTCTGCCCCCTGTCTGCCCCCTGTCTGCCCCCTGTCTGCCCCCTGTCTGCCCTCTGTCTGCCCGCTGTCTGCCCGTGTCTGCCCTCTGTCTGCCCTCTGTCTGCCCCCTGTCTGCCCCTGTCTGCCCCTGTCTGCCCTCTGTCTGCCCCTGTCTGCCCCCTGTCTGCCCCTCTCTGCCCCCTGTCTGCCCTCTGTCTCCCCCTGTCTGCCCCCTGTCTGTCTGCCCCCTGTCTGCCCCCTGTCTGCCCCCTGTCTGCCCCCTGTCTGCCCCCTGTCTGCCCCCTGTCTGCCCCCTGTCTGCCCCCTGTCTGCCCCCTGTATATTGGTATAATCTCTCTGGTACCTTCAGGAAACCCCAGTGACGACCTGCGGCTCACGTTTCCTGTCCGGGACGGCGTGGTGCTGGAGCCGTTCAGACTGGAGCACAACCTCGCCGTGTCCAACCACGTGTTCCAGCTCCGAGAGTCTGTGTACAAAACGCTCATCATGAGGTGAGCGCCCGTACTGCCATTTATGTACAACAGAGTCGCAATGTAACTTTAACGACCCGATGACACCGATATTTACCAGTAAATTCTGATCCCCTTAAACCGTCTCACATTTTCCCGGGTTTTACGGTTTTACTGTGACTAATTCAGAATTCTGTATCTGCTCCTAAACCCTTCAGAAACAGAGTCGCAGTTTTATATTTGAAGATGAGGCACAAGTTCTGATCAAACCAAACTTTGCACCTCGTTCGATCACATCAGCATCAGAGCACGAGCTGTTTTTATCAGCGCTTATACTGTATGGTTTTAGTCCTGATTTTAGTCCTAGTTTAGTCTTGATTTAGTCTTGGTTTTAGACCTCGTTTATTCCTGGTTTTAGACTTGGTTTAGACCTGGTTTTAGTCCCAATTTTAGTCCTGGTTTAGTCTGGCATTTAGACTTGGTTTAGACCTGGTTTTAGTCCTGGTTTAGTCCTGGTTTAGTCTTGGTTTTAGACCTGGCTTAGACCTGGTTTTAGACTTGATTTAGACGTGGTTTTAGTCCTAGTTTAGTCTTGATTTAGTCTTGGTTTTAGACCTCGTTTATTCCTGGTTTTAGACATGGTTTAGTCCTGGTTTTAGTCCCAATTTTAGCCCTGGTTTAGTCTTGGTTTTAGACCTGGCTTAGATCTGGTTTTAGACTTGATTTAGACGTGGTTTTAGTCCTGATTTTAGTCCTGGTTTAGTCCTAGTTTAGTCCTGGTTTTAGACTTGGTTTAGGCCTCGTTTAGTCCTGGTTTTAGACCTTGTTTAGTCCTGGTTTTAGACATGGTTTAGTCCTGGTTTTAGTCCCAATTTTAGTCCTGGTTTTAGTCTCAATTTTAGTCCTGGTTTAGTCTTGGTTTTAGACCTGGTTTAGTCCTGGTTTTAGACTTGTTTTAGACCTGATTTTAGTTCTGGTTTAGTCCTGATTTTATTTGGTTTAGACCTGGTGTTAGTCCTGGTTTAATTCTGGTTTAGTACCTGTTTTACTTCTGGTTTAGACCTGGTTTTAGTCCTGATTTTATTCCTGGTTTTAGTCCTGGTTTAGTCCTAGATTAGTCCTGGTTTTAGTCCTGATTTTAGTCCTGGTTTTAGTCCTGGTTTAGTCCTAGTTTAGTCCTGGTTTTAGTTCTTTTTTTAGTCCTGGTTTTAATTCTGGTTTAGTCCTGGTTTTAGACTTATATTTGCACTTCTACAAGAACGTTTGTGTTTTCAGTGTCATTTGGAAAAATAAAAACACCCATGCACTCCTTTGGGGCTTTTACATCGTTTTTACTTTTAATAAAAATTCACTTCCGCGTAACATTAAAAACTGAACAAAACGGCTCCGTGTGAATCTCGTGTCCTCATATTCCAGACGGATCTAATGTAAAAAACTGTATGCAAATGAGCCGTGAGGTTTGAAGTTTGGTTTGTGTAAAATAAACAATATAAACAAATGTGCCAAAGCTGCATTAAACACATTATTCCTCAAAGTCTAGAGTGAGGAGGAAATGTAGAGCGGTGCAGACGACCAGTCACAGCCCTTATGTCTGCGGCGTTTTGAGCACAGGGAGAGCGGCAGGAGGTGCGTTGGTTTAGACCTGCTTTTAGTCCTGATTTAGACCTGGTTTTAGTCTTGGTTTAGATCTGGTTTAGACCTGGTTTAGTTCTGCTTTAGACCTGCTTTTAGTCCTGCTTTTAGTCCTGATTTAGACCTGGTTTTAGTCCTGGCGTTGAACAGCTTTTAAACCAGGACTAAACCAGGTCTATACCAGGACTCAAACCAGGTCTAAAACAGGTCCAAACCAAGACTAAACCAGGTCTGTAACAGGACTAAAACCAGGTCTAAACCAGGACTAAACCAGGTCTATAACAGGACTAAAACCAGGACTAAACCAGGTCTATACCAGGACTAAAGCCAGGTCTAAATCAGGACTAAACCAGGACTAAACCAGGTCTATAACAGGACTAAAACCAGGACTAAACCAGGTCTATACCAGGACTAAAGCCAGGTCTAAATCAGGACTAAACCAGGACTAAACCAGCTCTATAACAGGACTAAAACCAGGTCTAAATCAGGACTAAACCAGGACTAAACCAGATCTATACCAGGACTCAAGCCAGGTCTAAACCAGGACTACAGCAGGATTTAACCAGGACTAAACCAGGCCGCGCCTCCAGTCCGTGAAAATCTGGTCCTGAAAAGAGCTCAGTCCAAACTTAATAATCCCATGTCGGAACGGCGGGATGTTGGAAAAAAGCGAATGTGCCGCCGCTCCGACCACGGGGGGAAAATGTCGGAGTTCAGGACGTTTTGAGAACAAATGGACAAAGCGCCACTCGCACAATTAGACGTCAATGTCGGAGCGGCGCCTGTGACCACAAAATCGGCTCGACGTCAGAAAGCACAACCAGAATTAATACATGAGGCGCCCTGTCAGTTTGTGAGCAAATTAAAGGATTTAAAGTGCGCCTTATAGTCCGAAAAATACATCACTGTGGCTTTAAATGAAGAATAAAATGTGTATGTACGTGTTTGTGTGTCCTCAGGCCGGACTTGGAGCTGCAGTTCAAATGTTACCACCACGAGGACAGACAGATGAACACGAACTGGCCCGCCTCGGTGCAGGTGAGGCCCAGGCTGCACAAACCGCTCAAACCTGAAACCTGTTTTATCACTTTTATTATCGGGCTGGTCCATAAACACACAAACACTCACAGACGTAAAGCTGATCCTGCTCAGTTCTCTGTTCTGATGTCGTTTCTTCATCACAAACCTGGAGTTGTGTTTTGTTTCATTCTCACGTGTTTCATTCGCACACAAACCCTGCACATTTAGGCTCGAATTCTTCTCTCAAACTGAAAACGCTGCAATTCTAACCTGGAGTTGAAAATCTCTACTGAATAAAAGGTAAAGAAACGGCGTCGACTTGGAAAACTTACCACTTCATGACATCACAAGGTGGAAAAGAGCGTTTTGAGTAGGGCCCGAACAGTGTGAATTTTATTGCGGCCGATATGATACCGGTAAAATGGGAGTTGGAGTTGCCGATATAATGGCAGATATATTTATGACGTAAAAATTCCCTGTAAATCTTTGGTTGTTTATAAAACTTCGGTTTGGCTCTATTGGATTTTCAGTCGGGTTTATTTAGGCGACATTTCCTGTTCTTCTGCCTCTTTACGTCATATTTAAAGAGTTGCTCGGCCTAATGGTGTTTTTGTATGATATTCTCGCCTGTAAAGAAAGTTCTGCAAGTAAACTACCGCTGTTAGCCTTTAGCGGTAAATGCGCGTGCGCCGCGGTAATTAATGATCTGCTAAATGCTGATAATTCACACCTCTGTTCACAGCTCATTTCCATATCAGTGTTTGTCCAGTAACATATATACAGCCACTATAGTCACTTTACAGTCGCAAACAGAAGAGAAAACAGCCTGTTTATGTGTGCGAGCTACAGCAGCTAATCGCTAACCAATGAGAAAGAACCAAAACGAGCTTCAAACCGACACATTTCAACACTCAGCCTCACACAGGCTCCTCTCAGATCAGCACTAAGAACTGTCCTTTAATCCAGACTCACACTGAGCGGCCGCAAAAACAACACAATCTCAGTGTTGTGCAGGTGGATCTGTGGCTGCGGCTGTAAACAAACGCACATGGTGATGCGTTCAGGGGCGGACGGACAGAGACAAATGACTCCACAGATAAATCCTGTTCTTTCTCATTGGTTAGCAATTAGCTGCTGTAGCTCGCAGTGAATTTTTATGTCATAAATATATCGGTGATTATATCGGAAGCTCCAACTCCCATTTTACCAGTATCATATTGGCCACAACAAAATCCATATCAGTTGGGCCCTAATCTCTACTGAACAAAAGGTAAAGAAACGGCGTTGACTTGGAAGACGACTGCTTCATGACATCACAAGGTGGAACTCTGTGTTTTGAGCTTTGGGGACGTAAAGAGACTAATAATAAAGAGGTTCTCAAACATGTGAATGAAACCAAACACAACTCCTGGTCTGTTTTTGAGGAGGGAACAGGGATTAAAGCTCAAGTAACTGGCACCAAATCACTCATACGAATATATGTATTTGTAACTCAGATTTTGAAATGTGAAAAACACTACAGCTTGGTCACATTTTGTGTTCATTATTTCTCATTGTAAGTTTTGTTTTTGCGTGTTTGTGTGTGTGTTTGTGTGCGTGTGTGTGTGTTTGTGTGCGTGTTTGTGTGCGTGTTTGTGTGCGTGTTTGTGTGCGTGTTTTTGTGCATTCAGGTGAGTGTGAATGCCACGCCTCTCACCATCGAGCGCGGAGACAACAAAACGTCGCACAAACCTCTGTACCTGAAGCAAGTGTGTCAGCCCGGACGAAACACCATCCAGATCACTGTGACTGCCTGCTGCTGCGTGAGTCCCGTTTAGACCCAGTTTTGACCCGGTTTAGCCCTCGTTTGGTCCTGGTTTAGACACTGATTTAGTCCTGGTTTAGCTCTGATTTAGCTCTGGTTTAGACCTGGTTCAGACCTGGTTCAGACCTGGTTTAGCTCTGGTTTAGCTCTGTTTTAGACCTGGTTCCGACCTGGTTTAGATCTGGTTTAGTCCTGGTTTAACTCTAGTTTAGACCTGGTTTAGACCTGGTTTAGCTCTGGTTTAGACCTGGTTTAGCTCTGGTTTAGACCTGGTTTAGCCCTGGTTTTGTCCTGGTTTAGCCCTGGTTCGGTCCTGGTTTAATCCTTGTTCAGTCCTGGTTTAGCCCTGGTTTAGTCCTGGTTTAGTCCTGGTTTAGTCCTGGTCTAGTCCTGGGTCTAGTCCTGGTTTAGTCCTGGTTTAGTCCTGGTCTAGTCCTGGGTCTAGTCCTGGTTTAGTCCTGGTTTAGTCCTGGTCTAACCCCCTCGTCTGTTTCCAGTCTCACCTGTTCGTGCTGCAGTTGGTGCACAGACCTTCAGTTCGCTCTGTGCTTCAGGGACTGATGAAGAAGAGGCTCCTGCCGGCGGAGCACTGCGTCACCAAGAGTACGACCAACGCTAACTTTAACTTTTAACGCTAACTTTAACTATACTGCGTCACCAAGAGTACGACCAACGCTAACTTTAACTTTTAACGCTAACTATAACTATACTGCGTCACCAAGAGTGCGACCAACACTAATGCTAATTTTAACGCTAACTATGACTATAACTTTAACTCTAAATTTAACTATAACTCTAACTTTAACTATAACTATAACGCTAACTTTAACTCGAACTTTAACTATAGCTTTAACCATAACTTTAACTATAACTTTAACTGTAACTATAATTTTAACTATAACTTTAACTCTAACTTTAACTCTCACTTTAACGCGAACTTTTGATGCTAACTGTAACACTAATGATAACTAACTTTAACTCTAACTTTAACTCTAAATTTAACTATAATTCATCTGTTTTCGGGTAATTCTTAATGTTATTTGATTAAAGTAAACAAGTTACAATAGGTAAAAGATATTGTTGTTTTACTTTAGTGTTTGGTAAATCCTAAGGCTCCAAAACTAACTGAGAATTCATTTTATGTTTGCTTCTTTCTGCTACAAACTTCTTTATAATTAGACTCAGAACCCAGAGGAGCTGCTTATACAGTTTCTCAGATCCACGGGGAGAGTCGCGTCGCCCGGAGCCTTTTTAACTCATATTTTGTCTTCCCCCCCCCCCACAGTAAAGCGTAACTTCAGCGCGGGGTCAGTGGCGGGGACGGCCGGGCTGAACGGGGAGGACGGGGTGGAGCAGACGGCGATCAGAGTGTCGCTCAAATGCCCCATCACCTTCCGACGAATCCAGCTGCCGGCGCGAGGGCACGACTGCAGGCACATACAGGTGAGACCAGACTGAACCAGGACTGAACCAGGACTGAACCAGGACTGAACCAGGACTGAACCAGGACTGAACCAGGACTAAAACAGGACTAAAACAGGACTAAAACCAACCCAGCCTGAGGGCACGACTGCAGACATATACAGGCGAGACCAGGTCCGTACCAGGACTGAACCAGGTCCGTACCAGGACTGAACCAGGTCCGTACCAGGACTGGACCAGGACTGGACCAGGACTGGACCAGGACTGGACCAGGACTAACCCAGGGCTAAAATGTTTTCTGTAACATTAATATTTGTGTTTTTCCTCAGTGCTTTGACCTGGAGTCGTACCTTCAGCTGAACTGTGAGAGAGGAACCTGGAGGTGTCCTGTCTGCAAGTGAGTACTAATACTACAGTACTACTACAGTACTACTACTACAGTACTACTACTACAGTACTACTACAGTACTACTACAGTACTACTACAGTACTACTACAGTACTACTACAGTACTACTACAGTACTACTACAGTACTACTACAGTACTACTACAGTACTACTACAGTACTACTACAGTACTACTACAGTACTACTACAGTACTACTACAGTACTACTACAGTACTACTACAGTACTACTACAGTACTACTACAGTACTACTACAATACTACTACAGTACTACTACAGTACTGCTGCTACTACAATACTACTACAGTACTACTACAGTACTGCTGCTACTATAATACTACTACAGTACTACTACAGTACTACTACAGTACTACTACAGTACTACTACAGTACTACTACAGTACTGCTGCTACTATAATACGACTACTACTTCAGCCCAAAAACAGGCACTGTGGGTGTGATAGTGGAGTGTGTTTGAGTGTCTGTGGCCCCATCTGTGGAAAATGCTGTAGCTGTTGTTTTAAGTCGACCTTGGGGCCCAGAAAGGGGATGACACAGACTTTCTGCTGAACCCTGACCGTCCTGGTGTCCTGTGTTGCAGTAAAACGGCTCTGCTGGAGGGTCTGGAGGTCGACCAGTACATGCTCGCCATCCTCATCTACGTCCAGAAGTGAGTCTCAAGTGTCCTCGTGTCCTCTGTAGTTCAGGGTCTAACCTCTCCTTGTGTCCTTGCGTCCTTGTCTCCTCGTGTCCTCTGTAGTTCGGAGTGTTCTAACCTCTCCTTGTCTCCTTGCGTCCTTGTGTCCTCTGTAGTTCAGAGTCTGTTCTAACCTCTCCTTGCGTCCTCGTCTCCTCTGTAGTTCGGAGTGCGCTAACCTCTCCTTGCCTCCTTGTCTCCTCGCCTCCTCATCTCCTCTGCAGTTCGGAGTGCTCTAACCTCTCCTTGTCTCCTCGTCTCCTCTGTAGTTCGGAGTGCTCTAACCTCTCCTTGCGTCCTCGTCTCCTCTGTAGTTCGGAGTGCTCTAACCTCTCCTTATCTCCTTGCGTCCTTGTGTCCTCTGTAGTTCAGAGTCTGTTCTAACCTCTCCTTGTCTCCTTGCGTCCTCGTCTCCTCTGTAGTTCAGAGTCTGTTCTAACCTCTCCTTGCGTCCTCGTCTCCTCTGTAGTTCGGCGTGCTCTAACCTCTCCTTGCCTCCTTGTCTCCTCGCCTCCTCGCCTCCTCGTCTCCTCTGCAGTTCGGAGTACGAGGAGATCAGCATAGACCCAGTGTGCAGCTGGCGCCCAGTGCCGGTGAAGCCCGACGTGCACGTGAAGGAGGAGTGCGACGGGCCCCAGCTGAAGCGCTGCCGGACGCTCAGCCCCAGCCACATGGTCCTGCCCAGCGTCATGGAGATGATCGCCTCGCTCGGCCCCGCCCCCTCCTCCGTAGGCCCCGCACCCTCCGCCTCCTCGCCCATGCAGTTCCCCGGCCTCACCCCGGGGGGCAGCAACACGCCGGACTACAGCACGCCAGGTGAGACCCGCTTTTCTGTCTTCGTTCGGCTCGTTTCCTGTTTGGACCAAGACGAGGCGAGTTTATTTGTACCAGAAATGTAACTGCTTTACGGGATAAGAAATAAGAAAATATGAACTAACATCAAGGACCATACTGTCCACCCTCCTGTGGGCTCACCACCTGCAGAGGGGTTCATAGGGGGGGTCAGGTGCTATGAGTATTGGGCAGCAAACTGCCCCCGCGACCCAGCCGGATTAAGCGGGAGAAGATGGATGGATGGAAATAAGAAAATAACAAAACAGACAAATCAAAACATAAATAATCATCATGAAATTAAAGAGGGAGAGACTGAACAAGGACTGAACCAGGACTAAACTAGGACTGAACTAGGACTAAACCAGAATTAAACCAGGACTAAACCAGGACTAAACCAGGACTAAACCAGGACTAAACCAGGACTGAACCAGGATTAAACCAGAACTGAACCAGGACTAAACCAGGACTTAAACCAGAGCTTAAACCAGGTCTGAACCAGGTCTGAACCAGGACTAAACCAGGACTGAACCAGGACTGAACCAGGACTGAACCAGGAGTGAACCAGGAGTGAACCAGGAGTGAACCAGGAGTGAACCAGGACTAAACCAGGGCTAAACCAGGGCTAAACCAGGAGTGAACCAGGACTAAACCAGGGCTAAACCAGGGCTAAACCAGGACTAAATCAGGACTAAATCAGGACGAAACAAGGAAAGGGAAATAATAAACAATATAGTAAAAAATATTTTTAATATACAGATATAATAAAAATGTAATAAAATATAAAAACATCCAAAGGTGCAGGTAGGATTGAATAAGTCCACCTGGTCCAGATCCTGTGATTTCTGCTGTTTTTAGATGTAAAATCTGCAGATGTCGCTGATCCTCCTCCTCGTGTCTGTAAAACGCTTAATATTTGAATTTTAAAAAATCTGTGTGAAAAATGAATGGAAATTTTACTGCATAAGAGGACGGGAGGGCATCTGACGCACACTCTCATCACTAAAATAAAGGTCTCTGTTCAGCTCCGTCCTACCCGACCCCGGGCCCCGGTCCTGGATCTGGACCCGGCTCCACTCCGGGATCACAGTCTGGACCAGGATTCCCCGAGTACGGCTCCGGACCAGGGACCCCGGGACCTCCGCCCCTGTCCTACCAGACCGAACTGAACCCACAGATACAGGTGAGACTGGACCAGGACCAGGACCAGACCCACAACTGGACTAGACCCACAACGGACCAACAAGCACTAAACCCGGACTTAAACCCAGTCTAAACCTGGTCTAAACCCGGTCTAAAACAATCTAAACCTGGACTTAAACCTGGTCTAAACCCGGTCTAAACCTGGACTTAAACCTGGTCTAAACCCGGTCTAAACCTGGACTTAAACCTGGTCTAAACTCGGTCTAAACCTGGTCTAAACTCGGTCTAAACCCGGTCTAAACCCGGTCTAAACCCATCCTAAACCCGTCCTAAACCCGGTCTAAACCCAGATTTAAACCCGGTCTAAACCCGGTCTAAACCCGGTCTAAACCCGGTCTAAACCCGGTCTAAACCCAGACTTAAACCCGGTCTAAACCTCTCTTTTTCAGATGTCCGGTCGGTTGGACTCCACTTCCCATGGTGCACCTGTGCCGCAGCCGCCCGGTCTCCACAGTAACGGCTCTCAGGGGGGCGGGCCCATGATGCAGAGGGCGGGGCAGAACCGTCTCCACGGCGACGGAGCGTTCGGGCTCGGAGCCGACGTCCCAGAACCATCTCTGGATGTGAGCAGAGTTTAAATAATCCAGATTTTAGGAACGAGTTTAAATAATCCCGATTTTAGGAACGAGTTTAAATAATCCCGATTTTAGGAACGAGTTTAAATAATCCAGATTTTAGGAACGAGTTTAAATAATCCAGATTTTAGGAACGACTTTAAATAATCCAGACTATCCTTTTTCCTCTAAAAATGCTTCACAGACTTAATACAAAGAATGAAGATGTAAAAGTGCAGTTAAGAACAGTTATTTCTTCATGTCGTCTGCACTGAAACGGAGCAAAGGATCATGGTCTATGTAGTTCCCCCTATTTCTGCATCAGAACTGTTCATTTAAGCAAAGAGACTTGGGATTCGATATATTGTGATGGTCCCGATATTATTGTGACGCCTTTGACGATACGATATCAGCAGATTTACGTTATTGTTACATCCCTAGTGTTTAAACATGTTTGCTGTGCATTTCGTGTGAAAGAGTGAATTTTATTTTCCTTTTTTCCTTTATATTTCTGGTCTTGTAGCTTTAAGCACAGCCACATGACACAACTACAGCGTCAGATTATGAAATAACAGGTACTGAAGAAAAAATGATGTATAACACTTTATTAGGGGGAAAAGGGGCAGTTTTAATCGCAAAATTAAGAAAAATGTGCTCAAATTTCGTTTTAATGACCTCTTCTCACCTGTTGCCGTTTTCTTGCAGCTGTTGCCGGAGCTGACGAATCCCGACGAGCTGCTGTCGTACCTGGGCCCCCCGGATCTGCCCAGCAACAACAACGACGACCTGCTGTCCCTGTTCGAGAACAACTGACCAATCACAGCGCTCCGATCAACCCCGCTGGCCAACCGCAGCGCTCGCTCACACACCGCGCCCATAAGCTTCTTCTGCCCGGCGACGGGGCCCCGAAACGCCTCCACCGGGCGGAAACCGACCAATCGCCTGCCTCTGTTTGACATGAACTGACCAATGAGAGGAGGCGCTGTAAAATACGAACTCTCTGTATGTATTTGTTCTTCTAAACGGACTTGTAAAAGACGGTTTTAAATCTTAAACGTGTGACGAACTGTGCGTTTCGATCTTGTATTTTTATCAGACTGTACATTTGTGTAGAGCTGTGTCCTTCACTTTAACTGAAAAGAAGCAGATTTTTACCGTTTTTGGACCGTTTTTAACACGAGGAAAAGTGAAAACTCTGAGGGAAACGGGGCAGTTTGTTTAATTCAGAACAATGTTTTGCAAATGAATTGCAGCCTGAATATGTGCGGGTTAAACTGGTTATTAGTGTTGGGCGGTATCTGACTTTTGATCCCGTTAAACCATCTCATCATTTTCCCGGGTTTTACGGTTTTACTGTGACTAATTCAGAATTATTTAGTAGCTGCTCCTAAACCTTCAGAAACAGAGTCGCAGCTTTAGATTTGAAGATGAGGCACAAGTTCTGATCAAACCAAACTTTGCAGCTCGTTCGATCGCATCAGCTGTTTTTATCAGCGCTTATACTGTATGCAAATGAGCTGTATGCAAATGAGCCATGAGGTTTGAAGTTTGGTTTGTGTAAAACGTAAACAAATGTGCCAAAGCTGCATTAAACACATTATTCCTCAAAGTCTAGAATGAGCGGAGGAAATGTAGAGCGGTGCAGAGGACCAATCACAGCCCTTATGTCTGCGGTGTTTTGAGGCGTCGTTAGAAAGTTTCAGAGGTGCAGATCCATAAATTGTTCTTTACCGTCTCCTCCGTGAAAGTCTGACTTCGCCCTCGGGAACTTTCTCCTCTTCAGCCTCGTCCCCTCTCGACTCTCGGCTTCAATAAAACGTCTCCGTCACAAACTTTTAGGCTCAACGTCACACACGAAGTGTCAGTCAGGTTTTTTCTTCTTCCTGCTGCGTGTGGAGGGAAATCTCCGAGCGGAACCACGTTTGAAGAGCAGAGAGAGCGGAGGGAGGAAGTCCTGCTGTGGGTTTAGCTCCTGATGCAGATTTTTATAATGACGGTAAAGAAACTGATACTGATGCTACTTTCTCATACCCCGGGACACCGGATTACTGCACAACCCTAGTGATTATCCTGCGTCGCCCTCGCAGAAAAACCACAGACTTTACACGTGGCTACAGGAACAGGAAGTGAGCGTGGGCGCGCGTCCGGCTCCATCCACTTTAATTCACTTTGTGTTGAAAAACCGTCACTCCCTCCTCTCTGTAACTGCTGCTGTTTCATCATTTTGGTCTTGAATGTTCGTTATTAACGTGCTCCACGTGATCCTGGAGTTTTTATTTCACCATTTTATCCCTAAATCAAGTTATGAACATGAATATCGGACCAACCGGGAGCCTTCTTTCCCCGTCTGGCGTTGTGTCGGATTCTACTGAGTGTCGATAAATCCGAGTCCTTTGCAAATTCGTTCCGCTGCAGCAGTCGGGGGGGAAAACGTGGAGCCCGACAAAGTTTCGTGTTTATTTTGTTGCTTATGAATCCCACAAACGGCGGATCCGCACACGAGCTGCTCCACCACTGAGGATGCGGCGATGATCTTTGCCTTTTGGTCGTTTCGATCCGTTAAGTCGTGTTTGTGTCGAGAAAGTGTCTCCTAAAAACGTATCGTTATCTCACGTTATCGCTCCTGCAAAACGGCAAAGGAGGAGTTTAATTTGTCAAGTGGACAAACGTTTATTTAGGTTGGACTGAAGATGTGCGTAAAATCCCTCAGTCGTCCAGGTAGAATCCACAGAATCTCCACGGCAGAACTGAAGAAGCAGCGAAACACGTTCAACCAAAGAAACTCTTGTCCCGTTCACAAATCGAACTCTTAGGTTGAAAACAAATTTCAAACTTCTCCTTTTTTTCCACATAATAAGATTTTATTGAATTCAGTTTTTATACAGCTGGAAATAATAAACTGGCCCATAAAAGTTGAAATAATTAAACTTTTACATTAATTTTCACCCAAGCAAAACAAAAGACGTACAAGAGGCACGAGCAGCGACGTAAATATGCAGGAAAAGATGGAAGAAAATTAGGGATGTCCTGATCCGGCTCTTTGATGAGTATCGGATTCAGTCACGTGATCGATCCAGTTTCACGCGTTTTTGCAGCATCGTCGCGCTTCAAAATCAAAACGCCGCCGTGTCACTTTTTCACTCCAGCGGTCGCTCGTTTATCGCGGGCGTCACGTTCTAAAAACAACCCGCGCAGTAGAAAAACCCTGTGAAAACTGTAAAACCGCGATCTGAACTGAGGAGCGCAGGGTGAAAAACATCGTTATGGGGAGTTGTTGTTGGCGCTGATTTTTATTCTTCTAAACAGACGTGATGCGCCTCCGATTACGCAGAAAACAACGCGCGGATTCTCCCTCGGCCAATCAGAACGCAGAGCACAAAGCGCGTTCGTACAATGTAAAAAAGTTGCTCTTTTAAAAAATCGGCGAAAGGTGAACCTCGTTATAATGACGGACAGTTTCTCCTGGAGGAACCAGCAGAGCCACTTTAACGGACGAAAACACCGGTATCGGAAAGAGCACTCCTTAAAAAACTCGGATCGGAAGCCAAAAGAATCTTGATCAGGACGGCTCTAAATAAAATTGTCACAAAAAACAAAAAAGATGAACTTCTCCTTTGCCCTGGATTCTGCCTGAACGACTCATTCTGACACTTTGACTCTCACGTGTTCAGAAAAAACTCGTCTCGACTGTCAAATGATGTGAAAAAGTCTAAATGTCACGACAGAGTTTTTCCGAACACACTTTCGCTACGCAAAAGACGATTCTCCCGTTTACTCCGAGTTTGCGTTTCGGAGCTCGGATTTCGTCGCACGCCGGTTTCCCGCGAATCCCGAGCACAAGGTTTGATCGACTTCCTCCTTAAACCGGCCTCGCTGAGCTTCACTTGACTGGAGCCGAACGCCGAGCTCCCTCAGTCCACGTCTTTACGCAGCGAGCAAATTTTACGTGAACAAGTTCTTAGGTTTTGCGATGAATTGAACAAACTGCCTCTTCTTCTGAAAATGTGAAAATCCGAGGACGGTTTGGGTGAATTTTACGGACGGTTTTGAGATCACGCTGAGGGTTTTGTCGGCGGTCGTTTTTGTGGAAGGCCTAACTGTGGATCTTTGTGTAAAAAGCAGTTTTGTGTTGGAGAAGTGTCCGCTCTCTGTATGTTCCGTAATGACTCTATTATTATTATTATTGTTATTATTCTGAACAATAAGAATAACCTTTGTAATTTAATAAACACTCGGAAAGACCCCACGCAGCTCCACCTCTTTATTTCACACAGACTTCTGCCGAAAACAAAATTTCTGACCTCGTTTATCTGCAGATTGAATGAAAACACTGCCCCCTGCTGTCCAAACGAGAGAGCACAGCCACTTTATGAGTTTAGTTTGAGTTTTATTAACGTGTTCTGCTGCAGACGTGTTTTCAGTGAGAAAACCGAGCGACTTTGGTACAAATAAATAAGGTGTTATTTATTTATTTACTTCAGGTTTATTATTCTATTTTTAACTAGTTATTTTATATGAACTATGAACTAACATCAAGGACCCTGACGTCCTCCTCCTGTGGCTCCTCAGGAGGGTCAGGGAGGTCAGGGGGTTCAGGGGGGTCAGGGGGTCAGGGGCTGAGCACTGGGCAGATGCCCCTGTGGCTCTGCAGGATTAAGTGGGAGAAGATGGATGTTTTATATTAGATCTAGAACAAAATGGTTGGAGGGAAACTCCAGTTATTTCTTTGCTTTAGAAAAATGCAATCGAAAAAAAATTGTTTATAATCCTCTCTCTCCCTCCTCTCTCTCCCTCCTCTCTCTCTCCTCTCTTCTTTCCTCTCTCTCCCCTCTCTTTCTCTCCTCTCCCTCTCTCTTCTTTCCTCTCTCTCTCCTCTCTCTCTCCTCTTCCTCTCTCTTCTCTTTCTCTCTCTCTCCTCTCTCCCCTTCCTCTCTCTTCTCTTTCTCTCCCCTCTCTCTCTTCTTTCTTTCTCTCTCCTCTCTTCTTTCCTCTCTCCCCTCTCTTTCTCTCCTCTCTTCTTTCCTCTCTCCTCTTCCTCTCTCTTCTTTCCTCTCTCTCTCTCCTCTTCCTCTCTCTCTCTCCTCTTCCTCTCTCTCTCTCCTCTTCCTCTCTTCTTTCCTCTCTCTCTCCTCTTCCTCTCTCTCCTCTCTCCCCTCTCTCTCCTCTTCCTCTCTCTCTCCTCTTCCTCTCTCTTCTCTTTCTCTCTCTCTCCTCTCTCTCTCCTCTTCCTCTCTTCTCTTTCTCTCTCCTCTCTCTCTCTTCTTTCTCTCTCTCCTCTCTTTCTCTTCTTTCTTTCTCTCTCCTCTTTCTTTCTCTCTCCTCTCCTCTCTTTCTCTCTCTCCTCTCTTCCTCTCTCTTCTCTTTCTCTCTCCTCTCCTCTCTTTCTCTCTCTCCTCTCTTCCTCTCTCTCTCTTCTTTCTTTCTCTCTCCTCTCTTCCTCTCTCTCTCCTTTCTTTCTCTCTCCTCTCTCTCTCCTCTTTCTTTCTCTCCCCTCTCTCTCTCTCTCTCTGCGCGCGCACGGACCGCGCCCTGGCCTCGTGAGCGCGCTCCACATTCCCGTGACCGCGCCTCTAATGCGGGTCTTTTCCACGGTCCCCTCGCGCCCCTCTCAGGCCCCGCCCCCACGCCTCGCGCTGCCGCCGTTGGTCCTCGCGCCTGTCCGTCCTCGTGGCGCGGTACGCGTGGGGCCGGGGCGCTTGCGGGTTTGTGCACGGGGACATTCGCGCGGGGCGGTGTTTGTGGGGCTTCGGCGCGCGCTCAGCCCCGGCTCAGGCCGGAGGAAAAACCAAACCCACGGAGGGAAACCAAACCCACGGCCCGCGCCGTTCCTCCACTTACGGTGCGCCGTACGTGCCCGTGGGCCGGTCCACGCCGCTGATTGGCCACGCGGCGCGTCAATCAAACTCCGCTCTGCTTCTGATTGGCTCCGTTCAGCGCAAAAACCGCCCCCCGGCTCTTTATATCAAATTAAGCACATTCCTCCATCTTTTTCGGTTCGCTGTGGCCCGCAGACTCCGCTCCGCCGCCGGGAAATCTTCCGTTTCAGCGCCGTAAACGCGTCAAAGCAGAAATGAGCCTCCCGAGAGTTTTCTTCGATGTGACCGCCGATGGTGCGCCCCTGGGCCGCATCGTGATGGAGGTAAGTCCGGCGCTTTCATTCAAACTGCCCCGTGCACCGCGCGGACAATGCGGTAAACCCCAGACCCGGGCCAAGCCCCCAGACCCGGACTAAACCCGGAATAAACCCGGACCAAACCCCCCAGACCTGGGCTAATCCCGGGGCCCCGACTCTGCGGCGCGGCTGCACAGAGCTCCACACCGGGCAGAGCCTTTGCGTTCGGCCTGTTGCGGGTTTTTGTGCCGCTGTTTGCGGTAAATTCGCGGCACAGGCGCAGTGGACGCGCACGTGCTCTCCCTCCACGCGACACTGTTAAATAACGGAGCATTACATCATCGGCTCTTCCGGAGGAACCGAGGCCCGGTGCGTCCCGGGGGTGTCCCGAGGGTCTCCCGAGGGTCTCCTCCTGGTCCGGGGCCCGGGCTCCGGTTCAGGAGCTGAAATCCTCTGATTCAGGATAAAATCCACTGATTCCTGAATCTGTGATTCTTTTGTTCTGTCGCCGCTGTGCGCGCGCTCTCGGGCTTTAAAGTTAATCATTAAATCGTGACTTTGTGAAATCCTCCATTTTCTAAAGTATCGGAGTCTGTGGACAAACTGCTTTTGGCACATGTGAAGAACGAAGCTTTAGTTTGGTGCAGCGCTTAAATCTGAAGCATTCAAACTTATTTGTTTTCAGAGTTTGTCTCCAGAGCCTCTGCAGAATCTGGAGCTTTTCTGAGCTCAAACTGACCCTGCAGAGACTCGGCTCTTTGTTCTCGGCTCCGCGTCTGTCCCCGGGTCTGTTCTGCCCCAGTCCGGGGCTTTGGGTCCGGGTTTGGACCCCCCGGTGCCGCGTGTGTCGCTTCTGGAAGGTTCCCCGGGTCTGGGGGTTTCCTCCGTGAACTTTGCGGCTGTGGAGACTCAAACCCCGGCGCCATTTGAGGCACTGCCGGAGCCAAAGCACCACCGCGTTTATCCCGCGTTTATCCCGCGTTTATCCCGCGTTTATCCCGCGTTTATCCCGCGTTTATCCCGCGTTTATCCCGCGTTTATCCCGCGTTTACCCCGCACAGGCCCCGATCTGGGCTCAAGTTTTGCTCCTGCTTCGGCCCGGACTCTGCTGAAGCTGAACTCAAACTCGAAATGAGGTTTTTTGGCTCAGATCTCGGGTCATTTCCTCTGGACTGTGGAAACTGAACTGAGGGAAACTGGAGTTTGGAGTTTGGAGGGAGGGGCCCTTCCATTTTGTGCCGCTCTGACGCTGCAGAAACAGAATCCAGAACATGGAGCAGGTGGAAACTACAAACTCAAACTTTATCAAGCTGCAAATTCTCATAAGAGGAAAATGTTTTTAGCATTTGCAGAGGTGGAAGTGGTAATTTAAATAAATATCACATGGATCTGTACCTTATTTAAATATTTACAAGTGTTTTTTTGCTCAAACCTGGAGTCTTTTAGGGTTTTCTGAAACTGCATATTTAAAGCTTTGTGTTCCCTCGTTTCATTAACAGGACGTTTGAGGCTCTGAAGGGGGGGGGGGCTCAGCCTGGAGAGCTCAGACCTCCTGTCACCCGCTCGACGTCTGCTCCTTTTAACTTTAGCTGTAACTAAACCTTCCTGAACCAGACACGAGATGCATGAATAATTGACCTGCCGGAGTCGGAGTGTATAAAAAACTTTGCCCGTTTAAAGTTTCGTCTTTTTAATCAGTTTGCGTTTTGACACATTAAAAGTTTATGTCCTTAAGGCCCGAATCACCCACCTGGAGCCCGTCCTTCTCTAAACAGTTATCTGCTGTGTCCCGGGGCACGGGAATTGTGGTTTGTTCTTGGCAGGAGTTTTGGCCCTGCCCCTTCGCCGCCTGCCACATGTGGTTTGGCAGGTGCGGCGGGACTCTGAACCCAGGCCAAACTCTGACGTCAGGTTAAAGCTCGTGCCACCTGCGCCCGAGGAAACTCTTACTGCAGCTTTAGACTTTGAGATTCTGACGGCTCAAACATTGCTCCAGATGGTTTTGTAAATTCTGCGCTAAAATCTCCGGTTTATTTTGAATTTGACGTCAAAGAGTCGAACGGTGAATCACATCAAACTCAGACCTGCACAAAAACTGTGTCAATCGTTTGTGCTGCAGAAAGTTTCGTTTGTGTGATTCTGGTTCTTCAGATATTTGCAGTTTTATTTTCGCCCTATGACGTCGTCTAGAACCTCAAAAATGTTAAATAGAGCTCAAAACGGAAGAAAATGGTAGAAAACGTTGGTTAGGACGTCATTTCTGCTCAGCTGACGGAGACAAACTCCACAAAACTAGTGAAGCGAAACGACCTGAGGCTGTGGAAAAGTCTGTTTCAGTCTTTAGTCATTTGATTTTGATTCATATTTTATAATAACAGACTTTTCCTCAGCCTCAGGTCGTTTCTCTTCTCTAGTTTTGTGGAGTTTGTCTCCGTCAGTTGAGCAGAAATGACGTCCTGTAATTACCACAGAAATAATAATGAAGAATTTTAGAAATAAACTCACACAAATGAAACTGTCACTGCACAAAACAGAACAAACCAAATACAAACGTTTTCTATCATTTTCTGCCTGTTTTGAGGCTGTTTCACATTCTGAGGTTCTGGACGACGTCATCGACCAAAATAAAACTGCAAATATCTGAAGAACCAGAATCACACAAACCAAACTTTTTGCAGCACAAACGATTGACTCTATTTTGGGCGTTTTCGAGCATTTTTCTTCTTCCTGTGGGTCTGACCCCAGTTTGACCTGTAAAAGATTCGTTAATTTCTCAAACTACAGAAGCACAAACGAAACTTTTTGCAGCAGAAATGCTTGACATAGTTTTTGTAGGTTTGCGTTTGATGTGGTCGACTTCACGCAGATCTGCCGCCCCAATAAAACTGAACTTTTTCCTTTTCGCCTAATGACTCTGAGCAGGTCTGTGTTTTTGTCACATTTACACAAATATTTCGCGCTCAGTTGTGAATCCGCCGGTCGCTCAAAGCATCAGTGACCGACGGGAGCGAGTTTGAGCTGCTCTAAACAGAATTACACCTTTTATAATTCTCTTTTTCTGCAGAGGAATGTGCTCCACGTCTGTGCGGAAGTTTAATCGACTCGACAAATCTGAGTTAAACCAGGGCTCTACAGTGCGCCCATTTCACTCGCATTTGCAAGTAAATATTTCGGCGTGCGACCGAGAAAAACAAAACGGGCACATCTGTGCGAGTGCTTCTGCAGCACAATAAGAACTGCGCACAGACGTAACTTCGTGGCGCGTTAACTTCAGAACCTGCCCAAGTCTGGATCGCCCCTAAAGCGCGGCACGTTTGCCCAGCGCGAGCGCAACCGAACCGAGCCCGGGCACGACACCTCCAACCGCACACGACTCCAGCATACGAGCTCCACGTGTGGCCGATATCACTGATACGAACAAACTCCGCTTCAAAACACACCCACACCCCCTTAACCAAGGAGCAGCACCGCAGCAGGACCCACACCTGTCCCACACTCAGACACTCCCGTGTCACTGGACTTCCTCCTCCCCTAAAGCGATGGTTTTGTCTCTGGTCTGAATACTGAGTGCATCATATTTCTTTACTGCTGCTGCTGTCAGCAATAAACTTGTACCGGTGTGCGGGACCTGTGCGCTGGAGCCTGCGGACACTGCGGCACCACACCGCGCGGCTCGTCCACAGCTCCACCCTCACAAAACTAATGTTATGTCCGTGTCGCACAGAGCAGAGCTACAGCACAGAGCAGGTGATATGTGGGCTGAAGTTTGCCTAAGAAAATGCCAAATAAATCTGTTTGTCACAATGTGCATTTGGTTTGGTAAATGTGCAGAGACTAAAAACCAGTAAGAGAATGTAACTCCAGTTATGAATCTGAAAAAACGGGTTGAAAAATCCTGCCCACTTTTTACACTCTGAAGCAGTTTTGTGTAAAGTGTCAGTGGAAGTTCTCTTAAAGAAGAGGTTCTCAAACTGTGGTGAGGGTCCAAAAAGGGCCACAGAGTGTTTCAGTGCAGTACAGTTTGTTTGGGTTATTTTAAGTCTAAATATTAATCCGATAAAATGAAGATATTTATAAAAACATTGCGATCAGGCAGGAAAAGTACAGTCGTAATTCTTTTGTTTTCTGTATTAAATGTATTCAGTGTTGGTGTCCGGGAGTTCTGCACCGTAATAATCGTTCAAATGAAAACCTATTTGTGCCCTTTTTTTTTTTTTCTGTGCTCCTAAAATTTTTCCTGTATAGATATCGAGATGTATATCTAGATATTTTTTGGTCCATATCGCCCAGCCCCAGCCTTAAACAATATTTGCATTATTGTCTTGAAAAACTAAAACAAATAAATGAAAAAGAAAGTATAAATTAGTCCAGGGGATTCTTGAGGAAACGGACTAAAGGAATTCTAAAAGTAAATCACTTAAAATGGGAAGCACTGGGATGTTTTTATTTTGTCATTTCCTCCATCAGAAGTTGCAGAGTTCACCACCTTTTAAATGATTTAAACAGATTTTTTTTGCATAAACGAGCGTCTTGGACCTGGGCCGAAGGTGAAATCACTCCTTTTGAACTGACGTTTCCTCTTCTGCTTCCAGCTCCGCGCTGACGTGGTTCCGAAGACGGCGGAGAACTTCCGGGCCCTGTGCACCGGAGAGAAGGGTTTCGGATACAAGGGCTGCGTCTTCCACCGCGTCATCTCAGACTTCATGTGCCAGGTATGGCCACCGGGGGGCGCCGCGGTTTACAGACCCAACTTTAGTGACCCAAAGAGGAAGTTCAGAACGGGTTAGATTTGTGACGTGTGTCAGACGGTTCAGCTTTAAAACCTGTAATTGTGACTTTAAAACCTGTAATTGTGACGTCAAAACCCGACACGGTGAAATCTAAAGGCCCATTTCGCTCTGTTCTGACCGGTTCCCTCGAGTTTCTCATTCACATGTTTGAGGAACTCTGTATTATTCGTCTGTTCACATCTCCAGCGCTTCAAACGCTCTGTTCCACCTTGTGATGTCATGAAGTGGTAGTTTTCCGGTGTTTAGTTCAGTCGAGATCTGCGGCTCCAGAAGAGCAGAAATGATCCCAATGATTCTCGTGAAGACGTGTGGGGTTTAAAAACACAGTGGAGCACTTCCCGTATCACCACATGATGACATCATGAGGTGGAACAGTGTTTTCAGTGTAAGAACTCGATCTAATCATGGCGGGTTTGTGTTAAAAATGTGACTGAAGCAGAACTCTGGGTTTGTTTGAGGAAACTTTAAAGCAGAAGGAAAATGGGCTTTTTAAACGTGATTCTTCTGCTCCTGAGGAAACGGAGGGACTTTAGATCCTCCTGTGCCGGACTGAACTCTGGTGGGAGGCGGGGAGTCCGTCCTCTTCGGGTCAAAATCTGCTTAAAGTAGAAACCTGCGTGAAGTCGCCCCATCGAACTCAAACCTACACAAAAGTGTCAATCGTTTGTGCTGCAAAAAGTTTTGTTTGTGCGATTCTGGTTCTTCAGATATTTGCAGTTTTATTTTGGCCGATGACGTCGTCCAGAACCTCAGAATGTGAAACTGCCTCAAAACGGGAAGAAAATTGTTTGTATTTGGTTTGTGCTGTTTTGTGCTGTGACAGTTTCATTTGTTCGAGTTTATTTCTGAAATTCTTCGTTATTATTTCTGTGGTAATTACAGGACGTCATTTCTGCTCATCTGACGGAGACAAACTCCACAAAACAAGTGAAGAGAAACGACCTGAGGCTGAGGAAAAGTCTTATGATAGAAAATATGAATCAAAAGCAAATGACTGAAACAGACTTTCTTATAATTACCGCAGAAATAATAATGAATAATTTTAGAAATAAACTCACACAAATGAAACTGTCACAGCACAAAACAGCACAAACCAAATACAAACGATTTCTCTAATTTTCTTCCTGTTTTGAGGCAGTTTCACATTCTGAGGTTCTGGACGACGTCATCGACCGAAATAAAACTGCAAATATCTGAAGAACCGGAATCGCGCAAATGAAACTTTTTGCAGCACAAACGATTGACAGTTTTTGATGGGACGACTTCACGGAGGTAAAGTAGAAATGTGCCACGCTGTGGCTTTAATGTAAAATCCTGTTTCCAGGGCGGAGACTTCACGAACCACAACGGAACCGGAGGAAAGTCCATCTACGGGAACAAGTTCCACGACGAGAACTTCCAGCTGAAGCACACGGGCGAAGGGATCCTGTCCATGGCCAACGCCGGGCCCAACACCAACGGGTCCCAGTTCTTCATCTGCACCGTCAAGACCGCCTGGTACGAGGCCCCAACGGCACGAGCGCCAACGGCACGAGCCCCAACGGCACGAGCCCCAACGACCCGAACAAACGCTGCAGACGCTTCAAGATGCTCCGCCTTCTCTCGCTCTAACCGAACTAGAATACAACTCTTTAATCTGCCAGACTCCAGATTCCTCAGGACGTCAAACAGGAGAATAGACGATTATCGCAACAGGAAGTGTTGCGATGTTGAGTCGCGCAACTTCCTGTCAGCGCTTTTCTACGGCAAAATCCCTGCGGAAAAGTGTCTGATATTTGTGAGCAGCTTCATAAATCTGCCCCAACACCAAATCTTCATCCAACAAGGAACAAAACAGATTCTGCCCATGAAGAATTTATCCCCAACCATCGAGGGAAGAAAGACGAAAACTTAAAGGAAACGACGACGAGCCTCAGTGAAACGACTGAGCAACACTAACGTTCTGGTCCTGAAGGAAACAGAAGGAACTTTTTCACTCGGTCTGATGTTAGAATGATATTAAAACTCGATTTAGTGATGTCGATATTTGCACAGACAGATTTGTGCAGTTTAAATCGTCGACATTTAATCTGTGAACATCTGTAGTGTTTAAACTGCACAAATCTCTGTCTGCTAATATATCAACATCACAAAACCGATTTAATTTAACAAGTTCCTTCTGTTTTCTTCAGGACCAGAACGTTACTGTTCAGTCGTGTCACTGATGCTCGTCATCGTTTCCTCAACTTTATTTCTAGAGTTTAAAAACAACGCAGTCGACCAAAGTGCTGCACACAAACAGATAAACAGTGACGGGTACAGATAAAATATAATACAAAAGTGAGTTTTTAAAGGGGACTTAAAAACAGGATAAATGATCGTTGTGGATAAATTCTTCATGGACAGAATCTGTTTTTTTTGTTCCTTGCTGGATGAAGATTTGGTGTTGGGGCAGATTTATGAAGCTGCACAAAAATACGCCGCACTTTTCCACAGGGATTTTGCCGTAGAAAAGCACTGACGGGAAGTTGTGCGACACTTCCTGCTGCTGTGGTGAGGGTAAAGTCCCGGGTTTATGGCAGAACTGGGCCTTAAACTGCCCTGGCTGCGCTTCTACAGCCACTCTGGAGTTTGCGTTTCTATTGGACAAAATCCACTGAATAAAGTTTAATTTTTCAGTGTTTTTGGTCCTTTTACAGCGTTTTAACTCATTTGTTCAGAGGCTAGAATGAAAAATGAGTTCCTGTAGCAGTTCGTCAGCTGATTATTTTAAGTAAGTCTGTTTGTCTGAAGCTCTATTAGACTTTAATCTCGACTTGAAGCCAACAGCGTCGCACCCACTGAACGTCAATGACCTCGAATGTCAAGTGTGATTTCAGCGCTGATGTTTGTCCTGTTGCGCCCCCTGCAGGCTGGACGGGAAGCACGTGGTGTTCGGCTCGGTGGTGGACGGCATGGACGTGGTCAAGAAGATGGAATCGTTCGGCTCCCAGTCCGGAAAAACCTCCAAGAAGCTGGTGATCGCCGACTGCGGTCAGCTCTGAACGAGCGCCCGGCCTGTCCGTCACCCCCGCCCCGCATCCCTGTTGGACGCCCCGCCCTTGAGCCCGCCCCCCTTTTTATATTCTATGATCATGATGCATTCGTGACGCCTCGTTCGGTTCGTTCTGTTGAGTCAAACCGTTTTTGTTTGAATCAAATGAAATAAAGGAAGCGTTGCCTTGACCCGAACCCTGTGTGGACCCTCACTGCGCTTAACATTCAGCGTTTGAGCCGCACAAGTGTCGTGTTTCTGGGTATTTAAACATTTATTTGCGCTTCAGTTTAATCGGGAAGCGTCGGGGTTTATTGAGATGAGAAAAGAAGTTGTGCACCGTCCCATGTGACTCAAACTGTTCCAATTCTGTTTGTTTTTTATTTGGTCAATGTTTAACTCATCACAGACTCCACATGATCTTCAGTCTGATGCCCAGAAAATAAAACATTCAGTCTGTAAATCAAACGCTAAATAATGGATTGAGCAGGTGAAGCTGAAGCTTATTGTGCCGACGTTTATCTCGAACTACAGCTCGTTCATGGACGTTCAGCTACAAAATAACGTTTTACTGCGTTATAATAAAACAATCGGTCGTTCTAATTATAACAGTTCTCGTTCCTGTCGTTCTTTCAAATATCTTAAGTTCTTTTAAACAGAAAAAGATGCTGGTTTTAACTCACTGCAGCGACTGCTCCACAGTTGAACTCTTTTGCTTGATAAACAGTTTTCCCTCTTAAAGACAAGATTAAAGACATTTAAACTGGTGATTTTTAGATTTAATGGCAGTAAATCCTCCAATCAGCCGTAAGAGCTAAAAGTACAAGATACAGTCTGTAAATACAAATACACACAAAACTTCAATGCAAATATCTTATTTACGTTCAATTTGACATCACAAATCAACAAAGATATTTTAAGACCCACAATTATCTAAAACACATATTTACATATTTTAAATCCACTACACACTTTACCTTATGCCTCTTCAGAGCTGAACAAAGACACAAAAATATGAAAATATTTGCCTGTAGCGTCTTTTGCCGTTCTCGATGTCAAACCCATTAACCGAAAGACCTTTCAAAATAAAACTACACGTGAAAGTGAACGTCAACAGTAAATAAAATGCAGTAAAATCAATAAGAATCAAATCAGAGGTTTTAACAAACACGAATGATTCTCTGGGTTATTTACACACAGTCGTATTTAACCTTTGTTTTTCCAGGAAAGTCCCATTGAGATTAAAAACCTTTTTCCAGGGGCTCCTTGGCCAAGAGGCGGGAAAAACACTATTAAAATGACAAAAGTTATAATAAATTAACTCAAGTACAAATTGAGGCCATTTCAAGCGATATCGTCCAGTCTGGATTTAGAATCGTTCAGTGAAATAAGTTCTGATAGTTTCCGGTCCTTTTGTTCGAGACAAAAGCCATTTTTTCCCAGTTCAGTTGGAACAGAGCAACAAATGATTAGAACCAAACCACAGGACTGGACACGTCTGTGATGAGGTTAGAAATAGAAGAGGACGACAGTCCGAGCTCAGCCTTGTGAATAACAGCACCAGAGTCGAGCTCCTGCTGGACAAAGGCGCCTCCGTCCACACAGACAAACCGAATGTGACTCAGACCTGGAGCTGAGGCGTTCAAGTACAACACGTCTGAAACGGATCAAAACGTTGCAGAGACGAGGCGCTTTTTAACCTCAGCAGAAAAAAACAAACTTATTTTGAAATAAAAAGCTCAGTTTGGGTTTTTAGTTTCTACAAAAGATTCTCAATGTGGCAAAAAGTGTCACTGAGCGAGACACTGAGGTCTTTGTACAAACGAACCCCGTCACACATTCAGTCTGTGTGACTTTGTGCAGGAACTTTCCCCTCATAGAACTTTAGAACATTTGACTGGATGAACACAGCAAAAAAGGATTTTCTGACATAGTTAAACTGACTTGAATTAAGCAGATTCATCTTAAAAGACCAAAGATTTTTTTACTTAATAAGATGAGATTTTTCTACTTGTTTCAAGATATTTCATCCTGATTTATCTTATCTCGATATTACAACTTATTCTAAGCACTTTTTATATTAACTCAGTCCAGGTTAAGCCTCTTTAACTTCCTTCTCAAACCAGAACAAGATTCATATTTTGTCTTGTTTTAAGAAAACTTGGTAAGTGAAAATTTCTTACTGCACTGGCAGAAAATTTCACTTAAAATAGGCATTTTTACCTCAAAATTGGTATTTTTTATTTATTTTTATAGAGCTTTTTTGCAGTGCAGTGAGTTACAGGTTAATCAGTCTAATGTGTGTTCAAACTATGGCCCCGGGGCCAAATGTGGCCCTCAGACAAAGGGCCAGTCCCTTTTTGTTATTTCTACCCCTTTGCCCCTTGAAACTGAGCAACAAGGAGTCGGGGCTGAAAGTCGACGTCTACGAACTGGGACGAACCTCCAACAATCACAGACGACAGAAATCTCCAGCAGCTTTTCCGTAAACTTCCTGTCAGAGCAGAATGACACATAAGAAAACAACCTGAGCTCCTCCAAGGGTTTAATTACTTGGGAAACAATATCCAAATAACAACTGTGCAGCTCGGACGCTCACAATTCCCTCACAAGTTTATTTCCAGCATCGACCGATCGCTCAAGTCACAAGTAACGTGTCACTGCTCGTCGTAGTATTAGTTTTGTGTGTATTTTATGAGGAAAATGACCACTACACTTTGGGACAGCGTTAAACTTAAGACAGTACAGCGGTTATCACACATTTTAGACCATAAATAATGCAGAAAATACATTTGTGAACTTGTTTGGTCCCTTTGCTCGTGGCAGCAGGGATCTTACCGCTGAGTCACATCGTACGCCTCTGTTTGGAGTTTGTTGGAGTATAAAGGCCGACCCGTCCGCCATGAGGGGAACTGGGACACGCCTAAACCTGCAGGTGATCGCACGAAACGGAGGAGCAGGAGAAAGGGCAGAAATGGGATTCGGCCCAGTTGTTTTGGCCCTCAGGCTTCCAGGTGAACTGCCTCATTGACTTTTTCCTGCATGTTTTCGAATTCTGCCCCGATCAGCCAAATGCCGTGAGTCTTTTTGAGGGTCTGAGGCTGAACAAAGGTCTGAGGGGTCGTTTAAACCTGTGATAAACGCACAGATTTGAATTACTCACTGTTCTGACCCTCAGTCTGTGACCCTCGGTCGGCCTCATGCTTAGAGTGACCAGAATTTCTAAATCAAACACTGGGACACTCGGTTTGTGGTGGTTGGTGATAATAAAATTGTGAAACAAGTGCGTAAGGAAATTGTCCTGCACTTGGTGAGTCAGTATATTCACATTTTCTTTGTGTTTTGGTCATTTTCAAGCAGCTTTTCTGTATTTTACCTAAACAAATGACAATTTAAGTGTCTCTTTACTGTTGGCAGGTATAAGATTGGTCAAAAATAGGGACACTGGGACATGTGTAAAACTGGGACAGATCTCTGGTTTTGGGACAGGGGGACACGGGGCTCAGGACTGGGACTGTCCCGGGGAAACAGGGACGTCTGGTCGCTGTACTCGTGCTGCTCTGTGTTTTAATCTTGATGAAACAAGTTTGGACGCCCCTGGTCTAATGGATTTTTATTTTTTTTATTTTTTTTTTGCAATCGAAGGACTGGATTGGTTCTAGTTTTTTATGTGTTCCCCCACATTTCAAGGCCACATGTTCGGTGAGATGTGACGAGAAAACAATAGAGTAAATGTGATATGTATCTGTTCAGAAAAGACATTTATATAAAATTCCAATCGTTTTAGACACTTCTGTACATGTTGTTTATGAGATTTCTGTGTAATTTTATCATCTATAAACACTCCAAGAAATGTGACGTGATTTATCCTTTCTGTTCTATGTTCCTTCATTTTAATTTTGATGATATTCTCTATTTTCTCATTTAAAGGTCATTTTTCGTGAGCAGTTCAGCAGCTCCGTATTTGTGGACGTCGTTGCAGTTCACTGGACCGGACACCAGGAGGCGCCGCTTCATCCGCTCAGTAAAAACGCGTCCAAATGAGTAAAGATTAACTTTTTAGTTTGAAATAATCCATGAAATCGTCGCTTTTATCCAAAGAACCGAAGCTTCAAAGCTCATGTCATCAAGTGGAAACTCCGATTGTAGAATTTAAATTTAGGAGGTTGTAAAAAAAATAAAAATAAATAAAAAAGATTAAAAAGTACCTGCAATTATTTACTGCCCCCACCTGGAGGCGCTGTTCAGCAGAGATGAGACAAACACACGGATATTTTACATTTACAGTTTTATTTTGATGCACAAACATTTGTCAAACGTGTCAAAGCTTTGGTCTCACGCAAAACAAACGTCCAAAACAAACCAAATGCTCCGGTCGCCTTCAGGCGCCTCATTTAGAACCTCAAACCTCATCAAACTCAAACCTACAAAAACTCTGCTGATCGTTTGTGCTGCAGAAAGTTTTGTTTGTGTGATTCTGGTTCTTCAGATATTCACAGTTTTATTTTGGTCGATGACGTCGTCCAGAACCTCAGAATGTGAAACAGCCTCAAAACAGGAAGAAAATTATAGAAAACGTTTGTATTTGGTTTGTGCTGTTTTGTGCTGTGACAGTTTCATTTGTGTGAGTTTATTTCTAAAATTCTTCATTATTATTTCTGTGGTAATTACAGGACGTCATTTCTGCTCAGCTGACGGAGACAAACTCCACAAAACTAGAGAAGAGAAACGACCTGAGGCTGAGGAAAAGTCTGTGTTATTATAAAATATGAACCAAAAGCAAAAGACTAAAGACTGAAACAGACTTTCCTATAATCACCACAGAAATAATAATGAATAATTTTAGAAATAAACTCACACAAATGAAACTGTCACAGCACAAAACAGCACAAACCAAATACAAACGATTTCTGTCATTTTCTTCCTGTTTTGAGGCTGTTTCACATTCTGAGGTTCTGGACGACGTCATCGACCAAAATAAAACTGCAAATATCTGAAGAACCAGAATCACACAAACGAAACTTTCTCCAGAACAAACGACTGACTCCATTTTGTTTTCGAGCATTTTTCTTCTTCCTGTGGGTCTGACCCCAGTTTGACCTGGAAAAGAATCGTTAATTTCTCCAAAACTAAAGCAGCACAAACAAAACTTTTTGCAGCACAAACGATGGACATAATTTTTGTGCAGGTTTGAGTTTGACGGGGCGACTTCACGGAGGTTCATTTAGAATCTACAAAACCCGATTAAACCTGAGCCTGAAGGGAACTACAGACCTGCAGAAACACGAGGGGCCCGACCGCAGTGTTTATGAAATAATCTGTTCAGTTTGTGGCCTGACGGTGTTTGGGGCTCACTGACAAATGCACTGAAAACGTGTTCAGGGTCACGGCGTTAAGAGGAACACGCGGCTCTGCTGCAGGAAGTCTGAGGGAAACGTGAAGACGCTTCTTCAGGAGTGACAGCTCCAGTCAAATGAAGCTCATCGAGGCGACACATGGAGCTGGTTTGAAATAAAAACCTCCCGGATCAGGTACCTACTGGATCATTAAAAATATTTACCAGGTCCATACCAGATCTAAACCTGGACTAAACCAGGACTAAACCAGATCTAAACCTGGACTAAACCAGGACTAAACCAGGTCCATACCAGATCTAAACCAGGTCTAAACCAGGACTAAACCAAGTCTAAACCAGGACTAAACCAGGACTAAACCAAGTCTAAACCAGGACTAAACCAGGACTAAACCCGGACTAAACCTGGTCCATAAATAGACTAAACCAGTTCTAAACAAAATTTTTCAGTGTAAAGTGAACTGGAGCCAGAATCGATGGAGCCAGAAGCGTTCATGCTCACTTCCTGTTCAGAACGCAGCAGTTAGCGGGTTAGCAGGTTAGCGGGTTAGCAGGTTAGCGGGTTAGCGGGTTAGCAGGTTAGCGAGTTAGCGGGTTAGCGGGTTAGCAGGTTAGCGGGTTAGCGAGTTAGCGGGTTAGCAGGTTAGCGGGTTAGCGGGTTAGCGGGTTAGCTTTTACTTGTATAAACCGTCTGTGGTAATCAGACCCACATTAATGCAACAACAAATAATTACAGAATTAATTTTGTTGGGTTTTTTTTTACACTATGATAAACGGAACTCAGCAGAAAAGTATTTGAATTTGTAAATATTTCTGCATCAGTGTTTGCTCGTCTTGCTTTTAACATTTTTACACGTTTATTTTTGTGTTTTTCTGCTTTCGGGAAAGAGCCGATCCGCGGTCAGGCCCTGTGCCTGCGAATTCTCAACAGCCTCTAGAGTCAAACTTTACAGTTCCGGCGAAAACAAACACAATTTTTACGATTCCAGATTTCTGAGCCCAGGACCAAACGGTGGAATCCTTCAGTCACTTTCACGTCGTCCTCCGTGAGCAGCTTCATCCCGCCGGAACGCTGAAACTTTCCCGTTCCTAAAAACACGGTCAGGTTTGATTTTGGAGAATGGCTTGAGTGGAAATGGAAATATTGTGAGCTGAACATTCACAGTTCTTGCCAGATACTCTTACATCTCCAGCCTCGCGCACAAGTCCTCAGCCGTCCGTCAAAAAGAAAAAGAAAAAAACCCAAAATCCGACTAAGATCTTCACCGTCACTCGAGTCTAGTCCCACCTGAGTCCTGGATCATGAAAAGTACAAAAAACAAACGCCAAAAAAACACACGAAAGTCTAAACCTGGAATGAAAACTACAGAATTCAGTTCAAATCAGGTGAACCGAATGTCCACAGGAACGTTTCACACCAAGAACCACAAACGCAGGAAACAAACAACAGCTTATAAAAGCCTCTTCTCCTCATCTCCCTTTACTCTCTCACTCCTCTGTCTGTCCTCCTTTTCCTCTCCTCCTCCTCCTCTCCTCTCCTCCTCTTGTTCTCCTCCTCCTCCTCTTGTTCTCCTCCTCCTCTCCTCTCCTCCTCTTGTTCTCCTCCTCCTCTCCTCTCCTCCTCTTGTTCTCCTCCTCCTCTCCTCTCCTCCTCTTGTTCTCCTCCTCTTGTTCTCCTCCTCTCCTCTCCTCTCCTCTCCTCCTCTTGTTCTCCTCCTTCTCCTCTCCTCCTCCTCCTCTCCTCCTCTCCTCCTCTCCTCCTCCTCCTCCTCCTCCTCTCCTCCTCCTCCTCTCCTCCTCCTCTCCTCCTCTCCTCCTCCTCTCCTCCTCTTGTTCTCCTCTCCTCCTCCTCTCCTCCTCCTCCTCAGAGTTGGCAGGAGATGGAGATCTTGGTGGTCGAGTGCGGCACAGATTCTGCAGAGACAAAAAGGATTAAAGGTGATTCCAGCGCATTCATTTATTTGCAGTAGTATTTGCAGTAGTATTTGCAGTAGTATTTGCAGTAGTACT
>CM060661.1:39016812-39131812 GCA_030686955.1 Odontamblyopus rebecca
ACACAACTGACCCACAACCAACACACAACTGATGCACAACCGACACACAACTGACGCACAACTGACACAAAACTGACACACAACTGACACACAACTGATGCACAACTGACACACAACTACTGATGCACAACTGACGCACAACTGACACAAAACTGACACACAACTGATGCACAACCGATGCACAACTGACGCACAACTGACACACAACTGACGCACAACTGATGCACAACTGACACACAACTACTGATGCACAACTGACGCACAACTGACACAAAACTGACACACAACTGATGCACAACCGATGCACAACTGACACACAACTACGGACGCACAACTGACACAACCGACGCACAACTGATGCACAACTGACACACCACCGACGCACAACTGATGCACAACTGACACACAACTGATACACAACTGACGCACAACTGATGCACAACTGATACACAACTGACACACAACCGATGCACAACTGACACACAACTGATGCACAACTGACACACAACTAGTGCACAACTGACCCACAACTACTGACGCACAACTGACACACAACTGACACACAACTGATGCACAACTGACCCACAACTACTGACGCACAACTGATGCACAACTGACACAAAGCTGACACACAACTGATGCACAACTGACACACAACTACGGACGCACAACTGACACACAACTGATACACAACTGACCCACAACTGACACACAACCGATGCACAACTGATACACAACCGACACACAACTGATGCACAACTGACACACAACTGACACACAACTGACACACAACACACACACTACCACAGCCACAACATGTGAGACGCACAACTGACACACAACTGACACACAACTGATGCACAACTGACACACAACTGACCCACAACTGACGCACAACCAACGCACAACTGACACACAACTGACACACAACTGACACACAACTGATGCACAACTGACGCACAACTGATACACAACTGACACACAACCGACGCACAACTGATGCACAACCGACACACAACTGACGCACAACTGACACACAACTGACACACAACTGACGCACAACCGACACACAACTGATACACAACTGATGCACAACTGACACACAACCGACGCACAACTGATGCACAACTGACACACAACTGATACACAACCGATGCACAACTGACGCAAAACTGATGCACAACTGATACACAACTGACACACAACTGATGCACAACTGACACACAACTGATGCACAACCGCTGCACAACTGACACACAACTACGGACGCACAACTGACACACAACTGATACACAACTGACCCACAACTGACACACAACCGACACACAACTGATGCACAAGTGACACACAACTACTGACGCACAACTGAGGCACAACTGACACAAAACTGACACACAACTGATGCACAACCGATGCACAACTGACACACAACTACGGATGCACAACTGACACACAACTGATACACAACTGACCCACAACTGACACACAACCGACACACAACTGATGCACAACTGATGCACAACCGACACACAACTGACGCACAACTGACACACAACTGACACAAAACTGACACACAACTGATGCACAACCGATGCACAACTGACGCACAACTACGGACGCACAACTGACACACAACTGATACACAACTGACACACAATTGACGCACAACCGACACACAACTGATGCACAACTGACACAAAACTGACACACAGCTGACACACAACTGATGCACAACTGACCCACAACTACTGATGCACAACTGACGCACAACTGACACAAAACTGACACACAACTGATGCACAACCGACACACAACTACGGACGCACAACTGACACACAACTGATGCACAACGGACGCACAACTGACACAAAACTGACACACAACTGACACACAACTGATGTACAACTGACCCACAACTACTGATGCACAACTGACGCACAACTGACACAAAACTGACACACAACTGACGCACAACTGATGCACAACCGACACACAACTGACGCACAACTGACACAAAACTGACACACAACTGATGTACAACCGATGCACAACTGACGCACAACTACGAACGCACAACCGACGCACAACTGACACACAACTGACACACAACTGACACACAACCGACACACAACTGACACACAACTGACGCACAACTGACGCACAACTGACACACAACTGACACAAAACTGACACACAACGGACACACAACTGACGCACAACCGATGCACAACTGACGCACAACTGATGCACAACTGACACAAAACTGACAGAAAACTGACACACAACTGACGCACAACTGATGCACAACTGGCGCACAACTGATGCACAACTGACACACAACTGACACACAACCGACGCACAACTGACACAAAACTGACACACAACTGACTCACAACTGACCCATAACTGACGCACAACTGACCCGCCCCCCGGTTCCGTCCTCAGTCAGAGGACGTCTACAGACCGTTTGTAGGTTTTTCCAGGTCGATAATCGAGCGTCGGTTGGTCTGGACTCACCGATCTCGGGCGGGACTTCACAGATCTGGTTCTTGGACAGGTCCAGGACCGTCAGTTTGGAAAATTGATGCAAGAACTCAGGAAGTCTCTGGATCCGAGTGTGGGTCACGTACCACTCCGTGAGGTACGTCATCCACTGCAGCTCCTTCGGGAAAGACTGGGGAGAGAACCAGGTCAGGACCAGGACTAAACCAGAACTAAACCAGGACCAGAACAGGTCTGAAGTCCCTCACCATCCACTGGTCTCCCTCCAGTCTGAAGACCAGGTTTTCAGGTTCTGCTTCAGTCTGAGGAATGTTCTGACCTTCTGGATCTTCTCCAACTGAAAAAGGAATCACGTCGGATAAAAAGATTGGACTAAACCAGGACTGAACCAGGACTGAACCAGGACTGAACCAGGCCTGAACCAGGACTAGACCAGGACTACATCAGGTCTAAACCAGAACTAAACCAGGACTAAATCAGGAGTGAACCAGGACTAAACCAGGAGTGCACCAGGACTAAATCAGGACTAAACCAGGACTATACCAGGACTACATCAGGTCTAAACCAGAACTAAACCAGGACTAAACCAGGACTGAACCAGGACTGAACCAGGACTGAATCAGGTCTAAACCAGAACTAAACCAGGACTAAACCAGGACTGAACCAGGACTGAACCAGGACTAAACTAGGACTGAACCAGGACTGAACCAGGACTAAATCAGGACTATACCAGGACTAAATCAGGACTAAACCAGGACTATACCAGGACTAAATCGGGACTAAACCAGGACTATACCAGGACTAAATCGGGACTAAACCAGGACTATACCAGGACTACATCAGGTCTAAACCAGGACTGAACCAGGACTGAACCAGTTGTTGGGTCTGGTTGTTACGGGGGGCAGTACCTGTATGGGGCTGGTTGCCGGGCTGGTTGCCGGGCTGGTTGCCGGGCTGGTTGCCGGGCTGGTTGCCGGGCTGGTTGCCGTGGGAACGCTCCAGGTAGCGGTGCAGAGCGTTCCTCTCGTCTCTCTTCAGACTCTTGCAGTAGATCCTGAACTGCCACTGCTGATCGATCCTGGACACAGCAGCGGAACCTCAGCCTCCTCACACTCTCCTCCCCTCCTCCTCCTCCTCTCCTCCTCCTCCTGCTCCTCCTCCTCACACTCTCCTCCTCCTCTCCTCCTCCTCACACTCTCCTCCTCCTCTCCTCCTCCTCACACTCTCCTCCTCTCCTCCTCACACTCTCCTCCTCTCCTCCTCACAGTCTCCTCCTTTACTCCTCCTCACACTCTCCTCTCCTCCTCCTCCTCCTCCTCACACTCCCCTCTCCTCCTCTTCCTCCTGCTCCTCCTCCTCCTCACACTCTCCTCCTCCTCCTCACACTCCCCTCTCCTCCTCCTCCTCTCCTCCTCTTCCTCCTGCTCCTCCTCCTCCTCACACTCTCCTCCTCCTCCTCACACTCCCCTCTCCTCCTCCTCATACTCCCCTCTCCTCCTCCTCCTCCTCCTCACACTCTCCTCCTCCTCCTCACACTCCCCTCTCCTCCTCCTCCTCTCCTCCTCCTCACACTCTCCTCTCCTCCTCCTCCTCTCCTCCTCCTCCTCCTCTCCTCCTCCTTCTCCTCCTCTCCTCCTCCTCTCTCCTCCTCCTCTCCTCCTCCTCCTCTCCTCCTCTCCTCCTCACACTCTCCTCCTCTCCTCCTCACACTCTCCTCCTCTCTCCTCCTCACAGTCTCCTCCTTTACTCCTCCTCACACTCCCCTCTTCTCCTCCTCCTCTCCTCCTCCTCTCCTCCTGCTCTCCTCCTCCTCTCCTCCTCCTCCTCTCCTCCTCCTCCTCCCTTGTCCGTTTTTCAGTTTGGGGAATATCTTATATCCAAAGTTCTTCTGTGTTTTCAGATCACAAAACTTTTTTACTTTTTAAATATTCAAAACATTGATTAAATAAACGGGTGATAAACATGTTCAGGGTTTAAATAATTTGAGAAATAGAGTTCCACTAAAGACCCGGACTAAACCAGGACTGAACCAGGACTAAACCAGGACTAAACCAGGACTAAACCAGGACTGAACCAGGACTGAACCAGGACTAAACCAGGACTGAACCAGGACTGAACCAAGACTGAACCAGGACTAAAACAGGACTGAACCAGGACTGAACCAGGACTGAACCAGAACTAAACCAGGACTAAACCAGGACTAAACCAGGACTGAACCAGGACTGAACCAGGACTAAACCAGGACTAAAACAAACAGGACTGAACCAGGACTGAACTGGGTCTGGGTCAATATAGTGAAGATACAAACTGAAGTGATTGACCCAGATCTAAACCAGGTCTAATCCAAGTGTAAACAAGGACTAATTCAGGACTAACCGGTGTCTAATCCAGGACTAATCCAGGACTAACCCAGGACTAACCCGGGTGTGGGAATGCGTGGATCTGTGGGGGCAGTAGCACATGGGGCAGTAAACATTACTCATGCCCCATAAATACTTTGTGAGCGCAGTACTGAGCGCAGTACTCTGAGCCGACGCAGTATTTTTAGACCGGATCGAGTTCCTCACACGTTGCGCTGTGTCTGAGAGCCGCTGTGGACACAAACATGCCCACAGATGTGATTACAGAGGGGGCTGGGGCAGTAACGGAGGACTGCACTGCAAAACAGCTGCAGATACAAACACTGAAATCAGAAAATGACCTAAAAGTAGTGAAATAAAAAATTTAAAATAAACTTCCTCTAGACTAGAATTACACAGTCTCAGAACGAGTACGTGGAGAATAAATCTGAAAACAAGAAGAATAACCTGATATAAGTTTTAAAATCTTGGCCGGATCAGAGAAATTTGCAATGTGGATGTTTTTTTTAATTTTTTTTAAATTTTTTTTTACATACAATAGTTTATTCACTTTTAATCCTCTGCGTTTGACCCACAGTGTTTCTGGGTTAAACCTGTTATAGATGTGAGTCTGGTCAGGGAGGAACATGTGCAGTTCAGTGTTTGACCTGGTGAGGGCGCTGTGCTCTGGGTGCAGTACCGGGTCGTACCTGGCGAGGGCGCTGTGCTCTCTGTGGGTGCAGTACCGGGTCGTACCTGGTGAGGGCGCTGTGCTCTCTGTGGGTGCAGTACCGGGTCGTACCTGGCGAGGGCGCTGTGCTCTCTGTGGGTGCAGTACCGGGTCGTACCTGGTGAGGGCGCTGTGCTCTCTCTGTGGTGCAGTACCGGGTCGTACCTGGTGAGGGCGCTGTGCTCTCTGTGGGTGCAGTACCAGGTCGTACCTGGCGAGGGCGCTGTGTTCTCTGTGGGTGCAGTACCGGGTTGTACCTGGTGAGTGCGCTGTGCTCTGAGTGCAGTACCGGGTCATACCTGGCGAGGGCGCTGTGCTCTCTGCGGGGGCAGTACCGGGTCGTACCTGGCAAGGGCGCTGTGCTCTGGTTGCAGTACCGGGTCGTGCCTCACTTTTCACTTTTCACTGTTTTGCTGATGATGTTCAAATATATCTGCCAGTGACTGCAAATAACAACCAGAGCACGATCAAAGCTCTGCAGGACTGTCTCAGGGATGTACGGACTTGGCTGAATGCAAACTTCCTAAACTTAAATCAAAGTAAAACTGAAATTGTTGTGTTTGGGCAAACTAACCCACTGATTGGACAGGACAGTGTGATTGGCCCCTGTCCTCCTACTGTCTCCCTGCAGTGAGGAATCTTGGGGTGATTATGGACTCCAGGTTTAAACTGGACAAGCACATAAGCTCTGTGATAAAGTCCAGCTTCTTTCATTTGAGGCTCCTTTCTAAAATAAAGCCCTACCTCTCTCGGGCAGATTTTGAAAAAGCTGTTCATGCTTTTATAACTTCGCGTCTGGACTATTGCAATTCTCTGTATATGGGGCTAGACCAGAGCTCCCTGCAGCGCCTACAACACGTCCAGAACTCTGCAGCTCGTCTGCTCACCAACACTAAGAGACATGAGCACATCACACCTGAGCTGTGTGACCTGCACTGGCTCCTGTCGTCTATCGGGTGCAATTTAAAATGTTGTTAATTGTGTTTAAATGTTTACACTCTATGGGTCCAGTCTATTTGAGAGAATTACTGGAGCCCTACACTCCACCCAGAGGCCTGAGGTCAGCCGACCAGCTCCTGTTGGTTGTGCCCAAAACTCGGCTCAAGACGAGGGGAGACAGAGGCTTTTCTGTGGCAGCGCCCAGACTGTGGAATAACCTTCCTCTTCCTGTCAGATCCTCTCAGTCCGTAACGCAGTTCAAGACTAGATTGAAAACTCATTTCTTTTCCCTGGCATTTAATACTAGTTAGTCAGTTTATCTTGTTTTATTAGGTTATTCTTTTTTTTCTTTTGTCCTCATATGGTGTTGTATATGCATATGTTTGTTATCCTATATGTGAAGCACTTTGGTGAACTGAAGTTGTTTTAAATGTGCTATAGAAATAAACTTGACTTGACTTGACTTGAGGGCGCTGTGCTCTCTGTGGGTGCAGTACCGGGTCGTACCTGGCGAGGGCGCTGTGCTCTGGGTGCAGTACCGGGTCGTACCTGGCGAGGGCGCTGTGCTCTGGGTGCAGTACCGGGTCGTACCTGGCGAGGGCGCTGTGCTCTCTCCGCTCCCTCTCTCTCTTCTCCCTCAGTCTCTGTTTCCTCGCTCGACCCTCCCACAGGCCCCTGAGGGACGACAGGTCGTACACCGGGACGTCCAGACGCCGCTCCACGCCCATGGCTCCTGCAACAACACGTCGCCATGGAGATGAGGCTGCTTTGCCTGGAATGCTCCACATTACGGCTTTAAAGATCACTTTGTATTTTTAGCTTTCTCCCTCAAACACGAGTTTATACCATATCCTGTACATCTGAGTGTGACGTCTCCACCGCGCCGCGAAAATGAGGCTCCTGTTGCCACGGTTACAGGAGCGAATCTGGAGCCAGGTCCATATTTGGAAATCCTCCCGCGAGTATCATAGCAACACAAGAGCCAATCAGGAGTGAGGAGGTTAAATGTGGCGCCTCCTCCTGGCAGAGCTGATGCATCATATATACGGACTATGGATGTGATACTCTGCACCTGCAGGACACTGGATTTACCTGATTCTGCACAAGAAGAAGAAACTTTGAGCTTTAAAGAGTTTAAGTCACTGATTTATGTTGTTTGTTCTGTTCCGTACGAACAACAATAGAGTCACAATTTAACCAAATTCACTTTACTTTCTGCTCGTTAAATTCTGCTCGTTCAGATTCTAGTAACGTTAGATATTGTGACTGTTTGAGATATTTTGTCATTTTATTTCAGAAATCGTCACTCGGGGGAAAGCGGGAAGGGAACTTACTTAGCAACGAAACGAGCTGTCAATCAAACCTGTTGCTAACGCTAGGGGGAGGGGCCTCGGGGAATGAAGGCGTCTGATTGGTCCGTTATTTATGTTCATATCTTGATTTAGGAACAAAACAGAGAAATGAAAAGTTCAGGATCCTGTGTGGCGGCTTCAGACGAACAGTTTAAGTCCAGAATGACGAGGCTCAGAGCAGCAGGTACAGACAGAGGGACGAGAAGATCCTAATGTGAAGGAGCCGGAAGAGCCTCCTGGAGCACTTCCTGTTCGGCTAACGCTTTGGCTATGTCCACTCATATATACGGTCTATGGTTCTAACGTTGTTTCCTCAAATACGAGTTTAAACGAGGCACAAAGAGCGCGACCGCCGCAGGTACAGGACAGTAGATCTCGCACTTCCTCTATTGGAATGAATGCGTCAACAAAGCCACCATCTTGGACCTGGACAGCGCTGCTTTAAATGACTGAACGTCTGATCTGACTCAGTGACAAACAGGAAATGGAGCAGTGAAGCGATCTGATTGGTCAGAATTCGCTCCATTCAAACCTCAAGCCCCGCCCACAGATGAGAACCAACAGGAAACAGCCTCTGTCCTCACTCACAGGATCGATTGCTTCTGCCTTGACATCTTTGAAATTTTACACTATATTTAAATATAGTATAGAATAAATAGAAAAAATAAAAGGTGACATTTTTATTTTGAATATAAAGCATATTGAAAACATACACAATTTCAGCAACTAAAATTCAAAGTAAAAATGATTCAAACTTCTTTTTTCAGAGTTAAAAAAGTCAAAGTGAGAAATTCAGCAGTATTTAAAATTCAAAATCTAATGGAACAAATTATCTTCCATACCCAGATCTGTCAGATCTGTGGAGAGGCGACCCCTGTGGAAGATATAGTTTAATCAAATTTAGAACTTTAAATCCCGCTGAATTTCTCACTTTGAATTTTTTAACTCTGAAAAAACATGTTTGAATTATTTTTATTCAGGATTTTAGTTGCTGAAATTTTAAGTGTTAGAAATATTTAAAAAATCACCTTTTAAATTTTCACAAATTTTTCACTGTGAATTTCACTCTGAATTTTGAGTGTTGAATTTGAGGGTTTAAAAATATTTTTGCTCAATATTTAAAAGCTGATTTTTTTAGATTGAATGTCGACATCGTATATGATACAGAGGAATATGTTTCTATAACCACAGAACTTTGTAAGTGTAAAAGACAGAAACGTCCTTTTCCCCTCTGAAAGTGCAGACATAGAGGTTTCCGTACATTTCTGCGGCTTTATCCTACGTCACACTCACGCTGTGTGATGACGGGAGCAAAACGAGTGTCCAACAGGAACTTTGTTTTCCCCAAACTCATGCGCTCCGTCCATTTTGATGGAGCCAAACTTTGCCAAAGAGTGAAGTGAGTCAAGATGGTCGACTCCTCTGACTGTGTGTGTTTATAACGAGGGAAAAAGTCGCTCTAAGTGGAGTTAATTCTCACACACATGGAAAATGACACATCTTGGTGTGTGTAATTGTGCATCTCTTTCTATTTTTATTTAAAGGTTTATTTCAGTCAAAATGAACAAATCCAAATGTAATTTCCACCCTGGAAATGCAGAAGTGCTGTGGCTCTGGCCCTGGACCTGACAGGAGCTGTTTCCAGGACTGGACCAGGAAAGTCATGGAGCCACTGCACTTTTTTGTTTTTAGGGCAATAAGGAGATTTTTAATTTACTTACAGACTTGAGATTTTGCATTTTTGTAGCTAAGGCCCTAAATTACGCATTTTTTATGTCCAAAAAGTTGTTTCTACATGTTTGCTGTGGGTTTTGTATAAAAGAGTGAATTTTATTTTGTGTTTTTTTTTCATCTCTATTTCTGGTCCTGTAGCTTTTCTCACAGCCTCATGACACAACTACAGCAGCAGATTGTGAAATAACAGGTTGGACTGAACAAAAGGAGGTAGAACACTTCATTAGGGGCAAAAGGGGCAGTTTTAAAAGCAAAATTAAGACAAAAAATGGAGAAATGTACTAAAACTGCCCTTAGGTCTTCGAGGGTTAAACACGTTGAACATTTACACTTAAAATTTCACCAACTAAAATTCAGAATACAAATAATTATTTTAAAAAACAAATCAAAGTGAGAAATTCAGCGGGATTTAAAATTCTAAATCAGAAATCAGAACAAATGATCTTCGACAGTGATGTCGTAATACAAGCCTCACAAACCTGGAGTTCAGCTGCCGTAGTAATAACTGAAGGTGTGGCAGTTCTTGTGGTAGTAGTATTTCGTAGTATTTAGTAGTATTTGATAGTATTTAGTAGTATTTGGTAGTATTTTTCAGTATTTCACAGTATTAGTTCGGTTCTTACCTGAGTCATTCCTGTTGTTGACGAGTGTGAGTCTGTTCTATTTAAATCTGCCCCGTGTGTCCTGATCACATGACCTCCTCACCCACCCCCAAAGAGGCCTGGTTTGGCCCTGGTTTAGTCCCAGTTTAGTCCTGGTTTAGTCCTGGTTTAGTCCTGGTTTAGTCCTGGTTTAGTCCTGGTTTAGCCCTGGATTAGTCCTGGTTTAGTCCTGGTTTAGCCCTGGTTTAGTCCTGGTTTAGTCCTGGTTTAGTCCTGGTTTAGCCCTGGTTTAGTCCTGGTTTAGTCCTGGTTTAGCCCTGGTTTAGTCCTGGTTTAGCCCTGGTTTAGTCCTGGTTTAGTCCTGGTTTAGTCCTGGTTTAGCCCTGGTTTAGTCCTGGTTTAGTCCTGGTTTAGCCCTGGATTAGTCCTGGTTTAGTCCTGGTTTAGTCCTGGTTTAGCCCTGGTTTAGTCCTGGTTTAGTCCTGGTTTAGTCCTGGTTTAGCCCTGGTTTAGTCCTGGTTCAGCCCTGGTTTAGTCCCAGTTTAGTCCTGGTTTAGTCCTGGTTTAGTCCTGGTTTAGCCCTGGATTAGTCCTGGTTTAGTCCTGGTTTAGTCCTGGTTTAGCCCTGGTTTAGTCCTGGTTTAGTCCTGGTTTAGCCCTGGATTAGTCCTGGTTTAGAGCTGGTTTAGTCCTGGTTTAGCCCTGGTTTAGTCCTGGTTCAGCCCTGGTTTAGTCCTGGTTTAGTCCTGGTTTAGCCCTGGTTTAGTCCTGGTTTAGCCCTGGTTTAGTCCTGGTTTAGCCCAGGTTTAGTCGTAGATTAGTCCTGGTTTAGCCCTGGTTTAGCCCTGGTTTAGTCCTGGTTTAGCACTGGTTTAGCCCTGGTTTAGAACTGGTTTAGTCCAGGATTAGATCTGGTTTAATCCTGGTTTAGTCCTGGTTTAGCCCTGGTTTAGTCCTGGTTTAGTCCTGGTTTAGCCCTGGTTTAGCCCTGGTTTAGTCCTGGTTTAGCCCTGGTTTAGCTCTGGTTTAGTCCTGGTTTAGCCCTGGTTTAGCCCTGGTTTAGTCATGGTTTAGCCCTGGTTTAGATCTGGTTTAGTCCTGGTTTAGATCTGGTTTAGTCCTGGTTTAGCCCTGGTTTAGTCCTGGTTTAGCCCTGGTTTAGCCCTGGTTTAGTCCTGGTTTAGCCCTGGTTTAGTCATGGTTTAGCCCTGGTTTAGTCCTGGTTTAGTCCTGGTTTAGATCTGGTTTAGTCCTGGTTTAGTCCTGGTTTAGATCTGGTTTAGTCCTGGTTTAGTCCTGTTTAGTCCTGGTTTAGTCCTGGTTAAGTCCTGGTTTAGTTCTGGTTTAGTCCCAGGTTAAGATCTTGTTTAGTCCTGGTTTAGTCCCGGTTTAGTTCTGGTTTAGACCTGGTTTAGCCCTGGTTTAGTCCTGGTTGAGTCCTGGTTTAGTCCTGGTTTAGCCCTGGTTTAGTCCTGGTTTAGTCCTGATTCAGGCCTGGTTTAGCCCTGGTTTAGTCCTGGTTTAGTCCTGGTTTAGTCCTGGTTTAGACCTAGTTTAGCCCTGGTTTAGTCCTGTTTTAGACCTGGTTTAGTCCTGCTTTAGTCCTGGTTTAGTCCTGGTTTAGCCCTGGTTTAGTCCTGTTTTAGAGCTGGTTTAGTCTTGGTTATTCCTGGTTTAGATCTGGTTTAGTCCTGGTTTAGTCCTGGTTTAGTACTGGTTTAGTTCTGGTTAAGTCCCGGTTTAGTCCCGTTTAGTCTTGGGTCAGTCCCGGTTTAGTCCTGGTTTAGTCCCGGTTTAGATCTGGTTAAGTCCTGGTTTAGTCCTGGTTTAGATCTGATCTGGTTTAGTCCTGGTTTAGTCCTGGTTTAGTCCTGGTTTAGACCTGGTTTAGTCCTAATATTTAGTCCTGTTTAAGTAGCAGCAGCAGCAGCACGAGTTAATAATAATATTGTTAATAATTGTAATAATGCTTAAGGCAGCAGTTAGCCATGGCAGCATACAGATAATAACTTTAGCTGTATGTAATAATGAGTTCTTGCTGTAATAATAATAATAATAATAATATTAATAATAATAATAATATGTGCTAATAATTGTTGGTATGTATAATAATATGTCATAGTAGTATATATCGCGTAATGGCCAGCAGCAATATATGGCTAATATGCCTGCAGCGTTGTTACATATCATATATGTAAGCCAATAATAGCAGTAATAATACTATGCTGTGTTGTTGTATATAATAACAATATTATATAGCAGGAAGATATATATATATAATACCATAATATCCGCATATGTCATATATATATATAAACATGATGCACATGTATATATATATAATATATATATATACTATATATATATATACTATGAGTATATATAGTAGTATGTATATATATATATATTATAGTCAATAATCAGCAGTATATGCTATATAGCATGATAGTATTGGCAGTCAAGCTGTTAGCATATCAGTTGTAGCAGCAATATGCAATAGTAGATCGCTAGCGTTATTAGTATATATATAGCAGTAGCAGTCAGTTACTATTAGTTGTTGTTGCAGCAGCATCCATTATTATGGTTGGTTGTAATAAGGCGCTGAGAACCAGTTGTATATTACCGTTAGTAGTAGTAATATTGTTGTAATGTAGTGCTGGTTCCAGTAGTAATTAACCGTAATAATAATGTAATAACAAAAGCATATTGTTAAAAAGAGTTGTTGTATTGTGTAATAACAATAATTGTTGTAATAATATGTGTTGTTAATTAACAATTAATAATATAATTATTGTAATAATAATAATATAATAATAATATTTGTATTATACAATATTAATAATAATATTAATAATAATATTAATATTATCAATATCAATAATAATAATTGTTGCTGTTGTGCCAATAATAATAATAATGAGCTTGTAATATAATAATTGTGTTGGCTACAATAATAATAATATGTATTGCTGTTGTATGCTGTATGTTATATTGTGTCTGTGCTGTATATAATATATAGAATTGCTGTGTTATAATAATTGTTTTGGTTAATAATAACTAATGTTGTAATATGCCTGTTGTTGCGTAATATGTATATGCTGTATAATAATATGTTCTGTGCTGTAATAGTTGTTGTTGTTGGTATGTAAGAAATATAACTTGCTTGTTGTTGTCGTTTGTTATATGCTATGGTTGCTTGTTGTTTGTTGTTGTTAGCAGTAGTTGTTGTTATTGCTGGTTATATAGCAGTATAACTATATCATTGTTGTTGTATTAGTTGCTTGTTAACTGTTGCCAGTATACTAGCGGCATGTATTTGTTGTAGCAGTAGTAGTTGTTGTTGTTAGTTGTTGTTGTTGTTGTTGTTATTAATATATATATATTAATCAGGTTGTTGATCAAGTAGTTGTATAGTAGTTGTAGTTGCTATATAGTATATAGTTATAGATCATATTATTGTTGTCAGTTGTATATTAGTTGTTGTTGAAATTGTTCATACATATTGTCAGTAGTAGTTGTTGTTGTTGTTATTGTTGTTAGACTATTAAACGCATATGGTTGTTGTTGCTAGTAGTATGTACATATATAGTATATTGTAGTTGTTGTAGTAGCAGTCACATGTGATAGGTAGACCTGTTGTTGGTAATGTAGTAGCTGGTAGTTGTTGTTAGTTGCAGTATTGTTGTTGAGTAGTGAGTAGTAGTAGTAGTAGCGAACAGTTAGTACTATTAGTAGTAGTAGCAGTAATGGTAGTACTAGCATTTAACGGCAATTGTTAGTAGTAGCAGTAGTAGTAGTAGTTGTAGTAGTTAGTAGTAGTAGCAGTAGTACATGTAGTAGTAGTATTAATAGTATCAGTATCAGTAGTAGTAGTGGTAGTTGTATGTTATGTTGTTGATAGTTGTAGTAGTTATCAGTAGTAGTAGTATTGTTGTATTAGTTGTAGTAGTAGTATGTGAGTAAGTAGTAGTTGTAGTAGTTGCAGTAGTGTGCTATTAGTAGTAGTAGTAATGATAATGTATTAGTTGTAGTAATAGTAGTTATAGCAAATATGTTGTTGTTAGTTGTTGTTGTTTAGTCATTGTTGGTTGTTATAGTTGAGAAACAATAGTTATGTTAGTAGATTGGTTCAGTAATACATGTATTGTATTATATTATTGTAATTGTTCGCAATTGTAATAATCTGATAATAATTGTTGTAGTTATGATTGTTAATAAGCATATAATAGAATAATAATAATAGTTTTGTAATAGTATTGTTGTAATGTTGAATATATGTAATAATCATTGCTGTTGTTGTTGTATTATATTAATAATAATGTAGTTGTAATAATAATAGTAGCAGTAATAATAATAATAGTTATTATTGTAATTATAGTCATTGTATAGATATTGTATATAGTATAGTTATAGTATATTATATATAGTTGTAGTATAGCAGTAATAAGGTATAATATCAGTTGGTTGGTTGTAGTAATAATGAAGCAATAGTAGTAGGTATAGTAATTAGTTGGTTATGTTGTAGTAGTAGTAATATAGTAATAATTGTTGTTGATAGTATGTAGCATGTTGTAGTTGTATATAGTATGTAATAAGCAATAATAGTAGTAGTAGTAGCAGTAGTAGTAGTAGCAGTAGTAGTAGTAGTAGTTGTAGTAGTAGTAGCAGTAGTAGTAGTAGTAGTAGTAGTAGTAGTAGTAGTAGTAGTAGTAGTAGCAGTTGTAGTAGTAGTAGCAGTAGTAGTAGTAGTAGTAGTAGTAGTAGTAGTAGTAGTAGTAGTAGTAGTAGTAGTAGTAGAAGTAGTAGTAGTAGAAGTATCATGTATGAACAGAATAATGTAGTTCTATTGTTGGTGTTTGGTTCCATCTAGTGGTTAAAATCATGTACTGCAGCCACACTCCAAAAGAAACACTGTAATGAGTTTAACTGTCGTGTCATAAATTATATGACTTTTTCTACATGGGAACATGACAGTTGGACCTTTGTTCATTATTCTCTCTGTGTTAAAGTGTGACTAAACCAGGACTAAACCAGGACTAAATCAGGACTAAATCAGGACTAAACCAGGACAAAACCAGGACTAAACCAGGACTAAACCAGGATTAAACCAGGACTAAACCAGGACTAAACCAGGTCTAAAACAGGACTAAACCAGGACTAAACCAGGACAATACCAGAACTAAACCAGAACTAAAACAGGACTAAACCAGAACTAAACAAGGACTAAAAAAAGACTGAACCAGGACTAAACCAGTAAGTAAGTAAGTAAGTAAGTAAACTTTATTTCTATAGCACCTTTCACAGATAAAATCACAAAGTGCTTTACAGAGTGCGAGTAAAAATAGATAAAATGCAAAACAACAATAATAAATGTTAAAACAGGTAAATAAGACAAAGAGCAGTGAATTAACTAAAAGCTTGTTTGAATAACAGTGTCTTTAGCTGCTTTTTAAAAGAATCAACAGATTCAGCCACACGAAGAGACAGAGGCAGAGCCTCCACAGTCTAGGGGCGACTGCCTGAAAGGACAGGTCTCCTCGAGTTTTAAATCGGGTCTTTGGGACCTTCAGGAGGTTTTGGCCTGAAGACCGGAGGGAGCGGCCAGAGGTGTAAGGAACCAACATTTCTGAAATGTATTCAGGGGCCTGTCCATTAAAAGCTCTAAAAGTCAAGACTAAAATTTTAAAATCAATTCTGAATTTGACAGGTAGCCAATGTAAAGCAGATAAAACCGGAGTGATGTGAGCTCTTCTGTTGGTTCCTGTTAAAAGCCTCGCTGCAGCATTCTGGACTAACTGGAGACGAGTGACTGCAGATTTGTTAAAACAAGTAAAAAGAGAATTACAATAATCTAAACGAGAAGAAATAAAAGCATGGATAATCAATTCCAGATCAGATTTAGATAATATTGCACTCAGTTTAGAGATAGATCTCAGATGGTAGAAGCAGTTTTTAACCAAAAGTCTTGAATGTCTGTCCAAGGACATTGACTGGTCAAATAGAACACCAAGGTTTCTAAGGCTCGGCTGGGAAGAGGAGCCCAGAGAACCCAGGTGTTGTTTGATCAAAGGAACTTTCTGTTCAGGAGCAATGATCAGAGTTTCAGTTTTCCTAAAATTTAATTGAAGACAGTTCTGAGCAAGCCAGTCCTCAATAGATGCGACACAATTTAAGAGCTCAGCTAACTTGTGTAACCCTGAATCATTGAAGGAGCAGTACAACTGGATGTCATCAGCATACAAATGGTAAGACACATTTTTGAAGGTGCTTATAATTTTACCGAAAGGGCTGATGTACAAAAGGAACAGAACTGGGCCTAGGACTGAGCCCTGAGGGACACCGTGTAACAGGGAAGTGACTTCAGACATTATATTATTCACAAACATGGCAAAAGTTCTGTTGGTCAGATAAGAAGAAAACCATGAAAGAACAGTCCCAGAAATTCCTATCTCATTTTGCAGTCGACATAACAGTATTTTGTGGTCAACTGTGTCAAAAGCTGAGGACAGATCTAATAAAACCAATACACTGTACTGACCAGAGTCTGCAGCCATTAATATATCATTAGAGACCTTTAACAGGGCAGTCTCAGTGGAATGCATCCTGCGGAACCCAGACTGAAACTTATCATGAATACACTGACTATTCAGAAAAGAAGTCAGCTGCCCTGAAACTACTTTCTCGATAACCTTCGCTAGAAAAGGCAATTTTGATATTGGCCGGTAATTGCCTGGCTCTGATGGATCCAAATTTGGCCTCTTCAGAATAGGACTTAAAACTGCCTGTTTGAGAGACCTTGGTACTACCCCAGTTGACAGAGAAATATTTATCAACCTGACAATATGTGGACCAATCATATCAAACACCTTTAAAAACAGTGAGGTGGGTACAACATCAAGTGGGCAGGAAGAGGGTTTCATCTTTTTTAGTAAAGCACTAACATCCTCCAAAGTCACAGGCATAAATGAAGACCAAGAGCACAACGGAGAACCAACACTGGGGGGACTATTCGGAGATGGCTTCACATTTGCCCTGATATCGTCAACCTTTTTCACAAAAAAGTTTAAAAATGTGTTACAGTCTTCTGTTGTGTGTATGGGCACCAGCGGGGCTGAAGGTGATACAATGTTATGGATGGTATCAAACAAGATTTTTGGATTTTTCTTGTTCAAATTCACAAGATTAGAAAAATAATCCGATCTGGCCTGTTTAATCATTTCATTCAGCGATGAAATCAACTCTCTTAAACGTAGTCTGTGCACTTCAAGCTTTGTAGATTTCCACAGGCGCTCTACCTGACGACATGTTCTCCTAAAAGCCATGATGTTCTCATTCATCCACGGACAGGGTTTATTAGGAGGAGATATTTTGATCTTAACAGGAGCAACCTCATTTAAGATAGACAGGCAATGGTTATTAAAAGACTGGGCAAAAGAATCTGCTTCATTGCAACTGTCACAACAACTTGGTTCAAATAATTCAGAGAATTTCTCAACTGCAGTTTGATTTATAATTCGCCTTTGAGAAATCACTTTATGCGGATGGCGATCGACATCAAAAGACAAATGAAAATACACACAGCTGTGGTCTGTAACATGAACATCCACAATACTGAGCTGGTCTATGTTAAGGCCAAAGGAAAAAACAAGGTCCAATATATGTCCTTTCTTATGTGTGGGACCCGACACCTGCTGTTTAAAATGAAAGGACTCAGTGAGTGACAGTAACTCAGAGGCCACACTGCAAGAAGGGTCATCAATGTGTATGTTAAAATCCCCAAGAATTAAAACTTTCTCAAGTTTGATAACAGAGGATAGAAACTCAGAAAAATCATCCAAGAACGCACGTGCAGGACCAGGAGGTCTATATATTAAAACACAATAAAATGAGTCAGTATGACCAACCTCAGCCAACTGCAGCTCAAATGAGTAGAAAGGGTCCGGCTTCATAAGTCTACAGGAGAAGCTGTCCCGGTAGATGAGAGCGAGTCCGCCTCCACGCCGGGCAACACGCGGGGTCCCAAACACGGAACAGTCCGGTGGGCACAGTTCATTCAAGTGGGTGTATTCCTGTTCTCGCTGCCAAGTCTCCGTCAAGAACATAAAATCCAAGCGTTCTTCTTTAAACAAGTCACCAAGGAAAAAAGCTTTATTCGCTATAGAGCGAGCGTTCAGCAGGGCGATCCGTATTGGCTTAGCGCACTCGGCCGCAGATGCGCGCTGGCCAGCTGGACATCGCAAAGGCGACAGGAGACCTTCCACACAGGTGACAGCTCGTAGGATCCGCTCACGCGGTGCTGGGAGCTTGGCTTGTCGAGTCGGGAAGATCCGGTCAGAGTGCCACAGACGCGGCGACGCACGGGACAGCGGTGACGCATGGGCCGGATCCCACCCTGGCTCGCAGACTGGAACCGGCCGGAGGCAGCGCTCGTCCCCTGCAAATCCGAATCCGCTCACGGTGATTTTCCCCGCTCCTTCCTCAGCCTGGTCTGAATCCCAGCCCTGGATCCCCGCTTCCTTCTTCGGCCGCGGCGCTTTGCCAGCCGCAGGTATTCAGGAGATGACGTGGCGCATTCAAATTTTGGAGGGAAATACTCCGTATACTCCGTATACCTGGCCCAGGTAATGCAAACATCCTCCATTCGCTCCTTAATACGAAATAAAGTGTGCCGATCATATTGATATTGAATGACAGCTGAGACACAGTTAGTTGACAGGCTCGATAAAGCAAAATATAATATCAGACAGCTCATAACAATGCGAGACAGTTGAGATGGAGCAGAGGCCAAGCCAATCACAGGCGCCATCTTGGATTAAAATTCATTCATTCAAACCAGGTCTAAAACAGTACTCAACCGGGACTAAACCAGGTCTAAACCAGGACTAAACCAGGACTAAACCATGACTAAACTAATTATAAACCAGGTCTAAACCAGGACTAAACCAGGTCTATACCAGGTCTAAACCAGGATTAAAGCAGGTCTAAACCAAGACTTAACCAGGACTAAACCAGGACAAATCTAGGTCTAAACCAGGACTAAACCAGGACGAAACCAGGTCTAAACTGCTACTACGAATGATTTAACTTTCTTTTTGGTGCATAGTTCCGTTTATGTTACTTTACATTTGTTCTTCTGTCGGAATCATGACGGACAAACAAAGAAAAGCAACCGTGAGGAAACGGGAGGATGAGTCCAAACTGCTGTTAGGACACATCCTCTGTCTGTGCCACTGTCTGTGCACAACTCACCACCAGAGGGCGCTGTGGCACAACTTTAAACAAAGACCGTTCAAGACTGTGATAAAAAATGTGCAAACGCTTTAAACAAATGTTATGTTTATTTTATTTATTTCTGCAAACATATGACCAAAAAAGACATGAAAACAATAATAATAATAATAATAATAATAATAATAATAATAATAATAATAATAATAATAATAATTAAAACTCCATCACTCACACACACACCACTTTCATAGTCAGCAATGTGGGTGGAGTGTCTTGCATCAGGACACAACAATAGTTTTTTGCTCTGGCGCCCCCCTGTGGCCCCTGGTGTTCCCAGTGTCTAAATCCACGTCCCAATCAGACCTGCTGAGCTCCTGAGATGTGAGGGGATCAGGCTGTGTCAGGCCGGTCTGAGCGCAAATCATACAATAAACCATAAATACCACACACACAAAAAAAACATAAAATATCATCTGCATTCAAATACAGAGAACTTTACCTGAGAACACATTTTGAAACAGTTTTTAAATCTACAGAATCATTTGTTGAGGCCCACCTCAAACTGGCTGTTTTTCTCGAATTGTGCATACCCAAATATTAAAGCTTATTGTTTGGGCACCTTACACTCTAGAGGCTTTGTGGATGCATCATTTGAAAGCTAAGTCCATCTAGTTTATGTAGATATGTCTTAGATTTGTCTAGAAGACTCACAGCTTGCAGTACACTTGTTCAAACATGCCCAAAAAGTAGTTTTTTTTTTTTGGCCTCGGAAAAAAATAAAAAAATAAAAGGCCTTCCTGAAGACATACTTCATGCTATACATTTCAAACTCACCACAGCAACTGTCCATGGTATTGGCAACAACTGTGCCAAATTTCAGACCTCTAGATACAACTATTTTGAAAATGTGGACCTTTTTGTATGAAATAGTACAATTGGCACCGATTTGGCACATCCGTGCCAAATTTGGCACATCTGTGCACATCTGTGCCAAATTACTTTACATGCATTTTATCACTCCACTAGCAATATAAAACATATTTTGTCACTTTGGTGACTATAAATATCACTTAGGCATCGTAAAATCGTGCTACACAAATAGAAAAACCCGCAGATTGATGCGTAAAGATATGTGTAAAGATCCGGCGCAGCGCAAAATGGTGACCGTCTCTCTTTACGCACGCTAATAAAAGTTTGATCTGAGTTCAGATCTGACTGTCCGGCCTCTTTTTGGAAAGCTTTACTGATTGGCTACAAGTTTTGTGATTGACAACCTGATTCACCAATGATGCATCGGAAGGTGCGGCTTTTACGCACCATACAGTCTAAGTGACCGGAGCACGAAATGGAGGCGCTCGTTTCAACCACAGGGGTCTAACTCCGGTACACTTTCATGGAAAACTCCGCGGAATGTCTCGTTTTGAAGCTAAGACTTGAAGCTAAAACAAACATACCCTAAGTGAGCTGCTAAAATGGAAGCTATGTTTACAAAGCCATGCGCAAAAATGGATTTATTGTTGTATTAGCTACGTTCCAAAGAAGACAATGAGATTTCGGCTGGATAGCAACTACACGGAGCGTCTTATGAAAAAAAAACAAGTGGATATTTTTATTCTGTGGACTATGAGGAACAGAAAGAGCACAAATACTTCTGGATTGAATGTGATTTGAAGCTGGAGTAGCAGTCAAAATGTAAGAAATGCGAGATTTCTGATTTGCGTATGGTACAGTTTGATTGCGGTCAAAGTTTTTGGAATGTGTTTTGGAAAGAAATGAACATAATGGGCATTTTGTGGTGAATGTAAGCTTTCAAATGATATATAGGAAGCTCATATTGACTAAAGGGATATTGAATGAATTAAGTTAGAAAGAAAAAATCGAAACCTTCCCTGATCAGGGACGGTGGGCCTCAACAGGAGCTGCAGCAAAGAATATGATTTGTGTTGCTATTTTTTTTCATTCTATTAAATAAAAATAACACACACCCCTAAAAATTGTACTTAAGTTCAATACTTCACTTCAGAGGGAGGTTTTTCAAGATGGCGGCAGGCACAGCCCCGTGTAAACGTGGTAAGTGAAAGTCTGTTGACTTCTGCACCAGATTAAGCTACTTTTGTTTGAAACTGCTTCTGGACTGGAGCTGATTTCAAAAGTTTGGATTCCTGTGAAAAAAGCGAGTGCTCTGACGGTAACGGGTACTTTTGGGTCACTTGGGTACTTCACGCTGCGCACACCTGTGGCTGATGAGGACAGCGTGCGATGGTGCAATGGCTGTGAAAAGAGATAGAAAAACTGGGCAGGAAAAATTTAAGCAGCAACTCAACTGATGTGCAGAGCACCGTGATGGAAATGCATTCATATGCAGCGGCCGCCTGCTCCAGCCACACTTCAGATCTAATCCCACTGCCAGAATCTGCCAGCCCCACTCCCCATCTAAAAAAGGGGAAGATGGAGACAAGTCTGGAGGTTCTGCAGGACAATATTGTCAAGCTGCTTTCTGCGAAACTGAGAGCGCTGAAGGGATTAAAAAAACAATAAATGAACTGAAAGAGCAATGAAAGGCTCTTGCTATGGACGTACAAGACATAAAGGAGATGATCAATACAGTGGAGAAAGTGACAACAGACCATGAGATACGTATCGATCATCTGGAATCAAAAATCAACGACATGGAGCGGTATCATCGCCGCTGGAGCTTGCGGCTCTACGGGCTTGCCAAGGTCGAAGGAGAGGACGTGAAGAGGAGGGTGCTCGAAATCTGCCGCGTTGTGATCCCGGAGGCCGGAGACTCTTTGAACCCCCATATTGACATCTGCCACCGGATCGGCAGGCGTGAGGAAGGCAACACCCGTCCTGTGATTATTCGCTTCACTACCAGATTCATCAGGGAGGCTGTCTGGAGGAACGCAAAACATTCTGAGCCTCTGAGGACCCAGAAGCTTTGCCCAGCCGCTTCACACTCGGCTGCAAACCGCCCCAGTGCTGCAGGTCCTGGTTCGATGAAGCCAACAGGACGACATCATCCGCAAAAAGCAGAGATGAGATCCTGTGGTCCTTGAACTGGACCCCCTCCGGCCCCTGGCTGCGCCTAGAAATTCTGTCCATAAATACAATGAACAGAACCGGTGACAAAGGGCAGCCCTGGAGTCCAAAATGCACCGGGAACAGGTCTGACTTACTGCCGGCAATGAACACAGCTCCTGCTCCGGTCATACAGGGACCGGCCCTTAGCAAAGGGCCCCGGACCCCATACTCCCGGAGCACCCCCAACAGGGCACCACGAGGGACACGGTCGAATGCCTTCTCCAGGTCCACAAAGCACATGTGGACTGGTTGGGCAAACTCCCAAGAACCCTGGAGCACCCGATGGAGGGTGTAGAGCTGGTCCAGTGTTCCACGACCAGGCCGAAAACCACACTGCTCTTCTTGGATCTGAGGTTCGACTATCGGCCGGACTCTCCTCTCCAGTCCCCTGGCATAGACTTTACCGGGGAGGCTGAGGAGTGTGATTCCCCTGTAGTTGGAACACACCCTCCGGTCCCCCTTTTTATACAGAGGGACCACCACCCCGGTCTGCCAGTCCAGAGGTACTGTTCCCGACCGCCACGCGATGTTGCAGAGACGTGTCAGCCAAGACCCACAACATCCAGAGACTTAAGGTCCTCAGGACGGATCTCATCCCCCGGAACCCGAGGAGCTTTAACCACCTCAGTGACTTCAGCCAGGGTGATGGATGAGTCCGCCTCTGGGTCCCCAGCCTCGGCCTCCTCTTCGGAGGACGTGACGGTGGGATTGAGGAGATCCCCAAAGTTTTCCTTCCACCGCCCGACACCATCCCCAGTCGAGGTCAGCAGCTCTCCCCCCGCACTGTAAACAGTGTTGGTGAAGCACCGCTTCCCCCTCCTGAGGCGCCGGACGGTTTGCCAGAATTTCCTTGGGGCGTCCGATAGTCCTCCTCCATGGCCTCCCCGAACTCCTCCCAGACCCGAGTTTTTGCCTCTGCTCCGCCCGGGCTGCAGCTTGGCCCCCGGTACCGTCAGCTGCCTCAGGAGTCCCCCTCACCTATGGTCATGAGCTCTGGGTAATGACCGAAAGAACGAGATCGAGGATACAAGCGGCCGAAATGAGTTTCCTCCGCAGAGTGGCCGGGCGCTCCCTTAGAGTTAGGTGAGGAGCTCGGTCACACGGGAGGAGCTCGGAGTAGAGTCGCTGCTCCTCCATGTCGAGAGGAGCAGCTGAGGTGGCTCGGGCATCTGGTCCGGATGCCTCCTGGACGCCTCCCTCGGGAGGTGTTCATGTCCCTCCGGTAGGAGGCCCCGGGGAAGACCCAGGACACACAGGAGGGACTATGTTTCTGGGCCTGGGAACTCTTTGGGGTCCAGGAGGAGCTGGAGGAAGTGGCTGGGGAGAAGGAAGCTTGGGACCCCCTGCTTAGACTGCTGCCCCCGCGACCCGGCCCCGGATAAGTGGAAGAAGATGGATGGATGGAAAGTCATGTATACCAACCGCAATAGTTCTGTGAAACTTTCCACTGGTACATGTGGAAGGTTTGACCTCAGTAGAGGAATAAAACAGGGTGACCCTGTGGCCCCATGTCTGTTTTTGATTGTTATGCCAGCGCTTTGCCATATTAATCAAAATAATTTCAAAGGAATATCGATTGGAAAAAATGAAATCAAATGCAGTCAACTTGCCGATGATACCACGTTATTTTTGAGAAATAAAGATCAAATACCAAAAGCTATTGAATGTCTTCAAGCCTTCGCAGATGTATCAGGAATGACGATTAATATGAATAAATGTGAGATACTTCTGCTTAAAGAAGTTATGGCAGAAGGTACTAAACTACATGGCAGTGAAAGAATCAGTAACATATTTGAGTATCAGTGTGTAAAAATCCTCAACAACGGGCAGAGATTAACTTTGAACCATTACTAAGTAAAATTAAAAATCGATTTAATATCTGTTATCCAGAGATCTGTCAGTATATGGACGCATTCTTTTGGCAAAAGGCGAAGGTCTGTCACAGCTCCTTTATCCAGCAATGGTATCAGATGTTCCAAAAGCTATAACGAAATGTATCGACAAAGAATCGTTTAACTTTGTGTGGAAGAACAAACATTCTTTAAACAAGGGGATATTGTGTAACTGAACTGGTGAAGGAGGTCTGGGGATGATTAGTTTTGGAGCTTGTAATACCACCCTGAAAATGAAATGGATTAAGAATGATGTTAAATAATGATAAGCTCTGGTACTATATTCCTAATCTTATATTTGAGAAAGTGGGAGGACTCAGGTTTTTACTAAATTGTAATTTTCATATTCCAAACCTGCCTTTAAAATGATCACACTGTTACAAACAAGTTTTAGTGTTATGGACGGATGTGTAGAAACACAACTTTTCTCCACACAAATGTTTCCTATGGAACAACCAGTACATCAAACATAATCGCAAAAGTTTATTTATACGGAGATGGTATGAAAATGGTATAAGAGACAACAACTTATATATACACACCAAGAATTTGTACAAGAAAAGCAGTTCTTTTGAATAACTGAAAAAGAAAATACTTTGGTAACTAAAGCTGTACCAGTGAGTCCACTGCCCCCAGTCTCCACTACTGTGGAGTCCGTGACCTTCACCTTCTGTTAAACGGTACAGATCACAAACAAGAAATGTAACAAGAAATATTTAAGGAATGTCTCTCAAAGGAAATCACCAGTCACAATCAAATCAAAGTTTATTTATAAAGCGCTTTTCATACAAAAAATGCAACACAAAATCCTTTACAGTGATGAAAAACAATCCCACGTTTCCTTCCGCCCACCCAACCCTAAAGATGCACCAGGGGAGAGACGGGGCCCGGGCACCGTCCCCCCACCAGGGGAGACACGGGGCCCGGGCACCTTCCCCCCACCAGGGGAGAGACGGGGCCCGGGCACCGTCCCCCCACCAGGGAGACAGGGCCCGGGCACCGTCCCCCACCAGGGAGCCACGGCGCCCGGGCACCCTCCCCCCCCCAGGGGAGACACGGGGCCCGGGCACCGTCCCCCCACCAGGGGAGACACGGGGCCCGGGCACCGTCCCCCCACCAGGGGAGACACGGGGCCCGGGCACCTTCCCCCCACCAGGGGAGAGACGGGGCCCGGGCACCGTCCCCCCACCAGGGGAGACACGGGGCCCGGGCACCGTCCCCCCACCAGGGGCCCACGGGACCCACAGCCGACCTCCGCTCCTGGTGCAGAGGCTCCTGCAGAGGAAACACTGGAAAGCCTAAAAATATATCTAAAATAAATAAACATAATAAAATGTGTATAATAAAAACAAGTAAAAGTATAACATTTCAATCAAAAGCTAAGCTAAAAAGGTGAGTCTTGAGCCTACTCTTAAAAATATGAACGTTCTCTGCAGCCCTGAGCTCCTCCAGCAGCTCCATAGACGAGGGCCGTAGTACTGGAAAGACGCCGCTCCGTGAGTGTGTCCTGACTTTGGGAATGACCAGGAGCTGCCGGAGAAGCACAGGGTCTGCGAGGGTTCGTAGGGTAAAAGTAATTCTGAAAGATAAGAAGGACCAAGACCATAAAGACATTTAAAAACCAGTAAAAGAACTTTAAAATCAATCCTGAAACTCACAGGGAGCAAATGCAGTGATTTTAAACCCAGTGTAATGTGGCCCCGCCCTCTGGTCCTCGTCAGGACACGAGCGGCTGAATTTTGTAATAATTGTAAACCTGAAATATTCTTTTTGGGAAGAGCAGAGGATTGGATCTAAAAGACGTGTGGTGGGCCTCACTGACGAGAAAACTTTGTCCAGCCTCTCAGCATTAACCAGGACTAAAGTGTCCAGTGTTTCCTCTGGTTCAGGCAAACACACAAGATAAAATATCACATCTGATGGTGTTTCTCTTTCCCATGAAGTGGTCTGCAAACTGCTCACAGAGTCATAGCCAAATATCGCTGGACTGTCATGTTTGATCAGATCAATTACAAGAACTCTTAAATTACAAATATTGCATGGGTAATAAACTGCGGGAAGTTTCATTCAAAATAATGCATAAAATATATCTGTGTAGAGGATTTTTAAATAAATGCAATAAGAATATTGACCCACTTTGTACTTTTTGCAATTCCACCATCGAAACAATTTGCCATCTGTTTTTTGTGTATATTCGCGCTCCTTTTGGTGCGAAATGAACACATTTTTAATCGCGCTCCATCAAACAAAATTGAAATTGAAAAAAACGATGTTATGTTTGGAAACAGCAAAACTATTCATCAAAATATTAAATATCTGTCACCAGTTTATTATCCATGCAAAATGTGATATTCATAAATGTAAATGGGCAAAACGCCGCATACAGGAATTCATAACTGAGATGGACAGATACACATCACTCATAAACAAAATGGAAAATAAAAACGCAGTAACATTCTCCAAGACATATATGGACCTTTTTTAAATATTGCTTTCTGATGGGACAAGATGTTCAACCCAACAGAAAAATGTAACAAAACAAACAAAAATCAAAACCAAAGTGCAGTGCCTTTGCCTTTGTGGAGGAAATATTAACCAAGTCTGATATCGCAGGTGGAAGTTCTAAATTTGTCGCTTTGATATTTATTTTTGATTGAATTGAAGATTTGAGTTGTAGATATTTTAAGAATTGAATGCTCCCGATGCCAAACTCCCGGATCATATGAGGAAATGTGCTAAATGTGTTGGATGTAAATGTGTGTTTAATGTGTGTGATGCCTTTTTCAGCCAGTGCCTTTGCCTTTGCGGCTCGTTACTCTCCACCACTGATAGTTGAGGAAACGCTACACAGCAATTCTGAGCCTCATTTATAAAAAAAACCTCAGCATATAAGTATATGATTCGTACGGTTTACCCCTTTGTCGTTTTAGTTTTGTTTGTCATTATTGTTTTATTGGCACAGCTGTTGTTTTGTTATTTATTATTTTGGTTATTTATGTCTAAATGTATAATTTAATAATAATAATTTTTTAAAAAGTTCAATACTTCATTCCACCACTGGCTGCAGCAGAGGAGCAGGAGTGAATAAAGTACTGTGACCGAGTACTCTGAGTATGAATACTGAGTACTGTGAGCGAGTACTCTGAGTATGAATATTTTTTATTTATTTATTTATTTTATTTATTTGATATGGACATAACAATTGCACTGGACAAACCAGATGCATTGTTTCAAGTGTTTTAGCACAAGTGCTAATTTACAACACGTGTCCACAGGGGCTTTTGGAAAAGGTTCAAAGTAATAAAACATTAACAGTTAATAATGCAGTACATACAATAAAATAAAATACTCTATTATACTCTACTCTGAGCCTGAGGCAGACACATGCCACCGACAAACCCTCAACCAAAACTATTTACAACAAGTCGAGGAACAGAAAGTTAAGCCGAATTCTTCAGACTGATGGATTCAGTCTTTCAACTCCTTAAAGTGGATTTTTGATGAAGCGTCGATTTGTCCAAACGTCTGTGAAGGAAACAAAATGTGAGAAAAACAAATACTGTCTGTTTGACCAGAGACCCGGTCCTGACCCGGTCCTGACCCGGTCCTGACCCAGTCCTGACCCGGTCCTGACCCGGTCCTGACCCGGTCCTGACCCGGTCCTGACCCGGTCCTGACCCAGCCCTGACCCGGTCCTGACCCAGTCCCGCTGACCCGGTCCCGACCCGGTCCCTCTGACCCGGTCCTGACCCGGTCCTGACCCAGTCCCTCTGATCCAGTCCTGACCCAGTCCCTCTGATCCAGTCCTGACCCGGTCCTGACAAGGTCCTGACCCAGTCCTGACCCGGTCCTGACCCGGCCCTGACCCAGTCCCTCTGACCCAGTCCTGACCCAGTCCTGACCCGGTCCTGACCCGGTCCCTCTGACCCGGTCCTGACCCAGTCCTGACCCGGTCCTGACCCGGTCCTGACCCGGTCCTGACCCAGTCCCTCTCCAAACACACACACAGAGGGAAGGCACTGCTCACTGGCACAAAGGCAGAGTTCACACTACAAACCTTTAAGTCAGTTTTGAGGTCTTCAGGCTCAAAGTTCAACTTGTCCGTTCAGACAACAGCTCCGTCTCACTCAGACCTACAACACAGAAAAAACATTAAAACATTAAGAACTAATTCAACCAGTGCAGATTCTACTGAACAGCTCCACAATGAATATTTGGAAATGAGATAAAAATATATATACAAATTATTCAGATTCTTATGACTTTATCTGTAAAATGCTTCTAAATATGTTATTATATTATCAGACTATTAGAATATATTTGATGATCTCGTGGACCCACCACCCGCGGGAGGAGCCATAGGGGGCGGGTGCAGAGGGATCTGGGCGGCGGTCGAAGGGCCTCCAGGATCTCCAGACATGGAGTCTGGCTCTGGGGACATGGAGTCACCTCGCTGGGGGGAGGAGGCTGAGCTTGTACGGGAGGTCGAGCGTTACTGTCAGGTACAGTCGGCCTCATCTCTGCACAGCCTGGGCTCTGGAACCCAACTCCTGGAGAGGGGCTGGACTCTCCATTTCTCTGGAGTTGGAGCTGGTGTGGCTCATGGCCACAGCTCAGCCGCTGTGTGTTGGAGTTCACCCCGGTGAACGAGAGGGTCGCGTCCCTGCGCCTTCGGGTCGGGGACAGGTCTCTCACTGTGGTGTCGGCCTATGGGCCGAACAGCAGTGCAGAGGACCCGGCCTCTGGGAGTCTCTGGGAGGGGGACTGGACAGTGCACCAACCGGGGACTCTGTTGTTTTACTTGGGGACTTCAACGCCCATGTGGGCAACGACAGTGGCACTTGGAGAGGGGTGATTGGGAGGAACAGCCTCCCTGATCTGAACCCGAGCGGTGTTCTGTTATTGGACTTCTGTGCTAGTCACAGTTTGTCCATAACGAACACCATGTTCGAGCACAAGGGGGTCCATCGGTGCATGTGGCACCAGGACTCCCGAGGCCGGAGGTCGATGATCGACTTTGTTGTCGTGTCCTCTGACCTCTGGCCGTGTGTCTTGGACACTCGGGTGAAGAGAGGGGCAGAGCTGTAGAGCACCACCTGCTGGTGGGTTGGGTCGGAGGAGGAAGCCGGAAAGACCTGGCAGGGCCAAGCGTATCGTGAGGGTCTGTTGGGAACGTCTGACAGAACCTTCTGTCGATGCGGCAATCCCCGAACCCGGTGGTGGACACCAGAAGTAAGGGATGCCCGTCAGGCTGAAGAAGGAGTCCTACCGGGCCTCGGACCCGGGGGTGGATGAGATCCGTCCTGAGTACCTTAAGTCTCTGGGTGTTGTGGGTCTTGGCTGACACGTCTCTGCAACATCGCGTGGTGGTCGGGAACAGTACCTCTGGACTGGCAGACCGGGGTGGGGGTCCCTCTGTATAAGAAGGGGGACCGGAGGGTGTGTTCCAACTACAGGGGAATCACACTCCTCAGCCTCCCCGGTAAAGTCTATGCCAGGGGACTGGAGAGGAGAGTTCGGCCGATAGTCGAACCTCAGATCCAAGAGGAGCAGTGTGGTTTTCGGCCTGGTCGTGGAACACTGGACCAGCTCTACACCCTCCATCGGGTGCTCGAGGGTTCATGGGAGTTTGCCCAACCAGTCCACATGTGCTTTGTGGACCTGGAGAAGGCATTCGACCGTGTCCCTCGTGGTGCCCTGTGGGGGGTGCTCCGGGAGTATGGGGTCCGGGGCCCTTTGCTAAGGGCTGTCCGGTCCCTGTATGACCGGAGCAGGAGCTGTGGTGCCGGCAGTAAGTCAGACCTGTTCCCGGTGCATGTTGGACTCCAGGGCTGCCCTTTGTCACCGGTTCTGTTCATTGTATTTATGGACAGAATTTCTAGGCGCAGCCAGGGGCCGGAGGGGGTCCAGTTCGGGGACCACAGGATCTCATCTCTGCTTTTTGTGGATGATGTTGTCCTGTTGGCTTCATCGAACCAGGACCTGCAGCACTGGGGCGGTTTGCAGCCGAGTGTGAAGCGGCCGGGATGAGAATCAGCTGTTCCAAATCCGAGGTTTTCGATGGTTCTGGAGGGGAAAAGGTGGCGCCCTCTGCAGGTGTGGAGTCTCTGCCTCAGGTGGAGCAGTTCAAGTATCTCGGGGTCTTGTTCTCAGTGAGGGGAGGATGGAGCGTGAGATTGACAAGTGTGTCGGCAGTGATGCAGTCGCTGTATCGGACCAAACACACACACACACATGCACATGCACACACAGACACACACACACTCACACACACACATGCACATGCACATGCACGCACAGTCGCTGTATCAGTCTGTTGTGGTGAAGAGGAGCGTTCCTCCCCTCACCTGTGGTCCTGAGCTCTGGGGAACGACCGAAAGGACGAAATCGCCGATACAAGCGGAGAAATGAGTTTCCTCCACAGAGGCCGGGCGCTCCCTTAGAGAGAGGGGGAGGAGCTCAAAGTAGAGCCACTGCTCCTCCACATGGAGCATCTGGTCCCTCAGGAGGTGTTCATGTCCCAGCGGGAGGAGGCCCCGGGACAGACCCAGGACACTGGAGGGACTGGGAATGCCTCAGGGTCCAGGAGGAGCTGGAGGAAGTGTCTAGGGAGAGGGAAGTCTGGGAGTCCCTGTTTAGACTGAGGCCCCCGTGACCCGGATAAGAGGAAGAACATGGATAGATGGATTGATGATGATTTGATGATGGAGAGGAAGAGGAGAGGAAGAGGAGAAAAAGAGGAGAGGAAGAGGATAGAAAGAGGAGAGGTAGAGAGAAAGAGGAGAGAAAGAGGAGAGGAGAGGAAGAGGAAAGAAAGAGGAGAGGAAGAGGAGAGAAAGAGGAGAGGAAGTGGAGAGGAAGAGGAGAGAAAGAGGAGAGGAAGAGGAGAGGAAGAGGAGAGGAAGAGGAGAGGAAGAGGAGAGAAAGAGGAGAGGAAGAGGAGAGGAAGAGGAGAGGAAGAGGAAAGAAAGAGGAGAGGAAGAGGAGAGCGGCCTGATCTTAGCAGAGTTGAACTTAAATCAACTTTGTGCAAATGAAAGTTGCCAGGACGAGTGGTGAAGTGTTTTCCACAGACATGTGAGGCTCCTCCTGGGGCTCACTTCCTCCAGAGCTGAACTCGAGTGTGAACGGAGCACAGGGACGTCTTGTGTCGCTCTCCGTGTGACTTTGGTTTAACCTGAGCACAGTGTTTGGCTGCTCTGCCCACCTGACAGGAGGCCTGACAGCAGCAGTAACCAAACAGTAGGAAAATAGTAAATCACAGTGTTACTTACGAGGCGTGGGCCGTTTGGCTGAAACAAACAAAAAAACCTGTGAGTTTAATGTCTGAAGTTTGTCCAAAATGAGAAGCACAAGACTCAATGTTGTGTTACCTCGACGTCTCCTGTACAAGACGAAGGCAGTGACGACACCAGCGACAGCAGTGAGGAGGACAGCATTAGCGACAGCAGACCCCAGGATGAGACCTGTGAGACTCTCTGTGACAGACAGGGGGCAGCACCAGGTCAGGTGAGTCATGTAACAGCACGACACACACAACAGGTACAACAAAATGAGAATATCATGAAAATAATTTTGCCATATTCAGATGATTTGGGATTTTCCTGTACACTGGAAAAATGAAATTTGCGTCATGAAAAAGAACAAGTCAACAACACTGCTGCACTATAAACGAGTTAAAGGGACAATTCTGAATTTTGGACATTGTTTCACTAGGAAATGAGACCCAGAGTGTTGGAGACGTGTGGAGACACTTGTTTAAATCTTCCTCCAGTCCTTGTATTTGCAGAGGTGCTGGTGCTGGGCTAGTGCAGGTCAATGGCCACAGTCGTCCTGCCACTAAAAACAGTCTGACCCACTCCACAGAAAAACTATTAGAACTCCAGACTGTCCCTGTGAACGTCTGTGTCACAGAATCATGTCTGAAATAAAACTAACCTTGTGTCGCCTGAATCGTCGCATGTTGAGGGACTATTTTCTCATATATCAGTCGCCGCTGCAGAGCTTTTATCAGGAAGAACAACTCACTGCTGCTCAGACACAAATCCTTGAAATGAAAGGTCGGTTTTACTTCAGACATGATTCTGTGGACACAGACGTTCACATGTCCCGAGTCCGAGTGAATCTGCTTTAAAAACCAGCTCAGAGTTTGGAGCTGTGGGAGTTCACAGGAGGCACAGGAGTCAGACTGGACGGTAAAATGTGGATTTGTTGTGTTTTAAAGGCCTGGTTGGTTTGAGGAGAACTGGAGTGCGCCTCAGACTCAGATTGTGTCTGAAGTGTCGTCTCTGTGTGTGACTGATGTGGGCCGATGCTTTGGGACCGGCTTTAGTTTCCTGCTTTAGTTTTGGAGACTCACCGTCGGTCCTGCTGTTGGTCCTGATCTTGGTCCGGTCCAGTCTGGTCACGTAGTCGTCTTTGACCCCGGACAGCTGGAACACACAGTGGAACCTGTCCCAGTCCTCAGGGGGGACCGAGGACAGGTCCAGGGACACGCTGGTCTGGAAGGTTCCGTCTCCGTTGGGCAGGATCTCCCCGGGGTCCACGTCCTCCATCAGCTCCTCTCCGTCTTTGGTCCAGAACAGCAGGGCTCTGTCGGGGTAGAAGCCTGTGGCGTGGCACGTGACCGGGGCTGACGAGGACTTCTGCAGCAGGGACACCAGGGGGAGCTCTACACACAGCACAGCAGTTACACAACCACACGCACATTTACACACAACGTACAACACACGGGCACAAAACTAGGACCACGGACAGAGCGCAAATATCTAAGCCTGAAGAAATCAAACAAATACTTTATGACACTAGAACTCAAGAATTACTTCAAAATATATTCAAATATTTAAAGAGTCCAAATGATTCTATGTCCCTGTGTCAGATGCCCTCCCACCCTCCTGTATGTATGTGTCAGATGCCCTCCCGCCCTCCTGTGTGTGTGTGTCAGATGCCCTCCCACCCTCCTGTGTGTGTGTGTCAGATGCCCTCCCACCCTCCTGTGTGTGTGTTAGATGCCCTCCCACCCTCCTGTATGTGTGTGTCAGATGCCCTCCCACCCTCCTGTGTGTGTGTGTCAGATGCCCTCCCACCCTCCTGTATGTGTATGTCAGATGCCCTCCCACCCTCCTGTGTGTGTGTGTCAGATGCCCTCCCACCCTCCTGTGTGTGTCAGATGCCCTCCCACCCTCCTGTGTGTGTGTGTCAGATGCCCTCCCACCCTCCTGTGTGTGTCAGATGCCCTCCCACCCTCCTGTGTGTGTGTGTCAGATGCCCTCCCACCCTCCTGTGTGTGTGTGTCAGATGCCCTCCCACCCTCCTGTATGTGTGTGTCAGATGCCCTCCCACCCTCCTCCTGTGTGTGTGTGTGTCAGATGCCCTCCCACCCTCCTGTATGTGTGTGTCAGATGCCCTCCCACCCTCCTGTGTGTGTGTGTCAGATGCCCTCCCACCCTCCTGTGTGTGTGTGTCAGATGCCCTCCCCCCCTCCTGTGTGTGTGTCAGATGCCCTCCCACCCTCCTGTGTGTGTCAGATGCCCTCCCACCCTCCTGTGTGTGTGTGTGTGTGTCAGATGCCCTCCCACCCTCCTGTGTGTGTGTGTCAGAAGCCCTCCCACCCTCCTGTATGTGTGTGTGTCAGATGCCCTCCCACCCTCCTGTGTTTGTGTGTCAGATGCCCTCCCACCCTCCTGTGTGTGTGTGTCAGATGCCCTCCCACCCTCCTGTGTGTGTGTGTGTCAGATGCCCTCCCACCCACCTGTGTGTGTGTGTCAGATGCCCTCCCACCCTCCTGTATGTGTGTGTCAGATGCCCTCCCACCCTCCTGTGTGTGTGTGTCAGATGCCCTCCCACCCTCCTGTCTGTGTGTGTCAGATGCCCTCCCACCCTCCTGTGTGTGTGTGTCAGATGCCCTCCCACCCTCCTGTGTGTGTGTGAGAGATGCCCTCGCTCTCCTGTGTGTGTGTGTGTCAGATGCCCTCCCACCCTCCTGTGTGTGTGTGTCAGATGCCCTCCCACCCTCCTGTATGTGTGTGTCAGATGCCCTCCCATCCTCCTGTGTGTGTGTGTCAGATGCCCTCCCACCCTCCTGTATGTGTGTGACAGAAGCCCTCCCATACTACTGTGTGTGTGTCTGTGTGTGTGTGTCAGATGCCCTCCCACCCTCCTGTATGTGTGTGTCAGATGCCCTCCCACCCTCCTGTATGTGTGTGTCAGATGCCCTCCCACCCTCCTGTGTGTGTGTGTGTGTGTGTGTGTCAGATGCCCTCCCATCCTCCTGTGTGTGTGTGTCAGATGCCCTCCCACCCTCCTGTATGTGTGTGTCAGATGCCCTCCCATCCTCCTGTGTGTGTGTGTGTGTGTGTGTGTCAGATGCCCTCCCACCCTCCTGTATGTGTGTGTCAGATGCCCTCCCACCCTCCTGTGTGTGTGTGTCAGATGCCCTCCCACCCTCCTGTGTGTGTGTGTGTGTGTGTGTCAGATGCCCTCCCACCCTCCTGTGTGTGTGTGTCAGATGCCCTCCCACCCTCCTGTGTGTGTGTCAGATGCCCTCCCCACCCTCCTGTGTGTGTGTCAGATGCCCTCCCACCCTCCTGTGTGTGTGTCACATGCCCACCCACCCACCGGTGTGTGTGTGTCAGATGCCCTCCCACCCTCCTGTATGTGTGTGTCAGATGCCCTCCCACCCTCCTGTATGTGTGTGTCAGATGCCCTCCCACCCTCCTGTATGTGTGTGTCAGATGCCCTCCCATCCTCCTGTATGTGTGTGTCAGATGCCCTCCCACCCTCCTGTATGTGTGTGTCAGATGCCCACCCACCCACCTGTGTGTGTGTGTCAGATGCCCTCCCACCCTCCTGTGTGTGTGTGTCAGATGCCCTCCCACCCTCCTGTGTGTGTGTGTCAGATGCCCTCCCACCCTCCTGTGTGTGTGTCAGATGCCCTCCCACCCTCCTGTATGTGTGTGTCAGATGCCCTCCCACCCTCCTGTGTGTGTGTGTCAGATGCCCTCCCACCCTCCTGTATGTGTGTGTCAGATGCCCTCCCACCCTCCTGTATGTGTGTGTCAGATGCCCTCCCATCCTCCTGAGTCCCTGTTTAGTTCTTGTTGTTGAGTGAATTAAAGTCGACACATTATAAACAGTTGGAGTCGTTCTGTTGTCGTGTTTCACACTCGTCTGTTACCTGTCCTCTTCAGAGCGCTCTCCCCGAGCCGCACGTATTTCTTCAGATACTCGACACAGTCATGAATGATGATGTTTTTCACTCTGTTACCCACTCCATTCCTCTCCCATCTCTGTTTGGTGATAAAGGCCTCTTGCTTTGCAGCCACAAAAGTTCCAGTCTCAAAATCCAACGAAATAAAATCTTCTCCGTCAAAAGCGAATTGATAATATCCTGTGATGTGACCAGTCTCATCGTCCCAGTCACAGCCGTACATCCTCTGATTTATATGGAGATCTGAAACAGAAACGAGACCATTTTAAAGGATTCAAACTTCTTCTTCTATGTTTCATTTTTCTAAATCACACGTTGTATTTTGGAGTCAAATATTTCCATTTGTTCAGTTCAGTTCGTCACATTTCACAGCTTCAGTCGGTCGTGAGCCTTTTCTTTTCTCGTCTGTTTCATTGTTGTTTGTGTTAAATCTACAACTGTGTGAAGCTCTGGGAGGAAACTGATGCTGTGATTTTGGGCTCAGGACAAAAAGTGACTGAACAGAAAATGGAAAACAAGTGAAGGTAACACAGCCCTGATCCCTGAGCAACAAAACTCCACTGCAGCAAAACACACAAAGATTCACACCAAAACTACATTTCTACGACTTTCAGGACAAGAAAAACAAACTGCAGAAATATTTCACACTAAATGTGTTTCATTCATAAAAAGATCTGAAAATCTGAAAAGTTCAGACGACACAAACCTCCGGTCACGTTCAGGCGTCGTTTCACAGTTTCTATGTCGACTTTTCCCACCTGCTCATTCGCCAAAGCCTTCTGAGTCTCTCTCTCCCAGTACTGAGGATCCTCCTCTGTGATTTTCTTCATCCACTCCTGTTTGGGGACATCTCTCTTTGTGACACTGTCGTAATATTCAATCTGAAGGTTGTTCACATATGCAACAGAAAAGAACTCTGGGAACTTTGGGACTTGAGTCGAAGAAGTCTGGAAAAGTCTGTAAGTGTGAACGGCTGTGAAAACAAAAGAAGCGTTTCAGAACTCAGTGTAAATCAGAGTCAGACTCTTGTGTTATTAGTGAATGTTCTTCAGAACTTTCATCTGAATGAACTCTGCAAACGTTGAGATGAAAATACAAAAGAGTTGAGTTTACCCATAATAGAAAAGACCCTCTGATTTTCTGCCATTTCCTCCAAAAACAAACGGGACGACCCGTTACACAAAGGGCCGTGCGATTAATCGAATCGATATTCAGTCATTTCTAATCCTCGATAATCAGACTGTGTCTTTTTAATGGAGAGGTCCAATCGTCTGTCAGGAAAAACAGGAGGTTTGGAGCAGACGCAGGACTTTGGAGGACGAGATCTGACACTTTTTGGTGTTAAATGGAAACGATAAAAGTCTGTGTCGTCTGCAGTGACATTTTAAATTTAAATATGAAAAATATCATCGTTTTTGTCATTTCTCTGAGTTTTAGATTCAAACAAAAGGAAACACGACGACCTTAAAGACCTCAGGGAACTTCAGTCATGTCCAGTGGAGGAAAGTAACAAAGTACAAAAGTAAAAGTACAATACTTCAGTACAGTTTTAGGCATCTGTACTTTACTTAAGTACTTTTACTTTTACTCCACTACATTTGAGATCTGGACTGAAGAGTAAAAAGTACTTTTCTTTACGGTTTGAGAGTTTTTTACACGTTTAATTTGAGTTTAACAGATCAACTTTGAGCAAAGCAAAAACACAAAAACAGAAAATGTAAGAAATCCACAGAAACACTTCAAATAAACACAATTCTTTACCAAAATCACCACATTTGATGATTTACTTTTCTAAAAATCCTTTTACTCTTAAACAGGTACTTTAATACTTTTACTGAAGTAGATTTTTCATGTGATACTTTTACTTTTACTTGAGTACTCTTGTGCCCCTGTATCTGTACTTTTACTTAAAGCTGCACTGTGTAACTTTTCTGCCGGAGGGTCCGTCAAACGCTCGTCTCCATGGAGATGTTATCGCTTCGTCTGGAATGTTCCACAGTACGGCATTAAACCTTTCCATCTCCACGGAGACCAAACCAGACCGAGTGACAGGTCAGATCTGTGGAGAGGCGAGCCCGCTCACCGTCAGAACGCCTGTTTGATTCTCTACATGTTTTTGAGCTTTATAAAAACACCTGCAAACCAACCGAAAAGTGACACAGTGCGGCTTTAAAGTGCATTTTAAACAGGTACTTTTATACTTTTATTGGGTTTTTCACGTGATCCTTTCCCTGGAGGACTCTGGTGGGCCTGTACGTGTACTTTTACTGCAGTAACAAACCTGAGTACTTCCTCCACCTGTGGTTTCATCTGATTTTAGTGCAGAAATGATCGGTGCAGGATTAAGATGGCGGCCAAAACATTTCCCTGCGAAACGAGTCGAACTAAAGCTGAACAACAACTATATTCACAGCTCATTATCCTTTTGTCACACGCTTTATTTTATTTAACTTTCATAAACTCATATATGACATTTCCCATTTACACTGTTGTTATTCCGCGTCTCAAATTGGAAAGTGAAAGTACTTTTTATTTTAACTGCGCACGAAACGCGCCGCGCGAAAACACCGCAGAATATCACGCAAGTGTCGCACTAAACTTCACACGGACGCAGCGAACACGGTGACGGCTCCGTTTGTGTTTCCTAAAACCGTCACACACGTCGTGGCTTCTCGCCGGGGCGAGTTTGACGCACAAAAACAGCTTTACTCACTGGCCGCGGCTCCGTGTAGCAGAGTCCCCAGGAGCAGGAGCAGCGCACACGAGTTCATGCTGGAAACCGACGAGGGAAAAGGCCTCGATCTGTCCATGAGTCCGTGTTTATCCCTGTGTCCGTGTTTATCTGTGTCCGTGTTTGTCTGTGTTTCCGTGTCCGCGTCTGTGGCTTTATATACACCACTGTGACGTCATGTTTTTGGACCAATCAGAAAACAGCCTCGGTGTTGCTAGGTAGAAGAGGCCGGAGAAGGTTCTGGAGCCGCAAAGTAAAAAAGCAGCAAGAGCTCATGTTACATGTTAACTCGTGTAACGCTGCCTCAAAATAATACTCAAGTACAAAGTAGTGGTCCCAGAAATTACTCGAATAAGAGTAAAAAAGTATTTGGGAAAAGCACTCGTCAAGTAAGAATAACTGAAAGAGAAACTGTCGGGACGGGACATCTGATTTATAATTTAAAGTTGATGTAATTCAAAGGACAAAACATGAAATAGTTGAGGTGTAAACACAGACCGTATATATGAGTGGACAGAGCTAACCCGGAATTCACTCGTGCAGACGTCATGTTTTCCACCTGTGAGTAACTCTGAATTTTGTCTCTGAAAAAACATGTTTGAATTATTTCTGTTCTCAATTTTAGTGGCTGAAATTTAGAAGACAAAATAAAAATACAAATTATGAGATAAAAAGTCAAAATTATAGGTATATTATAGGTAAATTATATTATAGGTAAATTATATTATTTCCACACAATTTATTTTTCAGTTGTGTAATTTTTTAAAGACTTTTTTTTAGCACTCAGGCCTCACAGCAAGAAGGTTGCGGGTTCGATCCCCGGGTCACCCGGGCCTTTCTGTGTGGAGTTTGCATGTTCCTCCCCTGTCTGGATGGGTTTCCTCCGGGTGCTCCAGTTTCCCCCATCAAGGATCAAGGACCATGTTGTCCACACTCCTGTGGGCTCACCACCTGCAGAGGGGTTCATGGGGGGGTCAGGTGCTATGAGTATTGGGCAGCACGCTGCCCCCGCGACCCAGCTGGATTAAGCGGGAGAAGATGGATGGATGGACTTTTTTTAGCTCAAAATTTACAATTTTTTATACTGAAGTCAAAGAGAAAAATATTGCAAGATCACGTTTTTTTAAAAAGATGAACTCAAATATTTTTTAAATCACGAGGCTACAAATGCGGCGCCTGTAATTGAGCCTGATTCTAGCCACGTAACTGTATTTTTACTGGAGCACAGTTTTTCGGGAGTCTCACCTGAACTTCGATGCGGCCTGAGCTGTGACACAAACGACACAAAACCACAGCGGCCAGAAGCACAACTAAAGTGAAGCGAACAACAACGACAAAAAACAACGACAAAAAACAACAACGACAAAAAACAACGACAAAAAACAACGACAAAAACAACAAAACGCGACCATTCAACAGAAAACTACGGAATTCTTCAAAATAATTGCCTCATATCACTGAGAGTGAATTCATTACGGCGTTAACCTGAATTACGTGCGATCTCAAAACTACCGCATAAAAACACTTCCAGCTGGACAAAAAGCGGTTTACTCACTGCCTGCGACTCTGTCCAGGACCGTCCCCAGGCTCAGGACGACACAGACCCTCAGGAACATGGAGACTAATGTCATTTTAGCGCTGACACAGTGGATGGACTGGACAAATACTGTCACAACTACAAAATGGCGAAAAGAACTGCGCAATGTGTTAGGCGAAAGTGAAAGTAAAAAGACAAAAGATTCAAAAATAAGACTCGGAGTTTAAATAAATTCAGTGGACACGCAAACACGTCAGGGTAACGCTTGTATGAGTAAAAGTGCGAAATGAGTTGTTATTTGGCGTCTGTATCGTTAGTCTAAAGCCGTTTTAAATATCATTGTTAAACAGCGCCCCCTAATGGCCACGTACACGCACGACCTCCCATGAATGTGTTTCTAACCTCACCGAGTGGAAAAAACTCGTCTTTTCCTAAAGTTGCAGTTGAGTTTCGTTGGGCTGAAGCCACATTTCATTTTCAAGTCGGTTAATTGGGTTTATCGGGTTTATCTGGCGCAACAGAAATATGTTTGTGACAAATATCCGCCTCCTTCATGGACTACAAAACCCAAAGGCATGATGGGAAATGAAGTGCGCTCACACGAAACTCACTGTAAAGTTTCCGCGTTTTTGGGCGCGTCTGAGGTGAGGAAACGTGCGTAACTCTCGATGGGAGATAAAGAAGCTGCAGGGAATTTAAAAAAATCAATCAATCAAACTTTATTTCTAAATCGAAGTGCTGTACAAAAATAAAACAAGATAAAAAACAATACACATCATACACATCACACCAATTAAAATAAAGAAAGTTTCACTAAGTGTTAAAAGCCATTTTAAATAAGCAGGTTTTAAGTTTGGCTTTGAACAAAGGTCAGTGATGGAACGTGACTCAGTGGGCGAAGAGTTCCAGAGTTTTGGACCGACCACTGCAGAAGAACGACCCCCACTGTTTGCACCGGGACCGGGGACCTCAGCAGACCGTAGAGTCCGGTGAGCGTCAAAATGTCACACAGGGAGGAAGGTGCGAGACCAGTGACTGCATTCAAAACAAACAGGAACTTTTCAAATGGATTCTGAGCTGGACAGGAGCCAGTGCAGGGACAGGACAGGGTGATGTGGACATGTTTGCAAGTTCAGGACACATGGGTTTTTTTGTTTTTTTGACGAAATAGCAAAAAACAAAAAAAACAAAAAAAAACACCGGGATCCTGTGTCGCGACTTCACACGAACATTTACGATCAGAGCGACGAGGCCACAGCAGCAGGTCCAGAGAGACGGGCCAGAATATTCTAACGGAAAGTCAATGGGAGCCAGAGTCGGAGCTGAAGAGCCGCACGAGAACTTCCTGTTTAGACTCAGGCGACCGGCCAAAAAATGACCCCCACCACTGGGCCACATAAAGGTCACGTTTTCCAGCGCTTTTCCACCTTTCAAAGCGCTTCAGGAACCACTCCCCCCTTCACACACCGGTGCGCACAGACACTGGGGTGAGGGGAAGTGTCTTGCCCAAGGACACGACGAATCATCTGATCTGATCCGACCCTAAACCAGTGATGTTTATGCCGAGATCGGGATTCAAACCACCAACTTTCGGATCAGTGACAAACGCTCGACCGACTGAGCTAAGATTTTGTCACTTTAGACTCACAGTGGGAAGAGGAACTTTTACTCGAGTAGAAGTACCGTTACTCTGTACAGTTTGTTACTCAAGTAGCAGCAGAAGTGTGGAGTATTTCCTCCTCCGACAGAGTTAAAGCATCACCAGCGCAGACCGGAGCGACCACCAGGGGGCGCCGCAGGACTGTGGCCCTGGATCTGCTCAGTGGTCCTAACGCTTCGCTCACTTCGGGGGTCCAAGAAGAGTAAAAAGTACTTCTACTTGAGTAAGAAGAGTCGCTGCAACGTCTGATTTATCATCCGAGACACTGAACGAGACACAAACTCCGGTGTTTTCAAAAAACGAGACAAACCATCAGAATCTGAAGGAGAAGAAAGAAACACCAAAGTTCAAATCAGTTCAGATTATCGACGTGAAGCTTCTGTCACTTTAGCGTCGCTCACGGGGAAGAGGAAGCACGACTTTTACTCGAGTAAAAGTACCGTTACTGCTGTTACTGCAATGCAAATATTACTCAAGGAGAACGAGACGAGATGTTGATACAATAAGCGGCTAATTCACTTTTTTATCTTTGTATTTACAGTTTGGGTGTGACTGGAGCCGCTTTTTGGTTTTGCAGCTTCTCCTGATGTTATTCGACAAACTCGACCTTTTTATCTGAGCCAAAGGTACAAATCTGAGGACAGAAACGTCCCGGGAGAATTTTCCTCACGATTTCGTCTCTCGAGATCTTGTCCCGTCCCTAAATCTGAGTCTCTGCACCTCGGCACAATTATCCCACACACAAAACCCAGAGAATGTGCATTTCTTTCACAAACACATTTCCTTTATTTGGATTTGTTCAGGACATTTCCGTTGGGCAGGAGTAAAAAATCACAAAATCCCGTCTGAAAACACGTTTAAAGCCATCGAACTTCCCGTCCTTAAATCCCGGTGTTTTCAGTCTGTTACCGCGGACACGGCTTCAGCTGCGTCTTCAGACTGTGGAGGAGAGAAAACTCCGTTAAACAGAGACGCTGTGAAGGAGACAGGTCAGATCTGTGGAGAGGCGAGCCCACTCACGTGAGAGGAGAGGAGAAAAACACATTTGAGTCACTGGGGATGAACGTTTGCTGCAGGTTTTTCCCCCTCACAGATCGTTAGGAGCCGAGTGTGGAGAGAATCCACATTATTATTATTATTATTATTATTATCATTATTATATTATTATTATTATTATTTTATTATTATTATATTATTATTATTATTATCATTATTATCATCATTATTATTATTATTATTATTATTATTATTATTATTATTATTATTATTATTATTATTATTATTATTGTAGAAAAAATCAAGGATATTAATATTATCTTTTTTCCCAGTACAAAATATTTTATTGGTATTAATTGTTTTATATAATCTTTTTTAACAATACAAAATGTTTTATTGGTCTTAATATGAATTGTTAATAATATAATTTATGCAGAATTATCATGTGGAGTGTGGGGGATGTGGGCTTGTGGGCGGAGCCTCGTACAGACTCGTACTTCTCACCATAAGGAGTCTGAGCACTAGTCTTTTTATTCTTTTTATTCTTTTTAGTCTTTTTATTCTTTTGATTCTTTTGATTCTTTTGATTCTTTTTAGCGGCGCTTTTCTCGATCGATTCTGTGAGTTCCTTTTGTCCGAACATGATTCTGCTCCGAGTTCAAGTGTGGTGAGGCTGGAGCAGGACGTTTGTTACTCACAGTCCGGACGCTCGGTTTCATTGGACTCCTCCTGCTCATCGTCGTCATCGTCGTCTGTCCACAGAAAAATACAGAAATAAATGATGTGGATCTGTCCCCCACGTCCTTCATTTGTGTTGGAGCTTTTGATTTAAGTCCAGGTGAACGAGGACAGAAGAGAAGAGAGAAGAGAGAAGAGAGAGGAGAGAAGAGAGAAAAGAGAGAGAAAGAAGAGAGAAAAGAAGAGAACAAAGAGAGGCAGAGAGAAAAGAGGGAGAAAATCGAAGAGAGAAAAGAAAGAGAGATAGAGAAAGAGGAAAGACAGATAGTGAAGAGAAGAGAAAAAAGAGAGAAAAGAGAAGTAGAGTAGAAGGAGAAGAGAGAGAGAAAAGAAAAGAGAGAGAAAGAGCCATAGAGTAAAAACAGCGTCTGTCCTGGCGACTCACCGATGGGTTTGATCTTTTTGAAGAAGAGAAAAGAGAAGAGAGACAGAAGAGAGACAGAAGAGAGACAGAAGAGAGACAGAAGAGAGAGACAGAAGCGAGACAGAAGAGAGACAGAAGAGAGACAGAAGAGAGACAGAAGAGAGAAAAGAGAAGAGAGACAGAAGAGAGATAAACCCACTCACCGATGGGTTTGCCCTTTTTGAAAACCTTCGGAGGTTCGTTCTTGAAACCTGTGAAAACACAAACGGCTGAAGGATTTTCCAGGTGAGGCTCTGATGTTCTGCTGAAGCAGGAAACAGGAAATAGAGCGGCTCACGAGTTTAAGTTCTGATCCATGAACATCTGACATGCAAATCCCACATAGATTATGTCCAGATTAAACATCACAAGTTCTGTCTGTGCTATAGAAGTAAAAGAGGCATTAAAGAGCAGTGCAGTGGATTTGTTGTATAATTCATTGACTGTTCCATATTTGACCTGTTGCACTGAAGTTTGGGGAAGTGCTCGTAAAACTTATGTTCATCCAATTTTCCTTTTCCACAAAAGAGCTGTAAGAATCATCAGTGGAGGTGGAGACAGAGACTCAGCAAACCCAATATTTATACCATTAAAGACACTAAAATTCAATGAATTGTAGAAGTACATATTTAAAATGATGTATAAAGCAAATCAGCAGATCTTTGGCCACCGATCTCCAAAGGAAATTACAAAGAGACAAAGTCATTATAACTTGAAAGGAACTGAAATCTTTAAAAAACCAGGATCAGAAGGACGACAATGGAAAAGTGTGTTTGAGTCAAAGGTGTGAGTTATGGAACCGTCTAAATGAACAAATCAAAGCTTCAGATCTATTCAAGTGTTTCAAAGAAAAGTCAAACATGATCTGTTCAAAAGTGTGAAATATGAACTGTCCTTTTGTGTCAATCAACAAGAATTTAATATTGTGTTTGTCACGTAAAATAAGTGGCTTATAAATGCAGTTGGAATTGTTGAAGTATTAGAAATGTTTTACTTTGTGTGAAAAGGGGGCAGATATTACAAGTTTATTCTTCTTTCTGCTCTTCTCATTCACACTGATGTATGAAACATCATTATTTTGGATTCAACTTTCATGAAAGAAACAAAAAAAAAGAAAAAAAACAGGGGAGGCCAAACTACGGCCCGGGGGCCACACGCGGCCCTTAACCTGTTTAATCCGGCCGAACATGAATAAACTATAATAAAACTTCTTAGTTTATTTCCCTGCAATTTGGGCGTTTGCCAATAGATGGCGCAGTCTAGATCAGTGATACAAAGGGCCAAATTCTCCACATGAGCCTGAGGCCCAGAGCAGAACTACATCCTGAACACGTCTTCCCCATAATGCACTGCGGCCTGACCCAGGTCACTTCATTTAGTCACAATTATTCACAATCTGAACATAATCACAGCATTTCTGACTTTATTTTTCTTTAACCCTGAAGACCTGAGGGCAGTTTTAGTACATTTCTCCTCATCTGGATTTTTTTCTTAATGTTGCTTTTCAAACTGCCCCTTTTACCCCTAATGAAGTGTTCTGCCTCCTTTTGTTCAGTCCAACCTGTTATTTCACAATCTGCTGCTGTAGTTGTGTCATGAGGCTGTGAGAAAAGCTACAGGACCAGAAATAGAGATGAAAAACAAAAACTCTTTTATACAAAACCCACAGCAAACATGTAGAAACAACTTTTTGGACATAAAAATGCTTAATTTAGGGCCTGAGCTACAAAAATGCAAAATCTCAAGTCTGTAAGTAAATTAAAAATCTCCTTATTGCCCTAAAAACAAAAAAAGTGCAGTGGCTCCATGACTTTCCTGGTCCAGTCCTGGAAACAGCTCCTGTCAGGTCCAGGGCCAGAGCCACAGCACTTCTGCATTTCCAGGGTGGAAATTACATTTGGATTTGTTCATTTGGACTGAAATAAACCTTTAAATAAAAATAGAAAGAGATGCACAATTACACACACCAAGATGTGTCATTTTCCATGTGTGTGAGAATTAACTCCACTTAGAGCCACTTTTTCCCTCGTTATAAACACACACAGTCAGAGGAGTCGACCATCTTGACTCACTTCACTCTTTGGCAAAGTTTGGCTCCATCAAAATGGACGGAGCGCATGAGTTTGGGGAAAACAAAGTTCCTGTTGGACACTCGTTTTGCTCCCGTCATCACACAGCGTGAGTGTGACGTAGGATAAAGCCGCAGAAATGTACGGAAACCTCTATGTCTGCACTTTCAGAGGGGAAAAGGACGTTTCTGTCTTTTACCGTTACAAAGTTCTGCGGTTATAGAAACATGTTCCTCTGTATCGTATATGATGTCGTAGAGTCTTCGAGGGTTAAGTCCGCCTTATAGTCCCAAAAATATCCCAGTACAGGTCTAAAGAAAGAGCTCTTAGGGTAAAAATTAGCAGTATCAGGTATCGGTTCCTTGATATCGGTTAAGTCGATATCCTGCTTGGACTCTTTACTGCCTGATGTAACACCTCCTGATGTTTGAACTATAATTTATACAACATTACTTATTGCAAAAATTACCTAATCGTGTGAAACTGTTAATTGTATTTTTTGGAGTTTAAAAACACAGTGGTTATAGACGTGTGAATATGGTCACATTTTGGTTATAGACGTGTGAATATAATATGATGCACATTTTGGTTATAGGCGTGTGAATATAATATGGTGCACATTTTGGTTGTAGACGTGTGAATATAATATGGTCACATTTTGGTTATAGACGTGTGAATATAATATGGTCACATTTTGGTTATAGACGTGTGAATATAATATGGTGCACATTTTGGTTATAGACGTGTGAATATAATATGGTCACATTTTGGTTATAGACGTGTGAATATAATATGGTGCACATTTTGGTTATAGACGTGTGAATATAATATGGTGCACATTTTGGTTATAGACGTGTGAATATAATATGGTGCACATTTTGGTTATAGACGTGTGAATATAATATGGTGCACATTTTGGTTATAGACGTGTGAATATAATATGGTGCACATTTTGGTTGTAGACGTGTGAATATAATATGGTCACATTTTGGTTGTAGACGTGTGAATATAATATGGTCACATTTTGGTTATAGACGTGTGAATATAATATGGTCACATTTTGGTTATAGACGTGTGAATATAATATGGTCACATTTTGGTTATAGACGTGTGAATATAATATGGTCACATTTTGGTTATAGACGTGTGAATATAATATGGTCACATTTTGGTTATAGACGTGTGAATATAATATGGTCACATTTTGGTTATATACGTGTGAATATAATATGGTCACATTTTGGTTGTAGACGTGTGAATATAATATGGTCACATTTTGGTTATAGACGTGTGAATATAATATGATGCACATTTTGGTTATAGGCGTGTGAATATAATATGGTCACATTTTGGTTATAGACGTGTGAATATAATATGGTCACATTTTGGTTATAGACGTGTGAATATAATATGGTGCACATTTTGGTTATAGACGTGTGAATATAATATGGTGCACATTTTGGTTATAGACGTGTGAATATAATATGGTGCACATTTTGGTTATAGACGTGTGAATATAATATGGTCACATTTTGGTTATAGACGTGTGAATATAATATGGTGCACATTTTGGTTATAGACGTGTGAATATAATATGGTGCACATTTTGGTTATAGACGTGTGAATATAATATGGTCACATTTTGGTTATAGGCGTGTGAATATAATATGGTCACATTTTGGTTATAGACGTGTGAATATAATATTGTCACATTTTGGTTATAGACGTGTGAATATAATATTGTGCACATTTTGGTTATAGACGTGTGAATATAATATGGTGCACATTTTGGTTATAGACGTGTGAATATAATATGGTCACATTTTGGTTATAGACGTGTGAATATAATATGGTGCACATTTTGGTTATAGACGTGTGAATATAATATGGTCACATTTTGGTTATAGGCGTGTGAATATAATATGGTCACATTTTGGTTATAGACGTGTGAATATAATATGGTCACATTTTGGTTATAGACGTGTGAATATAATATGGTCACATTTTGGTTATAGACGTGTGAATATAATATGGTCACATTTTGGTTATAGACGTGTGAATATAATATGGTCACATTTTGGTTATAGACGTGTGAATATAATATGGTCACATTTTGGTTATAGACGTGTGAATATAATATGGTGCACATTTTGGTTATAGACGTGTGAATATAATATGGTCACATTTTGGTTATAGACGTGTGAATATAATATGGTGCACATTTTGGTTATAGACGTGTGAATATAATATGGTGCACATTTTGGTTATAGACGTGTGAATATAATATGGTCACATTTTGGTTATAGGCGTGTGAATATAATATGGTCACATTTTGGTTATAGACGTGTGAATATAATATGGTCACATTTTGGTTATAGACGTGTGAATATAATATGGTCACATTTTGGTTCAGACGTGTGAATATAATATGGTCACATTTTGGTTATATACGTGTGAATATAATATGGTCACATTTTGGTTGTAGACGTGTGAATATAATATGGTCACATTTTGGTGATAGACGTGTGAATATAATATGGTGCACATTTTGGTTATAGACGTGTGAATATAATATGGTCACATTTTGGTTATAGACGTGTGAATATAATATGGTGCACATTTTGGTTATAGACGTGTGAATATAATATGGTGCACATTTTGGTTATAGACGTGTGAATATAATATGGTCAAATTTTGGTTCAGACGTGTGAATATAATATGATGCACATTTTGGTTATAGACGTGTGAATATAATATGATGCACATTTTGGTTATAGACGTGTGAATATAATATGATGCACATTTTGGTTATAGGCGTGTGAATATAATATGGTGCACATTTTGGTTGTAGACGTGTGAATATAATATGGTCACATTTTGGTTATAGACGTGTGAATATAATATGGTGCACATTTTGGTTATAGACGTGTGAATATAATATGGTGCACATTTTTTTCAGACGTGTGAATATAATATGGTGCACATTTTGGTTATAGACGTGTGAATATAATATGGTGCACATTTTGGTTATAGGCGTGTGAATATAATATGGTGCACATTTTGGTTCAGACGTGTGAATATAATATGGTCACATTTTGGTTCAGACGTGTGAATATAATATGATGCACATTTTGGTTATAGACGTGTGAATATAATATGGTCACATTTTGGTTATATACGTGTGAATATAATATGGTCACATTTTGGTTATAGGCGTGTGAATATAATATGGTCACATTTTGGTTATAGACGTGTGAATATAATATGGTCACATTTTGGTTATAGACGTGTGAATATAATATTGTTCACATTTTGGTTATAGACGTGTGAATATAATATGATGCACATTTTGGTTATAGACGTGTGAATATAATATGGTCACATTTTGGTTATAGACATGTGAATATAATATGGTGCACATTTTGGTTATAGACGTGTGAATATAATATGGTGCACATTTTGGTTATAGACATGTGAATATAATATGGTGCACATTTTGGTTATAGACGTGTGAATAGGCCACATGTAAATGGTTGTTTTGGTGGTATTTGCCGGCGGATGTGGTCAGAACAGAACTCTCCGTCCATCTGCTCTGGTCCGGCCCCAACATCACATTTCTGAACCTTTGTGGCCCTCGAGCCAAAGAGTTTGTGCTGAAGCCACTTTCCGGAGCTTCGAGTCGTCGCTCGGAGCCGGAGTCGTGTTTGTTTCGTTCCCATGTTTGAGTCGCGCTTTACTATTCGTCCGTTACATCTGCAAAGCTCCAAACGCTCCGCTCCACCCTGTGATGTCATCAGGTGGTCGTTTTCAAGTGAACAGCTCCTTTTTGCCTTTAGGGCCTGTTTACACCAGAACGTTTGGGGGTTTTAATTTTTTAAAAATGTTTTTACTTGACTTTATTTTATTTTTTGTCCGTTCTGACTTTTATTTGATTTTTTAGTTTTTATTGTTTTATGACGACTCCTGGAGGCAAATGCAGGAAAATAAAGTAAATAAAGTTTTATTTACGGAAGCCGCAGCTAAAAGGAAAATTATGGTGTTGTTAAGTCGAAATTATGATAAAAAGATCTAAAGTCATAATTAAGAGATAAAAAGCCCATTAAAAGGCTTTTTTTTTTTTTTTTATAATTTTGACTTTTTATCTAAAAATTTTGACTTTTCATTTTTTTATTTTATGTTTTAAATTTCAGCCACTAAAATTCAGAATAGAAATAATTCAAACATGTTTTTTCAGAGTTAAAAATTCAGAGTTACTCACAGGTGGAAAACATGACGTCTGCAGGAGTCTGAAAGAGAAAAACACACAACGATTATTCAAAAGACAAATAATGAACCAGGACTAGACCAGGACTAGACCAGGACTAGACCAGGACTAGACCAGGACTAAACCAGGACTAAACAAGGACTAGACCAGGACTAAACCAGGACTAAACCAGGACTAGACCAGGACTAAACCAGGACTAAACCAGGACTGGTTTGAAACGCTTAACTTCATCTTTAAATTGTCCAGTTTACGTAAAAATCCGGATCTAAACTTGTGTTCAGACGTAACGAGTATCGGGTACTCAGAGCGGTACTTTTCCTGTGTACTTTTACTTTTTACTTTTACGCACATTCGGGGGCAGTGCGTGTACTTGTAATGGAGTACTCTTTTAGTAACTGTACTTTTAGCCTGCGTGAGGACACGTCCCGCGTTCATTTTACGTAAACCTAAAGTTTGTGGAAAGAGTCAAAACAAAATCTGTGGATTCAGACGCACGATCCACGACGAACGACTGTTTGGAGAGGGACTGGGTCAGGACCCGGTCCTGACCCGGTCCTGACCCGGTCCTGACCCAGTCCTGACCCAGTCCCTCACACACAGAGGGAAGGTACTGCTCACTGGCACAAAGGCAGAGTTCACACTACAAACCTTTCAGTCAGTTTTGAGGTATTCAGGCAACAGCTCCGTCTCACTCGGAGCTACAACACAGAAAAAACATTAAAACATTAAGAACTAATTCAACCAGTGCAGATTCTACTGAACAGCTCCACAATGAATATTTGGAAATGAGATAAAAATATATATACAAATTATTCAGATTCTTATGACTTTATCTGTAAAATGCTTCTAAATATGTTATTATATTATCAGACTATTAGAATATATTTGATGATCTCGTGGACCCACCACCCGCGGGAGGAGCCATAGGGGGCGGGTGCAGAGGGATCTGGGCGGCGGTCGAAGGGCCTCCAGGATCTCCAGACATGGAGTCTGGCTCTGGGGACATGGAGTCACCTCGCTGGGGGGGAGGAGGCTGAGCTTGTGCGGGAGGTCGAGCGTTACTGTCAGGTACAGTCGGCCTCACCTCTGCACAGTTTGGGCTCCGGAACCCAACTCCTGGAGAGGGGCTGGACTCTCCATTTCTCTGGAGTTGGAGCTGGTGTGGCTCATGGCCACAGCTCAGCCACTGTGTGTTGGAGTTCACCCCGGTGAACGAGAGGGTCACGTCCCTGCGCCTTCGGGTCGGGGACAGGTCTCTCACTGTGGTGTCGGCCTATGGGCCGAACAGCAGTGCAGAGGACCCGGCCTCTGGGAGTCTCTGGGAGGGGGACTGGACAGTGCACCAACCGGGGACTCTGTTGTTTTACTTGGGGACTTCAACGCCCATGTGGGCAACGACAGTGGCACTTGGAGAGGGGTGATTGGGAGGAACAGCCTCCCTGATCTGAACCCGAGCGGTGTTCTGTTATTGGACTTCTGTGCTAGTCACAGTTTGTCCATAACGAACACCATGTTCGAGCACAAGGGTCCATCGGTGCACGTGGCACCAGGACTCCCGAGGCCGGAGGTCGATGATCGACTTTGTTGTCGTGTCCTCTGACCTCCGGCCGTGTGTCTTGGACACTTGGGTGAAGAGAGGGGCAGAGTCAGAGAGCACCACCTGCTGGTGGGTTGGGTCGGAGGAGGAAGCCGGAAAGACCTGGCAGGGCCAAGCGTATCGTGAGGGTCTGTTGGGAACGTCTGACAGAACCTTCTGTCGATGCGGCAATCCCGAACCCGGTGGTGGACACCAGAAGTAAGGGATGCCTGTCAGGCTGAAGGAGTCCTACCGGGCCTTGGACCCGGGGGTGGATAAGATCCGTCCTGAGGACCTTAAGTCTCTGGGTGTTGTGGGTCTTGGCTGACACGTCTCTACAACATCGCGTGGCGGTCGGGAACAGTACCTCTGGACTGGCAGACCGGGGTGGTGGTCCCTCTGTATAAGAAGGGGGACCGGAGGGTGTGTTCCAACTACAGGGGAATCACACTCCTCAGCCTCCCTGGTAAAGTCTATGCCAGGGGACTGGAGAGGAGAGTTCGGCTCATAGTTGAACCTCGGATTCAAGAGGAGCAGTGTGGTTTTCGGCCTGGTCGTGGAACACTGGACCAGCTCTACACCCTCCATCGGGTGCTCGAGGGTTCATGGGAGTTTGCCCAACCAGTCCACATGTGCTTTGTGGACCTGGAGAAGGCATTCGACCGTGTCCCTCGTGGTGCCCTGTGGGGGGTGCTCCGGGAGTATGGGGTCCGGGGCCCTTTGCTAAGGGCTGTCCGGTCCCTGTATGACCGGAGCAGGAGCTGTGGTGCCGGCAGTAAGTCAGACCTGTTCCCGGTGCATGTTGGACTCCAGGGCTGCCCTTTGTCACCGGTTCTGTTCATTGTATTTATGGACAGAATTTCTAGGCGCAGCCAGGGGCCGGAGGGGGTCCAGTTCGGGGACCACAGGATCTCATCTCTGCTTTTTGTGGATGATGTTGTCCTGTTGGCTCCATCGAACCAGGACCTGCAGCACTGGGGTGGTTTGCAGCCGAGTGTGAAGCGGCCGGGATGAGAATCAGCTGCTCCAAATCCGAGGTTTTTGATGGTTCTGGAGGGGAAAAGGTGGCGCCCTCTGCAGGTGTGGAGTCTCTGCCTCAGGTGGAGCAGTTCAAGTATCTCGGGGTCTTGTTCTCAGTGAGGGGAGGATGGAGCGTGAGATTGACAAGTGTGTCGGCAGTGATGCGGTCGCTGTATCGGACCAAACACACACACACACACACACACACACACACACACACACACACACACAAACGCACGCACAGTCGCTGTATCAGTCTGTTGTGGTGAAGGAGGAGCTGAGCCCAAACGCAAAGCTCTGGATTTACCTCAGTCACGTTCCTCCCCTCACCTGTGGTCCTGAGCTCTGGGGAACGACCGAAAGGACGAAATCGCTGATACAAGCGGAGAAATGAGTTTCCTCCACAGAGGCCGGGCGCTCCCTTAGAGAGAGGGGGAGGAGCTCAAAGTAGAGCCGCTGCTCCTCCACGTGGAGAGGAGCATCTGGTCCCTCAGGAGGTGTTCATGTCCCAGCGGGAGGAGGCCCCGGGACAGACCCAGGACACTGGAGGGACTGGGAATGCCTCAGGGTCCAGGAGGAGCTGGAGGAAGTGTCTAGGGAGAGGGAAGTCTGGGAGTCCCTGTTTAGACTGAGGCCCCCGTGACCCGGATAAGAGGAAGAACATGGATAGATGGATTGATGATGATTTGATGATGGAGAGGAAGAGGAGAGGAAGAGGAGAAAAAGAGGAGAGGAAGAGGAAAGAAAGAGGAGAGGAAGTGGAGAGAAAGAGGAGAGGAAGAGGAGAGGAAGAGGAAAGAAAGAGGAGAGGAAGAGGAGAGAAAGTGGAGTGAAAGAGGAGAGGAAGTGGAGAGGAAGTGGAGTGAAAGAGGAAAGAAAGAGGAGAGGAAGAGGAAAGAAAGAGGAGAGGAAGAGGAGAGGAAGAGGAGAGGAAGAGGAAAGAAAGAGGAGAGGAAGTGGAGAGGAAGAGGAGAGGAAGAGGAGAGCGGCCTGATCTTAGCAGAGTTGAACTTAAATCAACTTTGTGCAAATGAAAGTTGCCAGGACGAGTCGTGAAGTGTTTTCCACAGACATGTGAGGCTCCTCCTGGGGCTCACTTCCTCCAGAGCTGAACTCGAGTGTGAACGGAGCACAGGGACGTCTTGTGTCGCTCTCCGTGTGACTTTGGTTTAACCTGAGCAGTGTTTGTCTGCTCTGCCCACCTGACAGGAGGCCTGACAGCAGCAGTAACCAAACAGTAGGAAAATAGTAAATCACAGTGTTACTTACGAGGCGTGGGCCGTTTGGCTGAAACAAACAAAAAAACCTGTGAGTTTAATGTCTGAAGTTTGTCCAAAATGAGAAGCACAAGACTCAATGTTGTGTTACCTCGACGTCTCCTGTACAAGACGAAGGCAGTGACGACACCAGCGACACCAGCGACAGCAGCGAGAGCAGCAGTCCCCAGGATGAGAGCTGTGGGACTCTCTGTGACAGACAGGGGGCAGCACCAGGTCAGGTGAGTCATGTAACAGCACGACACACACAACAGGTACAAAAAAATAAGAATATCATGAAAATATTTTTGCCATATTCAAATGATTTGGGATGTTCCTGTACACTGGAAAAATGAAATTTGCGTCATGAAAAAGAACAAATCAACAACACTGCTGCACTATAAACGAGTTAAAGGGACAATTCTGAATTTTGGACATTGTTTCACTAGGAAATGAGACCCAGAGTGTTGGAGACGTGTGGAGACACTTGTTTAAATCTTCCTCCAGTCCTTGTATTTGCAGAGGTGCTGGTGCTGGGCTAGTGCAGGTCAATGGCCACAGTCGTCCTGCCACTAAAAACAGTCTGACCCACTCCACAGAAAAACTATTAGAACTCCAGACTGTCCCTGTGAACGTCTGAGTCACAGAATCATGTCTGAAATAAAACTTAACTTGTGTAGCCTGAATCGTCGCATGTCTCATATATCAGTCGCCGCTGCAGAGCTTTTATCAGGAAGAACAACTCACTGCTGCTCAGACACAAATCCTTCAAACGAAAGGTCGGTTTTACTTCAGACATGATTCTGTGGACACAGACGTTCACATGTCCCGAGTCCGAGTGAATCTGCTTTAAAAACCAGCTCAGAGTTTGGAGCTGTGGGAGTTCACAGGAGGCACAGGAGTCAGACTGGACGGTAAAATGTGGATTTGTTGTGTTTTAAAGGCCTGGTTGGTTTGAGGAGAACTGCAGTGCGCCTCAGACTCAGATTGTGTCTGAAGTGTCGTCTCTGTGTGTGACTGATGTGGGCCGATGCTTTGGGACCGGCTTTAGTTTCCTGCTTTAGTTTTGGAGACTCACCGTCGGTCCTGCTGTTGGTCCTGATCTTGGTCCGGTCCAGTCTGGTCACGTAGTCGTCTTTGACCCCGGACAGCTGGAACACACAGTGGAACCTGTCCCAGTCCTCAGGGGGGACCGAGGACAGGTTCAGGGACACGCTGGTCTGGAAGGTTCCGTCTCCGTTGGGCAGGATCTCCCCGGGGTCCACGTCCTCCATCAGCTCCTCTCCGTCTTTGGTCCAGAACAGCAGGGCTCTGTCGGGGTAGAAGCCTGTGGCGTGGCACGTGACCGGGGCTGACGAGGACTTCTGCAGCAGGGACACCAGGGGGAGCTCTACACACAGCACAGCAGTTACACAACCACACGCACATTTACACACAACGTACAACACACGGGCACAAAACTAGGACCACGGACAGAGCGCAAATATCTAAGCCTGAAGAAATCAAACAAATACTTTATGACACAAGAACTCAAGAATTACTTCAAAATATATTCAAATATTTAAAGAGTCCAAATGATTCTATGTCCCTGTGTCAGATGCCCTCCCACCCTCCTGTGTGTGTGTGTCAGATGCCCTCCCACCCTCCTGTGTGTGTGTGTCAGATGCCCTCCCACCCTCCTGTGTGTGTGTGTCAGATGCCCTCCCACCCTCCTGTGTGTGTGTCAGATGCCCTCCCACCCTCCTGTGTGTGTGTGTCAGATGCCCTCCCACCCTCCTGTGTGTGTGTGTCAGATGCCCTCCCACCCTCCTGTATGTGTGTGTCAGATGCCCTCCCACCCTCCTGTGTGTGTGTGTCAGATGCCCTCCCACCCTCCTGTATGTGTGTGTGTCATATGCCCTCCCACCCTCCTGTTTGTGTGTGTCAGATGCCCTCCCACCCTCCTGTGTGTGTCAGATGCCCTCCCACCCTCCTGTGTGTCTGTGTCAGATGCCCTCCCACCCTCCTGTGTGTCTGTGTCAGATGCCCTCCCACCCTCCTGTGTGTGTGTGTCAGATGCCCTCCCACCCTCCTGTGTGTGTGTGTGTGCCAGATGCCCTCCCACCCTCCTTTTGGTGTGTGTCAGATGCCCTCCCACCCTCCTTTTTGTGTGTGTCAGATGCCCTCCCACCCTCCTGTGTGTGTGTGTCAGATGCCCTCCCATCCTCCTGTGTGTGTGTGTCAGATGCCCTCCCACCCTCCTGTGTGTGTCAGATGCCCTCCCACCCTCCTGTGTGTGTGTGTGTGTCAGATGCCCTCCCACCCTCCTGTGTGTGTGTGTCAGATGCCCTCCCACCCTCCTGTATGTGTGTGTGTCAGATGCCCTCCCACCCTCCTGTGTGTGTGTGTCAGATGCCCTCCCACCCTCCTGTGTGTGTGTGTCAGATGCCCTCCCACCCTCCTGTGTGTGTGTGTCAGATGCCCTCCCACCCTCCTGTGTGTGTGTGTCAGATGCCCTCCCGCCCTCCTGTGTGTGTGTGTTTGATGCCCTCCCACCCTCCTGTGTGTGTGTGTCAGATGCCCTCCCACCCTCCTGTATGTGTGTGTCAGATGCCCTCCCAACCTCCGGTTTGTGTGTGTCAGATGCCCTCCCGACCTCCTGGTTGTGTGTGTGTCAGATGCCCTCCCACCCTCCTGTGTGTGTGTGTCAGATGCCCTCCCACCCTCCTGTGTGTGTGAGTCAGATTCCCTCACACCCACCAGTTTGTGTGTGTCAGATGCCCTCCCACCCTCCTGTGTGTGTGTGTCAGATGCCCTCCCACCCTCCTGTATGTGTGTGTCAGATGCCCTCCCATCCTCCTGTATGTGTGTGTCAGATGCCCTCCCGCCCTCCTGTGTGTGTCAGATGCCCTCCCACCCTCGTGTGTGTCAGATGCCCTCCCATCCTCCTGTGTGTGTGTGTGTGTGTGTGTGTCAGATGCCCTCCCACCCTCCTGTATGTGTGTGTCAGATGCCCTCCCACCCTCCTGTATGTGTGTGTCAGATGCCCTCCCACCCTCCTGTGTGTGTGTGTGTGTGTGTGTGTCAGATGCCCTCCCACCCTCCTGTGTGTGTGTGTCAGATGCCCTCCCAACCTCCTGTATGTGTGTGTCAGATGCCCTCCCATCCTCCTGTGTGTGTGTGTGTGTGTGTGCAGATGCCCTCCCACCCTCCTGTATGTGTGTGTCAGATGCCCTCCCACCCTCCTGTATGTGTGTGTCAGATGCCCTCCCACCCTCCTGTGTGTGTGTGTGTGTGTGTGTCAGATGCCCTCCCACCCTCCTGTGTGTGTGTGTCAGATGCCCTCCCACCCTCCTGTATGTGTGTGTCAGATGCCCTCCCACCCTCCTGTATGTGTGTGTCAGATGCCCTCCCATCCTCCTGTATGTGTGTGTCAGATGCCCTCCCACCCTCCTGTATGTGTGTGTCAGATGCCCTCCCACCCTCCTGTGTGTGTGTCAGATGCCCTCCCACCCTCCTGTGTGTGTGTGTCAGATGCCCTCCCACCCTCCTGTGTGTGTGTCAGATGCCCTCCCACCCTCCTGTGTGTGTGTGTCAGATGCCCTCCCACCCTCCTGTGTGTGTCAGATGCCCTCCCACCCTCCTGTGTGTGTGTGTCAGATGCCCTCCCACCCTCCTGTATGTGTGTGTCAGATGCCCTCCCACCCTCCTGTGTGTGTGTCAGATGCCCTCCCACCCTCCTGTGTGTGTGTGTCAGATGCCCTCCCACCCTCCTGTATGTGTGTGTCAGATGCCCTCCCACCCTCCTGTGTGTGTGTGTCAGATGCCCTCCCATCCTCCTGTGTGTGTGTCAGATGCCCTCCCACCCTCCTGTGTGTCAGATGCCCTCCCACCCTCCTGTGTGTGTGTGTCAGATGCCCACCCACCCACCTGTGTGTGTGTCTGTTTCCCTCCCACCCACCGGTGTGTGTGTGTCAGATGCCCTCCCACCCTCCTGTGTGTGTGTGTCAGATGCCCTCCCACCCTCCTGTGTGTCAGATGCCCTCCCACCCTCCTGTGTGTGTGTGTCAGATGCCCTCCCACCCTCCTGTGTGTGTGTCAGATGCCCTCCCACCCTCCTGTGTGTGTGTCAGATGCCCTCCCATCCTCCTGAGTCCCTGTTTAGTTCTTCTTGTTGTTGAGTGAATTAAAGTCGACACATTATAAACAGTTGGAGTCGTTCTGTTGTCGTGTTTCACACTCGTCTGTTACCTGTCCTCTTCAGAGCGCTCTCCCCGAGCCGCACGTATTTCTTCAGATACTCGACACAGTCATGAATGATGAAGTTTTTCACTCTGTTACCCACTCCAAACGTCTCCCATCTCTGTTTGGTGATAAAGGCCTCTTGCTTTGGAGCCACATAAGTTTTAGTCTCAAAATCAAACGAAATAAAATCTTCTCCGTCAAAAGCGTATTGATCATATCCTGTGATGTCACCAGTCTCATCGTCCCAGTCACAGCCGTACATAACCTGATTTATATGGAGACCTGAAACAGAAACGAGACCATTTTAAAGGATTCAAACTTCTTCTTCTATGTTTCATTTTTCTAAATCACACGTTGTATTTTGGAGTCAAATATTTCCATTTGTTCAGTTCAGTTCGTCACATTTCACAGCTTCAGTCGGTCGTGAGCCTTTTCTTTTCTCGTCTGTTTCATTGTTGTTTGTGTTAAATCTACAACTGTGTGAAGCTCTGGGAGGAAACTGATGCTGTGATTTTGGGCTCAGGACAAAAAGTGACTGAACAGAAAATGGAAAACAAGTGAAGGTAACACAGCCCTGATCCCTGAGCAACAAAACTCCACTGCAGCAAAACACACAAAGATTCACACCAAAACTACATTTCTACGACTTTCAGGACAAGAAAAACAAACTGCAGAAATATTTCACACTAAATGTGTTTCATTCATAAAAAGATGTTAAATGAGAATCTGAAAAGTTCAGACGACACAAACCTCCGGTCACGTTCAGGCGTCGTTTCACAGTTTCTATGTCAGCTTGTCCCACCTGCTCATTCCCCAAAGCCTTCTGAGTCTCTCTCTCCCAGTACTGAGGATCCTCCTCTGTGATTTTCTTCATCCACTCCTGTTTGGGGACATCTCTCTTTGTGACACTGTCGTAGTGTTCGATCTGAAGGTCGTCCACATATGCAACAGAAATGAACTCTGGGAAGTTTGGGACTTGAGTCGAAGAAGTCTGGAAAAGTCTGTAAGTGTGAACGGCTGTGAAAACAAAAGAAGCGTTTCAGAACTCAGTGTAAATCAGAGTCAGACTCTTGTGTTATTAGTGAATGTTCTTCAGAACTTTCATTTGAATGAACTCTGCAAACGTTGAGATGAAAATACAAAAGAGTTGAGTTTACCCATAATAGAAAAGACCCTCTGATTTTCTGCCGTTTCCTCCAAAAACAAACTGGACGACCCGTTACACAAAGGGCCGTGCGATTAATCGAATCGATATTCAGTCATTTCTAATCCTCGATAATCAGACTGTGTCTTTTTAATGGAGAGGTCCAATCGTCTGTCAGGAAAAACAGGAGGTTTGGAGCAGACGCAGGACTTTGGAGGACGAGATCTGACACTTTTTGGTGTTAAATGGAAACGATAAAAGTCTGTGTCGTCTGCAGTGACATTTTAAATTTAAATATGAAAAATATCATCGTTTTTGTCATTTCTCTGAGTTTTAGATTCAAACAAAAGGAAACACGACGACCTTAAAGACCTCAGGGAACTTCAGTCATGTCCAGTGGAGGAAAGTAACAAAGTACAAAAGTAAAAGTACAATACTTCAGTACAGTTTTAGGCATCTGTACTTTACTTAAGTACTTTTTACTTTTACTCCACTACATTTGAGATCTGGACTGAAGAGTAAAAAGTACTTTTCTTTACGGTTTGAGAGTTTTTTACACGTTTAATTTGAGTTTAACAGATCAACTTTGAGCAAAGCAAAAACACAGAAACAGAAAATGTAAGAAATCCACAGAAACACTTCAAATAAACACAATTCTTTACCAGAATCACCACATTTGATGATTTACTTTTCTAAAAATCCTTTTACTCTTAAACAGGTACTTTAATACTTTTACTGAAGTAGATTTTTCATGTGATACTTTTACTTTTACTTGAGTACTCTTGTGCCCCTGTATCTGTACTTTTACTTAAAGCTGCACTGTGTAACTTTTCTGCCGGAGGGTCCGTCAAACGCTCGTCTCCATGGAGATGTTATCGCTTCGTCTGGAATGTTCCACAGTACGGCATTAAACCTTTCCATCTCCACGGAGACCAAACCAGACCGAGTGACAGGTCAGATCTGTGGAGAGGCGAGCCCGCTCACCGTCAGAACGCCTGTTTGATTCTCTACATGTTTTTGAGCTTTATAAAAACACCTGCAAACCAACCGAAAAGTGACACAGTGCGGCTTTAAAGTGCATTTTAAACAGGTACTTTTATACTTTTATTGGGTTTTTCACGTGATCCTTTCCCTGGAGGACTCTGGTGGGCCTGTACGTGTACTTTTACTGCAGTAACAAACCTGAGTACTTCCTCCACCTGTGGTTTCATCTGATTTTAGTGCAGAAATGATCGGTGCAGGATTAAGATGGCGGCCAAAACATTTCCCTGCGAAACGAGTCGAACTAAAGCTGAACAACAACTATATTCACAGCTCATTATCCTTTTGTCACACGCTTTATTTTATTTAACTTTCATAAACTCGTATATGACATTTCCCATTTACACTGTTGTTATTCCGCGTCTCAAATTAGAAAGTGAAAGTACTTTTTATTTTAACTGCGCACGAAACGCGCCGCGCGAAAACACCGCAGAATATCACGCAAGTGTCGCACTAAACTTCACACGGACGCAGCGAACACGGTGACGGCTCCGTTTGTGTTTCCTAAAACCGTCACACACGTCGTGGCTTCTCGCCGGGGCGAGTTTGACGCACAAAAACAGCTTTACTCACTGGCCGCGGCTCCGTGTAGCAGAGTCCCCAGGAGCAGGAGCAGCGCACACGAGTTCATGCTGGAAACCGACGAGGGAAAAGGCCTCGATCTGTCCATGAGTCCGTGTTTATCCCTGTGTCCGTGTTTATCTGTGTCCGTGTTTATCACTGTTTCCGTGTCCGCGTCTGTGGCTTTATATACACCACTGTGACGTCATGTGTTTGGACCAATCAGAAAACAGCCTCGGTGTTGCTAGGTAGAAGAGGCCGGAGAAGGTTGTGGAGCCGCAAAGTAAAAAAGCAGCAAGAGCTCATGTTACATGTTAACTCGTGTAACGCTGCCTCAAAATAATACTCAAGTACAAAGTAGTGGTCCCAGAAATTACTCGAATAAGAGTAAAAAAGTATTTGGGAAAAGCACTCGTCAAGTAAGAATAACTGAAAGAGAAACTGTCGGGACGGGACATCTGATTTATAATTTAAAGTTGATGTAATTCAAAGGACAAAACATGAAATAGTTGAGGTGTAAACACAGACCGTATATATGAGTGGACAGAGCTAACCCGGAATTCACTCGTGCAGACGTCATGTTTTCCACCTGTGAGTAACTCTGAATTTTGTCTCTGAAAAAACATGTTTGAATTATTTCTGTTCTCAATTTTAGTGGCTGAAATTTAGAAGACAAAATAAAAATACAAATTATGAGATAAAAAGTCAAAATTATAGGTATATTATAGGTAAATTATATTATAGGTAAATTATATTATTTCCACACAATTTATTTTTCAGTTGTGTAATTTTTTAAAGACTTTTTTTTAGCACTCAGGCCTCACAGCAAGAAGGTTGCGGGTTCGATCCCTGGGTCGCCCGGGCCTTTCTGTGTGGAGTTTGCATGTTCCTCCCCGTGTCTGGATGGGTTTCCTCCGGGTACTCCGGTTTCCCCCATCAACCCAAAACATGCAGCACCCCTATGAACTAACATCAAGGACCATGTTGTCCACCCTCCTGTGGGCTCATCACCTGCAGAGGGGTTCATAGGGGGGTCAGGTGCTATGAGTATTGGGCAGTAAACTGCCCCCGCGACCCAGCCGGATTAAGCGGGAGAAGATGGATGGACTTTTTTTAGCTCAAAATTTATAATTTTTTATACTGAAGTCAAAGAGAAAAATATTGCAAGATCACGTTTTTTTAAAAAGTAACTTTTAAAATAATGTTTTAGATGAACTCTAATATTTTTTAAATCACGAGGCTACAAATGCGGCGGCTGTAATTGAGCCTGATTCTAGCCACGTAACTGTATTTTTACTGGAGCACAGTTTTTCGGGAGTCTCACCTGAACTTCGATGCGGCCTGAGCTGTGACACAAACGACACAAAACCACAGGGGCCAGAAGCACAACTAAAGTGAAGCGAACAACAACGACAAAAAACAACGACAAAAAACAAAAACGACAAAAACAACGACAAAAAACAACGAAAAAAACAACAAAACGCGACCATTCAACAGAAAACTACGGAATTCTTCAAAATAATTGCCTCATATCACTGAGAGTGAATTCATTACAGCGTTAACCTGAATTACGTGCGATCTCAAAACTACCGCATAAAAACACTTCCAGCTGGACAAAAAGCGGTTTACTCACTGCCTGCGACTCTGTCCAGGACCGTCCCCAGGCTCAGGACGACACAGACCCCCAGGAACATGGAGACTAATGTCATTTTAGCGCTGACACAGTGGATGGACTGGACAAATACTGTCACAACTACAAAATGGCGAAGAGCTGCGCAATGTGTTAGGGGAAAGTGAAAGTAAAAAGACAAAAGATTCAAAAATAAGACTCGGAGTTTAAATAAATTCAGTGGACACGCAAACACGTCAGGGTAACGCTTGTATGAGTAAAAGTGCGAAATGAGTTGTTATTTGGCGTCTGTATCGTTAGTCTAAAGCCGTTTTAAATGTCATTGTTAAACACCGCCCCCTAATGGCCACGTACACGCACGACCTCCCATGAATGTGTTTCTAACCTCACCGAGTGGAAAAAACGCGTCTTTTCCTAAAGTTGCAGTTGAGTTTCGTTGGGCTGAAGCCACATTTCATTTTCAAGTCGGTTAATTGGGTTTATCGGGTTTATCTGGCGCAACAGAAATATGTTTGTGACAAATATCCGCCTCCTTCATGGACTACAAAACCCAAAGGCATGATGGGAAATGAAGTGCGCTCACACGAAACTCACTGTAAAGTTTCCGCGTTTTTGGGCGCGTCTGAGGTGAGGAAACGTGCGTAACTCTCGATGGGAGATAAAGAAGCTGCAGTGAATTAAAAAAAATCAATCATTCAAACTTTATTTCTAAATCGAAGTGCTGTACAAAAATAAAACAAGATAAAAAACAATACACATCATCCACATCACACCAATTAAAATAAAGAAAGTGTCACTAAGTGTTAAAAGCCATTTTAAATAAGCAGGTTTTAAGTTTGGCTTTGAACAAAGGTCAGTGATGGAACGTGACTCAGTGGGCGAAGAGTTCCAGAGTTTTGGACCGACCACTGCAGAAGAACGACCCCCACTGTTTGCACCGGGACCGGGGACCTCAGCAGATCGTAGAGTCTGGTGAGCGTCAAAATGTCACACAGGGAGGAAGGTGCGAGACCAGTGACTGCATTCAAAACAAACAGGAACTTTTCAAATGGATTCTGAGCTGGACAGGAGCCAGTGCAGGGACAGGACAGGGTGATGTGGACATGTTTGCAAGTTCAGGGCACATGGGTTTTTTTTTTTGTTTTTTTGACGAAATAGCAAAAAAAACAAAACAAAAAAAAAAAACACCGGGATCCTGTGTCGCGACTTCACACGAACATTTACGATCAGAGCGACGAGGCCACAGCAGCAGGTCCAGAGAGACGGGCCAGAATATTCTAACGGAAAGTCAATGGGAGCCAGAGTCGGAGCTGAAGAGCCGCACGAGAACTTCCTGTTTAGACTCAGGCGACCGGCCAAAAAATGACCCCCACCACTGGGCCACATAAAGGTCACGTTTTTCCAGCGCTTTTCCACCTTTCAAAGCGCTTCAGGAACCACTCCCCCCTTCACACACCGGTGCGCACAGACACTGGGGTGAGGGGAAGTGTCTTGCCCAAGGACACGACGAATCATCTGATCTGATCCGACCCTAAACCAGTGATGTTTATGCCGAGATCGGGATTCAAACCACCAACTTTCGGATCAGTGACAAACGCTCGACCGACTGAGCTAAGATTTTGTCACTTTAGACTCACAGTGGGAAGAGGAACTTTTACTCGAGTAGAAGTACCGTTACTCTGTACAGTTTGTTACTCAAGTAGCAGCAGAAGTGTGGAGTATTTCCTCCTCTGACAGAGTTAAAGCATCACCAGCGCAGACCGGAGCGACCACCAGGGGCGCCGCAGGACTGTGGCTCTGGATCTGCTCAGTGGTCCTAACGCTTCGCTCACTTCGGGGTCCAAGAAGAGTAAAAAGTACTTCTACTTGAGTAAGAAGAGTCGCTGCAACGTCTGATTTATCATCCGAGACACTGAACGAGACACAAACTCCGGTGTTTTCAAAAAACGAGACAAACCATCAGAATCTGAAGGAGAAGAAAGAAACACCAAAGTTCAAATCAGTTCAGATTATCGACGTGAAGCTTCTGTCACTTTAGCGTCGCTCACGGGGAAGAGGAAGCACGACTTTTACTCGAGTAAAAGTACCGTTACTGCTGTTACTGCAATGCAAATATTACTCAAGGAGAACGAGACGAGATGTTGATACAATAAGCGGCTACGTTCACTTTTTTATCTTTGTTTTTACAGTTTGGGTGTGACTGGAGCCGCTTTTTGGTTTTGCAGCTTCTCCTGATGTTATTCGACAAACTCGACCTTTTTATCTGAGCCAAAGGTACAAATCTGAGGACAGAAACGTCCCGGGAGAATTTTCCTCACGATTTCGTCTCTCGAGATCTTGTCCCGTCCCTAAATCTGAGTCTCTGCACCTCGGCACAATTATCCCACACACAAAACCCAGAGAATGTGCATTTCTTTCACAAACACATTTCCTTTATTTGGATTTGTTCAGGACATTTCCGTTGGGCAGGAGTAAAAAATCACAAAATCCCGTCTGAAAACACGTTTAAAGCCATCGAACTTCCCGTCCTTAAATCCCGGTGTTTTCAGTCTGTTACCGCGGACACGGCTTCAGCTGCGTCTTCAGACTGTGGAGGAGAGAAAACTCCGTTAAACAGAGACGCTGTGAAGGAGACAGGTCAGATCTGTGGAGAGGCGAGCCCACTCACGTGAGAGGAGAGGAGAAAAACACATTTGAGTCACTGGGGATGAACGTTTGCTGCAGGTTTTTCCCCCTCACAGATCGTTAGGAGCCGAGTGTGGAGAGAATCCACATTATTATTATTATTATTATTATTATTTTATTATTATTATTATTATTATTATTATTATTATTATTATTATTATTATTACTATTATTATTATTATTACTATTATTATTATTATTATTACTATTATTATTATTATTATTACTATTATTATTATTATTATTGTAGAAAAAATCAAGGATATTAACATTATCTTTTTTCCCAGTACAAAATATTTTATTGGTATTAATTGTTTTAAATAATCTTTTTTCCCAGTACAAAATATTTTATTGGTATTAATTGTTTTAAATAATCTTTTTTAACAATACAAAATGTTTTATTGGTGTTAATATGAATTGTTAATAATATAATTTATGCAGAATTATCATGTGGAGTGTGGGGGACGTGGGCTTGTGGGCGGAGCCTCGTACAGACTCGTACTTCTCACCATAAGGAGTCTGAGCACTAGTCTTTTTATTCTTTTTATTCTTTTTATTCTTTTTATTCTTTTTATTCTCTTGATTCTTTTTATTCTTTTGATTCTTTTGATTCTTTTGATTCTTTTTAGCGGCGCTTTTCTCGATCGATTCTGTGAGTTCCTTTTGTCCGAACATGATTCTGCTCCGAGTTCAAGTGCGGTGAGGCTGGAGCAGGACGTTTGTTACTCACAGTCCGGACGCTCGGTTTCATTGGACTCCTCCTGCTCATCGTCGTCATCGTCGTCTGTCCACAGAAAAATACAGAAATAAATGATGTGGATCTGTCCCCCACGTCCTTCATTTGTGTTGGAGCTTTTGATTTAAGTCCAGGTGAACAAGGACAGAAGAGAAGAGAGAAGAGAGAGAACAGCGAGAAAACAGAAGAGAGAGAGGAAAAGACAGAAGAGAAAGAGAGAAGAGAAGAGAAAAAGAAGAGAACAGAGAAAGAGAGAAAAGAGAGAGAAAGAAGAGAGAAAAGAAGAGAACAGAGAAGAGAGGCAGAGAGAAAAGAGGGAGAAAATCGAAGAGAGAAAAGAAAGAGAGATAGAGAAAGAGGAAAGACAGATAGTGAAGAGAAGAGAAAAAAGAGAGAAAAGAAAAGAGAAGTAGAGTAGAAGGAGAAGAGAGAGAGAAAAGAAAAGAGAGAGAAAGAGCCACAGAGTAAAAACAGCGTCTGTCCTGGCGACTCACCGATGGGTTTGATCTTTTTGAAGAAGAGAAAAGAGAAGAGAGAAAAGAGAAGAGAGACAGAAGAGAGACAGAAGAGAGACAGAAGAGAGACAGAAGAGAGACAGAAGAGAGACAGAAGAGAGACAGAAGAGAGATAAACCCACTCACCGATGGGTTTGATCTTTTTGAAGAAGAGAAAAGAGAAGAGAGACAGAAGAGAGACAGAAGAGAGAAAAGAGAAGAGAGACAGAAGAGAGACAGAAGAGAGACAGAAGAGAGAAAAGAGAAGAGAGACAGAAGAGAGACAGAAGAGAGATAAACCCACTCACCGATGGGTTTGCCCTTTTTGAAAACCTTCGGAGGTTCGTTCTTGAAACCTGTGAAAACACAAACGGCTGAAGGATTTTCCAGGTGAGGCTCTGATGTTCTGCTGAAGCAGGAAACAGGAAATAGAGCGGCTCACGAGTTTAAGTTCTGATCCATGAACATCTGACATGCAAATCCCACATAGATTATGTCCAGATTAAACATCACAAGTTCTGTCTGTGCTATAGAAGTAAAAGAGGCATTAAAGAGCAGTGCAGTGGATGTGTTGTATAATTCATTGACTGTTCCATATTTGACCTGTTGCACTGAAGTTTGGGGAAGTGCTCGTAAAACTTATGTTCATCCAATTTTCCTTTTCCACAAAAGAGCTGTAAGAATCATCAGTGGAGGTGGAGACAGAGACTCAGCAAACCCAATATTTATACCATTAAAGACACTAAAATTCAATGAATTGTAGAAGTACATATTTAAAATGATGTATAAAGCAAATCAGCAGATCTTTGGCCACCGATCTCCAAAGGAAATTACAAAGAGACAAAGTCATTATAACTTGAAAGGAACTGAAATCTTTAAAAAACCAGGATCAGAAGGACGACAATGGAAAAGTGTGTTTGAGTCAAAGGTGTGAGTTATGGAACCGTCTAAATGAACAAGTCAAAGCTTCAGATCTATTCAAGTGTTTCAAAGAAAAGTCAAACATGATCTGCTCAAAAGTGTGAAATATGAACTGTCCTTTTGTGTCAATCAACAAGAATTTAATATTGTGTTTGTCACGTAAAATAAGTTGCTTATAAATGCAGTTGGAACTGTTGAAGTATTAGAAATGTTTTACTTTGTGTGAAAAGGGGGCAGATATTACAAGTTTATTCTTCTTTCTGCTCTTCTCATTCACACTGATGTATGAAACATCATTATTTTGGATTCAACTTTCATGAAAGAAACAAAAAAAAAGAAAAAAAACAGGGGAGGCCAAACTACGGCCCGGGGGCCACACGCGGCCCTTAACCTGTTTAATCCGGCCGAACATGAATAAACTATAATAAAACTTCTTAGTTTATTTCCCTGCAATTTGGGCGTTTGCCAATAGATGGCGCAGTCTAGATCAGTGATACAAAGGGCCAAATTCTCCACATGAGCCTGAGGCCCAGAGCAGAACTACATCCTGAACACGTCTTCCCCATAATGCACTGCGGCCTGACCCAGGTCACTTCATTTAGTCACAATTATTCACAATCTGAACATAATCACAGCATTTCTGACTTTATTTTTCTTTAACCCTGAAGACCTGAGGGCAGTTTTAGTACATTTCTCCTCGACTGGATTTTTGTCTTAATTTTGCTTTTAAAACTGCCCCTTTTACCCCTAATGAAGTGTTCTACCTCCTTTTGTTCAGTCCAACCTGTTATTTCACAATCTGCTGCTGTAGTTGTGTCATGAGGCTGTGAGAAAAGCTACAGGACCAGAAATAGAGATGAAAAAAAAAACTCTTTTATACAAAACCCACAGCAAACATGTAGAAACAACTTTTTGGACATAAAAATGCTTAATTTAGGGCCTGAGCTACAAAAATGCAAAATCTCAAGTCTGTAAGTAAATTAAAAATCTCCTTATTGCCCTAAAAACAAAAAAAGTGCAGTGGCTCCATGACTTTCCTGGTCCAGTCCTGGAAACAGCTCCTGTCAGGACCACGGCCAGAGCCACAGCACTTCTGCATTTCCAGGGTGGAAATTACATTTGGATTTGTTCATTTGGACTGAAATAAACCTTTAAATAAAAATAGAAAGAGATGCACAATTACACACACCAAGATGTGTCATTTTCCATGTGTGTGAGAATTAACTCCACTTAGAGCCACTTTTTCCCTCGTTATAAACACACACAGTCAGAGGAGTCGACCATCTTGACTCACTTCACTCTTTGGCAAAGTTTGGCTCCATCAAAATGGACGGAGCGCATGAGTTTGGGGAAAACAAAGTTCCTGTTGGACACTCGTTTTGCTCCCGTCATCACACAGCGTGAGTGTGACGTAGGATAAAGCCGCAGAAATGTACGGAAACCTCTATGTCTGCACTTTCAGAGGGGAAAAGGACGTTTCTGTCTTTTACACTTACAAAGTTCTGCAGGTTATAGAAACATATTCCTCAGAGTCGTATATGATGTCGTAGAGTCTTCGAGGGTTCAGAAAAAATGTGGTTCTGTTGATGTTTCTGTACATGTTCAGCAGACAGAGGCAGACGGACGGAGCTCAGATCTGTGATGATCCTGTAGGAATCTGAATATAGCGACATTTGGTGTATGGAGACAGATGTAAAGTTATTGAGAAGATTAACTCCAGACGTGTGAATATAATATTGTGCACATTTTGGTTATAGATGTGTGAATATAATATGGTCACATTTTGGTTATAGATGTGTGAATATAATATGGTGAACATTTTGGTTATAGACGTTTGAATATAATATGGTCAAATTTTGGTTTTAGACGTGTGAATATAATATGATGCACATTTTGGTTATAGGCGTGTGAATATAATATGGTCACATTTTGGTTATAGACGTGTGAATATAATATGGTGCACATTTTGGTTATAGATGTGTGAATATAATATGGTCACATTTTGGTTATAGATGTGTGAATATAATATGGTGCACATTTTGGTTATAGACGTGTGAATATAATATGGTCACATTTTGGTTGTAGACGTGTGAATATAATATGGTCACATTTTGGTTATAGACGTGTGAATATAATATGGTGCACATTTTGGTTATAGACGTGTGAATATAATATGGTCACATTTTGGTTATAGACGTGTGAATATAATATGGTGCACATTTTGGTTATAGACGTGTGAATATAATATGGTGCACATTTTGGTTATAGACGTGTGAATATAATATGGTGCACATTTTGGTTATAGACGTGTGAATATAATATGGTGCACATTTTGGTTATAGACGTGTGAATATAATATGGTGCACATTTTGGTTATAGACGTGTGAATATAATATGGTCACATTTTGGTTATAGACGTGTGAATATAATATGGTCACATTTTGGTTATAGGCGTGTGAATATAATATGGTCACATTTTGGTTATAGACGTGTGAATATAATATGGTCACATTTTGGTTATAGACGTGTGAATATAATATGGTGCACATTTTGGTTATAGACGTGTGAATATAATATGGTCACATTTTGGTTATAGACGTGTGAATATAATATGGTCACATTTTGGTTATAGACGTGTGAATATAATATGGTGCACATTTTGGTTATAGACGTGTGAATATAATATGGTGCACATTTTGGTTATAGACGTGTGAATATAATATGGTGCACATTTTGGTTATAGGCGTGTGAATATAATATGGTCACATTTTGGTTATAGGCGTGTGAATATAATATGGTCACATTTTGGTTATAGACGTGTGAATATAATATGGTGCACATTTTGGTTATAGACGTGTGAATATAATATGGTGCACATTTTGGTTATAGACGTGTGAATATAATATGGTGCACATTTTGGTTATAGACGTGTGAATATAATATGGTCACATTTTGGTTATAGACGTGTGAATATAATATGGTGCACATTTTGGTTATAGACGTGTGAATATAATATGGTGCACATTTTGGTTATAGACGTGTGAATATAATATGGTGCACATTTTGGTTATAGACGTGTGAATATAATATGGTGCACATTTTGGTTATAGGCGTGTGAATATAATATGGTGCACATTTTGGTTATAGGTGAATATCGTGGAATATAATAATATAATATGGTGCACATTTTGGTTATAGCGTGAATGACATTTTGAATATAATATGGTCACATTTTGGTTATATAATATGGTCACATTTTGGTTATAGGCGTGTGAATATAATATGGTGCACATTTTGGTTATAGTATAATATGGTCACATTTTGGTTATAGGCGTGTGAATATAATATGGTGCACATTTTGGTTATAGACGTGTGAATATAATATGGTCACATTTTTGGTTATAGACGTGTGAATATAATATGGTGCACATTTTGGTTATAGACGTGTGAATATAATATGGTCACATTTTGGTTATAGACGTGTGAATATAATATGGTGCACATTTTGGTTATAGACGTGTGAATATAATATGGTGCACATTTTGGTTATAGACGTGTGAATATAATATGGTCAGATTTTGGTTATAGACGTGTGAATATAATATGGTGCACATTTTGGTTATAGACGTGTGAATATAATATGGTCACATTTTGGTTATAGGCGTGTGAATATAATATGGTGCACATTTTGGTTATAGGCGTGTGAATATAATATGGTCACATTTTGGTTATAGGCGTGTGAATATAATATGGTCACATTTTGGTTATAGGCGTGTGAATATAATATGGTCACATTTTGGTTATAGACGTGTGAATATAATATGGTCACATTTTGGTTATAGACGTGTGAATATAATATGGTCACATTTTGGTTATAGACGTGTGAATATAATATGGTGCACATTTTGGTTATAGACGTGTGAATATAATATGGTGCACATTTTGGTTATAGACGTGTGAATATAATATGGTCACATTTTGGTTATAGACGTGTGAATATAATATTGTGCACATTTTGGTTATAGGCGTGTGAATATAATATGGTGCACATTTTGGTTATAGGCGTGTGAATATAATATGGTGCACATTTTGGTTATAGACGTGTGAATATAATATGGTCACATTTTGGTTATAGACGTGTGAATATAATATGGTCACATTTTGGTTATAGACGTGTGAATATAATATGGTGCACATTTTGGTTATAGACGTGTGAATATAATATGGTCACATTTTGGTTATAGACGTGTGAATATAATATGGTGCACATTTTGGTTATAGACGTGTGAATATAATATGGTCACATTTTGGTTATAGACGTGTGAATATAATATGGTGCACATTTTGGTTATAGGCGTGTGAATATAATATGGTGCACATTTTGGTTGTAGACGTGTGAATATAATATGGTCACATTTTGGTTATAGACGTGTGAATATAATATGGTGCACATTTTGGTTATAGACGTGTGAATATAATATGGTCACATTTTGGTTATAGACGTGTGAATATAATATGGTCACATTTTGGTTATAGACGTGTGAATATAATATGGTCACATTTTGGTTATAGACGTGTGAATATAATATGGTCACATTTTGGTTATAGACGTGTGAATATAATATGATGCACATTTTGGTTATAGACGTGTGAATATAATATGATGCACATTTTGGTTATAGACGTGTGAATATAATATGGTCACATTTTGGTTATAAACGTGTGAATATAATATGGTGCACATTTTGGTTCAGACGTGTGAATATAATATGGTGCACATTTTGGTTATAGACGTGTGAATATAATATGGTCACATTTTGGTTATAGACGTGTGAATATAATATGGTGCACATTTTGGTTATAGACGTGTGAATATAATATGGTGCACATTTTGGTTATAGACGTGTGAATATAATATGGTGCACATTTTGGTTATAGACGTGTGAATATAATATGGTGCACATTTTGGTTATAGACGTGTGAATATAATATTGTCACATTTTGGTTATAGACGTGTGAATATAATATGGTGCACATTTTGGTTATAGACGTGTGAATATAATATGGTGCACATTTTGGTTATAGACGTGTGAATATAATATGGTGCACATTTTGGTTATAGGCGTGTGAATATAATATGGTGCACATTTTGGTTATAGACGTGTGAATATAATATGGTCACATTTTGGTTATAGACGTGTGAATATAATATGGTGCACATTTTGGTTATAGACGTGTGAATATAATATGGTGCACATTTTGGTTATAGACGTGTGAATATAATATGGTGCACATTTTGGTTATAGACGTGTGAATATAATATGGTGCACATTTTGGTTATAGACGTGTGAATATAATATGGTGCACATTTTGGTTATAGACGTGTGAATATAATATGGTCACATTTTGGTTATAGACGTGTGAATATAATATGGTGCACATTTTGGTTATAGACGTGTGAATATAATATGGTGCACATTTTGGTTATAGACGTGTGAATATAATATGGTCACATTTTGGTTATAGACGTGTGAATATAATATGGTCACATTTTGGTTATAGACGTGTGAATATAATATGGTGCACATTTTGGTTATAGACGTGTGAATATAATATGGTCACATTTTGGTTATAGACGTGTGAATATAATATGGTCACATTTTGGTTATAGACGTGTGAATATAATATGGTGCACATTTTGGTTATAGACGTGTGAATATAATATGGTCACATTTTGGTTATAGACGTGTGAATAGGCCACATGTAAATGGTTGTTTTGGTGGTATTTGCCGGCGGATGTGGTCAGAACAGAACTCTCCGTCCATCTGCTCTGGTCCGGCCCCAACATCACATTTCTGAACCTTTGTGGCCCTCGAGCCAAAGAGTTTGTGCTGAAGCCACTTTCCGGAGCTTCGAGTCGTCGCTCGGAGCCGGAGTCGTGTTTGTTTCGTTCCCACGTTTGAGTCACGCTTTATTATTCGTCCGTTATATCTGCAAAGCTCCAAACGCTCCGCTCCACCCTGTGATGTCATCAGGTGGTCGTTTTCAAGTGAACAGCTCCTTTTTGCCTTTAGGGCCTGTTTACACCAGAACGTTTGGGGTTTTAAAGATGTATTTTAAGAAAAAAGAAAAGAGAGGAGAGAGAGAAGAGAAAAGAGAAAGAGTGAAGAGAACAGAGAGAGAAGAGAGAAAAGAGAGAGAGAGTGAAGAGAACAGAGAGAGAAGAGAGAAAAGAGAGAGAGAGTGAAGAGAAAAGAGAGAAAAGATTAGGAGAGAGTGAAGAGAACAGAGAGAGAAGAGAGAAAAGAGAGAGAGAGTGAAGAGAACAGAGAGAGAAGAGAGAAAAGAGAGAGAGAGTGAAGAGAAAGAGAGAAAAGAGAAAGAGAGAGTGAAGAGAACAGAGAGAGAAGAGAGAAAAGAGAGAGAGTGAAGAGAAAAGAGAGAAAAGAGAAAGAGAGAGGAGAGAAAGAGGAGAGAAGAGAGAAAAGAGAGAGAGTGAAGAGAAAAGAGAGAAAAGAGAAAGAGAGAGTGAAGAGAACAGAGAGAGAAGAGAGAAAAGAGAGAGAGTGAAGAGAAAAGAGAGAAAAGAGAAAGAGAGAGTGAAGAGAACAGAGAAAGAAGAGAGAAAAGAGAGAGAGTGAAGAGAAAATTATTGTTTTATGACGACTCCTGGAGGCAAATGCAGGAAAATAAAGTAAATAAAGTTTTATTTACGGAAGCCGCAGCTAAAAGGAAAATTATGGGGTTGTTAAGTCGAAATTATGATAAAAAGATATAAAGTCATAATTAAGAGATAAAAAGCCCATTAAAAGGCTTTTTTTTTTTTTTAATAATTTTGACTTTTTATCTAAAAATTTTGACTTTGATTTTTATTTTATGTTTTAAATTTCAGCCACTAAAATTCAGAATAGAAATAATTCAAACATGTTTTTTCAGAGTTAAAAATTCAGAGTTACTCACAGGTGGAAAACATGACGTCTGCAGGAGTCTGAAAGAGAAAAACACACAACGATTATTCAAAAGACAAATAATGAACCAGGACTAGACCAGGACTAGACTAGGACTAGACCAGGACTAAACCAGTACTAGACCAGGACTAGACCAGGACTAAACCAGGACTAGACCAGGACTAGACCAGGACTAAACCAGGACTAGACCAGGGCTAGACCAGGACTAGACCAGGACTAGACCAGGACTGAAATAGTACTAAACCAGGACTAAACCAGGACTAAACCAGGACTAAACCAGGACTAAACCAGGACTGAAATAGTACTAAACCAGGACTAAACCAGGACTGGTTTGAAACGCTTAACTTCATCTTTAAATTGTCCAGTTTACGTAAAAATCCGGATCTAAACTTGTGTTCAGACGTAACGAGTATCGGGTACTCAGAGCGGTACTTTTACTTTTTACTTTTACGCACATTCGGGGGCACTGCGTGTACTTGTAATGGAGTACTCTTTTAGTAACTGTACTTTTAGCCTGCGTGAGGACACGTCCCGCGTTCATTTTACGTAGACCTAAAGTTTGTGGAAAGAGTCAAAACAAAAACTGTGGATTCAGACGCACGATCCATGACGAACGACGCACGACGAACGACGCACGACGCACGGCCGCTAAAACTAACACCGCGTCGTCGTCCCTGATCCACGGCGCTCGCGCTGGTTACGTTACACTTTTTAACCTTTTTACCGTTTCCTGTTCGGTCCGTGGCGGTGGGTCTGTCCCGTGGGGCTGAACTCACCGGCTGCGCGTTCGCTGCGTCACAAAGTCTCTTCAGTTCGGCTGAAATCGAAACTAAAAAGCTCCAGGTCACGTGGTTACGCTTTGTTTATTTACAGGGTCGCTCACGTCACACGCTCACGTACGTACGTAGCCGTGACTCATTATCGTAACCTGGACTAGACCAGGACTAGACCAGGACTAAACCAGGACTAGACCAGGACTAAACCAGGACTGAACCAGAACTAGACCAAGACTAGACCAGGACTAAACCAGGACTAAACCAGGACTAGACCAGGACTAAACCAAGACTGAACCAGAACTAGACCAGGACCAGACCAGGACCAGACCAGGACTAGACCAGGACCAGACCAGGACCAGACCAGGACCAGACCAGGACCAGACCAGGACTAGACCAGGTTCTGTCCTTTGCACTTTCGCTCTCTGGACCAAACTTGTTGAATCTGCAGAAACCGGCGTCTGCAGCTGAAACTGAAGCAGGGCCAAAGCTGAAGTGCAGAGGCCGACTTAACATTAACAACTTAACATTTTCTCCGGGTTTATACGAGTCAAATCTGTTCTAGAGTTAATTTAACACTTTTGGAAATGTTAATGAAGTAACACTGGGCCAAAGTTCATGTTTAACCCCGAAATTTACAGTTTTATGTTAAGTTATATTCACATTTTGAGAGTAAACGGATAACACTCTGTAGAGTTATCCTGATTTAGCTTAACAACACACAGAGGTGTTTTATTTTTACACTTTATTTGAGTTGAAATGAAATTATGAATAAAACGGGTTCCAACTGGACTTTTCTCACAGGAGTTTGAAGTGGAGGGTTTGAGCTGCCAAATTAACACTAAGGGAAGTTAAATTAACACTAAAGAAAGTTGAATTAACACTAGTGGAAGTTGAATTAACACTAAGGAAAGTTGAATTAACACTAGTGGAAGTTGAATTAACACTAAGGAAAGTTGAATTAACACTAGTGGAAGTTGAATTAACACTAAAGAAAGTTGAATTAAGTTGAGAGGAAGTTGAATTAACACTAAAGAAAGTTGAATTAACACTAGAGGAAGTTGAATTAACACTAAGGAAAGTTGAATTAACACTAGTGGAAGTTGAATTAACACTAAAGAAAGTTGAATTAACACTAGAGGAAGTTGAATTAACACTATTGGAAGTTGAATTAACACTAAAGTAAGTTGAATTAATACTAAGGAAAGTTGAATTAACACTAACAAAAATTGAATTAACACTAGAGGAAGTTGAATTAACACTAGTGGAAGTTGAATTAACACTAAAGAAAGTTGAATTAAGTTGAGAGGAATTTGAATTAACACTAACAAAAGTTGAATTAACACTAGAGGAAGTTGAATTAACACTAAGGAACATTGAATTAACACTAGTGGAAGTTGAATTAACACTAAAGTGAGTTGAATTAATACTAAGGAAAGTTGAATTAACACTAACAAAAGTTGAATTAACACTAAGGGAAGTTGAATTAGCATTAGAGCAAGTTGAATTAACACTAAAGAAAGTTGAATTAACACTAAGGAAAGTTGAACTAACACTGAGATAGGTTGAATCAAGACTAAGGGAAGTTGAATTAACACTAAGGGAAGTTGAATTAACACTAAGGAAAGATGAATTAACACTAAAGAAAGTTGAAATAACACTAAAGAAAGTTGAATTAACACGAAAGAAAGTTGAATTAACACTAGTGAAAGTTGAATTAACACTAGTGAAAGTTGAATTAACACTAGGGGAAGTTGAATTCCGGGTTAGCTCTGTCCACTCATATATACGGTCTGTGTTTACACCTCAACTATTTCATGTTTTGTCCTTTGAATTACATCAACTTTAAATTATAAATCAGATGTCCCGTCCCAACAGTTTCTCTTTCAGTTATTCTTACTTGACGAGTGCTTTTCCCAAATACTTTTTTACTCTTATTCGAGTAATTTCTGGGACCACTACTTTGTCCTTCTACTTGAGTATTATTTTGAGGCAGCGTTACACGAGTTAACATGTAACATGAGCTCTTGCTGCTTTTTTACTTTCACTTTGCGGCTCCAGAACCTTCTCCGGCCTCTTCTACCTAGCAACACCGAGGCTGTTTTCTGATTGGTTCAAAAACATGACGTCACAGTAGCGTATATAAAGCCACAGACGCGGACACGGACACAGGGATAAACACGGACACAGGGATAAACACGGACACAGATAAACACGGACTCATGGACAGATCGAGGCCTTTTCCCTCGTCGGTTTCCAGCATGAACTCGTGTGCGCTGCTCCTGCTCCTGGGGACTCTGCTACACGGAGCCGCGGCCAGTGAGTAAAGCTGTTTTTGTGCGTCAAACTCGCCCCGGCGAGAAGCCACGACGTGTGTGACGGTTTTAGGAAACACAAACGGAGCCGTCACCGTGTTCGCTGCGTCCGTGTGAAGTTTAGTGCGACACTTGCGTGATATTCTGCGGTGTTTTCGCGCGGCGCGTTTCGTGCGCAGTTAAAATAAAAAGTACTTTCACTTTCCAATTTGAGACGCGGAATAACAACAGTGTAAATGGGAAATGTCATATATGAGTTTATGAAAGTTAAATAAAATAAAGCGTGTGACAAAAGGATAATGAGCTGTGAATATAGTTGTTGTTCACGCTTTAGTTCGACTCGTTTCGCAGGGAAATGTTTTGGCCGCCATCTTAATCCTGCACCGATCATTTCTGCACTAAAATCAGATGAAACCACAGGTGGAGGAAGTACTCAGGTTTGTTACTGCAGTAAAAGTACACGTACAGGCCCACCAGAGTCCTCCAGGGAAAGGATCACGTGAAAAACCCAATAAAAGTATAAAAGTACCTGTTTAAAATGCACTTTAAAGCCGCACTGTGTCACTTTTCGGTTGGTTTGCAGGTGTTTTTATAAAGCTCAAAAACATGTAGAGAATCAAACAGGCGTTCTGACGGTGAGCGGGCTCGCCTCTCCACAGATCTGACCTGTCACTCGGTCTGGTTTGGTCTCCGTGGAGATGGAAAGGTTTAATGCCGTACTGTGGAACATTCCAGACGAAGCGATAACATCTCCATGGAGACGAGCGTTTGACGGACCCTCCGGCAGAAAAGTTACACAGTGCAGCTTTAAGTAAAAGTACAGATACAGGGGCACAAGAGTACTCAAGTAAAAGTAAAAGTATCACATGAAAAATCTACTTCAGTAAAAGTATTAAAGTACCTGTTTAAGAGTAAAAGGATTTTTAGAAAAGTAAATCATCAAATGTGGTGATTTTGGTAAAGAATTGTGTTTATTTGAAGTGTTTCTGTGGATTTCTTACATTTTCTGTTTTTGTGTTTTTGCTTTGCTCAAAGTTGATCTGTTAAACTCAAATTAAACGTGTAAAAAACTCTCAAACCGTAAAGAAAAGTACTTTTTACTCTTCAGTCCAGATCTCAAATGTAGTGGAGTAAAAGTAAAAAGTACTTAAGTAAAGTACAGATGCCTAAAACTGTACTGAAGTATTGTACTTTTACTTTTGTACTTTGTTACTTTCCTCCACTGGACATGACTGAAGTTCCCTGAGGTCTTTAAGGTCGTCGTGTTTCCTTTTGTTTGAATCTAAAACTCAGAGAAATGACAAAAACGATGATATTTTTCATATTTAAATTTAAAATGTCACTGCAGACGACACAGACTTTTATCGTTTCCATTTAACACCAAAAAGTGTCAGATCTCGTCCTCCAAAGTCCTGCGTCTGCTCCAAACCTCCTGTTTTTCCTGACAGACGATTGGACCTCTCCATTAAAAAGACACAGTCTGATTATCGAGGATTAGAAATGACTGAATATCGATTCGATTAATCGCACGGCCCTTTGTGTAACGGGTCGTCCAGTTTGTTTTTGGAGGAAACGGCAGAAAATCAGAGGGTCTTTTCTATTATGGGTAAACTCAACTCTTTTGTATTTTCATCTCAACGTTTGCAGAGTTCATTCAAATGAAAGTTCTGAAGAACCTTCACTAATAACACAAGAGTCTGACTCTGATTTACACTGAGTTCTGAAACGCTTCTTTTGTTTTCACAGCCGTTCACACTTACAGACAGTTTGACACTTCTTCGACTCAAGTCCCAAACTTCCCAGAGTACATTGTAGTTGCATATGTGGACGACCTTCAGATCACTCACTACGACAGTGTCACAAAGAGAGATGTCCCCAAACAGGAGTGGATGAAGAAACTCACAGAGGAGGATCCTCAGTACTGGGAGAGAGAGACTCAGAAGGCTTTGGGGAATGAGCAGGTGGGAAAAAACCAAATAGAAACTGCCAAACGACGCCTGAACGTGACCGGAGGTTTGTGCCGTCTGAACTTTTCAGATTCTCATTTAACATCTTTTTATGAATGAAACACATTTAGTGTGAAATATTTCTGCAGTTTGTTTTTCTTGTCCTGAAAGTCGTAGAAATGTAGTTTTGGTGTGAATCTTTGTGTGTTTTGCTGCAGTGGAGTTTTGTTGCTCAGGGATCAGGGCTGTGTTACCTTCACTTGTTTTCCATTTTCTGTTCAGTCACTTTTTGTCCTGAGCCCAAAATCACAGCATCAGTTTCCTCCCAGAGCTTCACACAGTTGTAGATTTAACACAAACAACAATGAAACAGACAAGAAAAGAAAAGGCTCACGACCGACTGAAGCTGTGAAATGTGACGAACTGAACTGAACAAATGGAAATATTTGACTCCAAAATACAACATGGGATTTAGAAAAATGAAACATAGAAGAAGAAGTTTGAATCCTTTAAAATGGTCTCGTTTCTGTTTCAGGTCTCCATATAAATCAGGTTATGTACGGCTGTGACTGGGACGATGAGACTGGTGACATCACAGGATATTATCAATACGCTTTTGACGGAGAAGATTTTATTTCGTTTGATTTTGAGACTGAAACTTTTGTGGCTCCAAAGCAAGAGGCCTTTATCACCAAACAGAAATGGGAGAGGATTGGAGAGGGTGACAGAGTGAAAAACACCATCATTCATGAATGTGTCGAGTATCTGAAGAAATACATGCGGCTCGGGGAGAGCGCTCTGAAGAGGACAGGTAACAGACGAGTGTGAAACACGACAACAGAACGACTCCAACTGTTTATAATGTGTCGACTTTAATTCACTCAACAACAAGAAGAACTAAACAGGGACTCAGGAGGATGGGAGGGCATCTGACACACACACACAGGAGGGTGGGAGGGCATCTGACACACACACACAGGAGGGTGGGAGGGCATCTGACACACACACAGGAGGGTGGGAGGGCATCTGACACACACACACAGGAGGGTGGGAGGGCATCTGACACACACACACAGGAGGGTGGGAGGGCATCTGACACACACACAAACTGGAGGGTGGGAGGGAATCTGACACACACACACAGGAGGGTGGGAGGGCATCTGACACACACACAGGTGGGTGGGAGGGCATCTGACACACACATACAGGAGGGTGGGAGGGCATCTGACACACACACACAGGAGGGTGGGAGGGCATCTGACACACATACAGGAGGGTGGGAGGGCATCTGACACACACATACAGGAGGGTGGGAGGGCATCTGACACACACACACAGGAGGGTGGGAGGGCATCTGACACACACACACAGGAGGGTGGGAGGGCATCTGACACATATACAGGAGGGTGGGAGGGCATCTGACACATATACAGGAGGGTGGGAGGGCATCTGACACACACACACACAGGAGGGTGGGAGGGCATCTGACACACACACACAGGAGGGTGGGAGGGCATCTGACACACACACATACAGGAGGGTGGGAGGGCATCTGACACACACACAGGAGGGTGGGAGGGTATCTGACACACACACACAGGAGGGTGGGAGGGCATCTGACACACACACATACAGGAGGATGGGAGGGCATCTGACACACACACAGGAGGGTGGGAGGGCATCTGACACACACACACAGGAGGGTGGGAGGGCATCTGACACACACACACAGGGGGGTGGGAGGGCCTCTGACACACACACACAGGAGGGTGGGCGGCAATCTGACACACACATACAGGAGGGTGGGAGGGTATCTGACACACACACAGGAGGGTGGGAGGGCATCTGACGCACACACACAGGAGGGTGGGAGGGCATCTGACACACACACACAGGACGGTGGGAGGGCATCTGACACACACATACAGGAGGGTGGGAGGGCATCTGACACACACACAGGAGGGTGGGAGGGCATCTGACACACAGGAGGGTGGGAGGGCATCTGACTCACAGGAGGGTGGGAGGGCATCTGACACACACACAGGAGGATGGGAGGGCATCTGACACACACACACAGGAGGGTGGGAGGGCATCTGACACACACACAGGAGGGTGGGAGGGCATCTGACACACACAGGAGGGTGGGAGGGCATCTGACACACACACAGGAGGGTGGGAGGGCATCTGACACACACACACAGGAGGGTGGGAGGGCATCTGACACACACACACAGGAGGGTGGGAGGGCATCTGACACACACACAGGAGGGTGGGAGGGCATCTGACACACACATACAGGAGGGTGGGAGGGCATCTGACACACACACACAGGAGGGTGGGAGGGCATCTGACACACACAAACCGGAGGGTGGGGGGCATCTGACACACACACATACAGGAGGGTGGGAGGGCATCTGACACACACACACACAGGAGGGTGGGTGGGCATCTGACACACACAAACTGGAGGGTGGGAGGGCATCTGACACACACACACAGGAGGGTGGGAGGGCATCTGACACACACACAGGAGGGTGGGAGGGCATCTGACACACACACAGGAGGATGGGAGGGCATCTGACACACACATACAGGAGGGTGGGAGGGCATCTGACACACACACACAGGAGGGTGGGAGGGCATCTGACACACACATACAGGAGGGTGGGAGGGCATCTGACACACACACAGGAGGGTGGGAGGGCATCTGACACACACACAGGAGGGTGGGAGGGCATCTGACACACACACACAGGAGGGCGGGAGGGCATCTGACACATACATACAGGAGGGTGGGAGGGCATCTGACACACACACATACAGGAGGATGGGAGGGCATCTGACACACAGGAGGGTGGGAGGGCATCTGACTCACAGGAGGGTGGGAGGGCATCTGACACACACACAGGGGGATGGGAGGGCATCTGACACACACACACAGGAGGGTGGGAGGGCATCTGACACACACACATACAGGAGGATGGGAGGGCATCTGACACACACACACAGGAGGGTGGGAGGGCATCTGACACACACACACTGGAGGGTGGGAGGGCATCTGACACACACACACAGGAGGATGGGAGGGCATCTGACACACACACACTGGAGGGTGGGAGGGCATCTTACACACACACAGGAGGGTGGTAGGGCATCTGACACACACACACAGGAGGGTGGGAGGGCATCTGACACACACAGGAGGGTGGGAGGGCATCTGACACACACACACAGGAGGGTGAGAGGGCATCTGACACACACACACAGGAGGGTGGGAGGGCATCTGACACACACACACAGGAGGGTGGGAGGGCATCTGACACACACACACACAGGAGGGTGGGAGGGCATCTGACACACACACACACAGGAGGGTGGGAGGGCATCTGACACACACATACAGGAGGGTGGGAGGGCATCTGACACACACACAGGAGGGTGGGAGGGCATCTGACACACACACAGGAGGGTGGGAGGGCATCTGACACACACATACAGGAGTGTGGGAGGGCATCTGACACACACACAGGAGGGTGGGAGGGCATCTGACACACACACACACACAGGAGGGTGGGAGGGCATCTGACACACACACACAGGAGGGTGGGCGGCCATCTGACACACACACAGGAGGGTGGGAGGGCATCTGACACACACATACAGGAGGGTGGGAGGGAATCTGACACCCACAGGAGGGTGGGAGGGCATCTGACACACACACAGGAGGGTGGGAGGGCATCTGACACACACACACAGGAGGGTGGGAGGGCATCTGACACACACACTCAGGTGGGGGGGAGGGGCTCTGACACACACACAGGGGGGTGGGAGGGCCTCTGACACACACACAGGAGGGTGGGAGGGCATCTCACACACACACACACTGGTGGGGGGGAGGGAATCTGACACACACACACCGGTGGGTGGGAGGGCATCTGACACACACATACAGGCGGGTGGGAGGGCATCTGACACACACACAGGAGGGCGGGAGGGCATCTGACACACACATACAGGAGGATGGGAGGGCATCTGACACACACATACAGGAGGGTGGGAGGGCATCTGACACACACACACAGGAGGGTGGGAGGGCATCTGACACACACAAACAGGAGGGTGGGAGGGCATCTGACACACACATACAGGTGGGTGGGAGGGCATCTGACACACACACACACAGGAGGGTGGGATGGCATCTGACACACACACACTGGTGGGTGGGTGGGCATCTGACACACACACACTGGTGGTTGGGAGGGAATCTGACACACACACTGGAGGGTGGGTGGGCATCTGACACACACACAGGAGGGTGGGAGGGCATCTGACACACACATACAGGAGGGTGGGAGGGCATCTGACACACACACACAGGAGGGTGGGAGGGCATCTGACACACACACACAGGAGGGTGGGAGGGCATCTGACACACACACAGGAGGGTGGGAGGGCATCTGACACACACACAGGAGGGTGGGAGGGCATCTGACACACACACACAGGAGGGTGGGAGGGCATCTGACACACAGGAGGGTGGGAGGGCATCTGACACACACACAGGAGGATGGGAGGGCATCTGACACACACACACCGGTGGGTGGGAGGGAATCTGACACACACACACCTGAGGGTGTGTGGTCATCTGACACACACACAGGAGGGTGGGAGGGCATCTGACACACACACAGGGGGATGGGAGGGCATCTGACACACACACACAGGAGGGTGGGAGGGCATCTGACACACACACATACAGGAGGATGGGAGGGCATCTGACACACACACACAGGAGGGTGGGAGGGCATCTGACACACACACACTGGAGGGTGGGAGGGCATCTGACACACACACACAGGAGGATGGGAGGGCATCTGACACACACACGCTGGAGGGTGGGAGGGCATCTGACACACACACAGGAGGGTGGGAGGGCATCTGACACACACACACAGGAGGGTGGGAGGGCATCTGACACACACAGGAGGGTGGGAGGGCATCTGACACACACACACAGGAGGGTGAGAGGGCATCTGACACACACACACAGGAGGGTGGGAGGGCATCTGACACACACACACAGGAGGGTGGGAGGGCATCTGACACACACACCCACAGGAGGGTGGGAGGGCATCTGACACACACACACAGGAGGGTGGGAGGGCATCTGACACACACAGGAGGGTGGGAGGGCATCTGACACACACACACAGGAGGGTGGGAGGGCATCTGACACACACACACAGGAGGGTGGGAGGGCATCTGACACACACACACAGGAGGGTGGGAGGGCATCTGACACACACACACAGGGAGGGTGGGAGGGCATCTGACACACACATACAGGAGGGTGGGAGGGCATCTGACACACACACAGGAGGGTGGGAGGGCATCTGACACACACATACAGGAGGGTGGGAGGGCATCTAACACACACACAGGAGGGTGTGAGGGCATCTGACACACACACACAGGTGGGTGGGAGGGCATCTGACACACACACACAGGAGGGTGGGAGGGCATCTGACACACACACACAGGAGGGTGGGAGGGCATCTGACACACACACACACAGGAGGGTGGGAGGGCATCTGACACACACACAGGAGGGTGGGAGGGCATCTGACACACACACATACAGGAGGATGGGAGGGCATCTGACACACACACAGGAGGGTGGGAGGGCATCTGACACACACACAGGAGGGTGGGAGGGCATCTGACACACACACAGGAGGGTGGGAGGGCATCTGACACACACACACAGGAGGGTGGGAGGGCATCTGACACACACACACAGGAGGGTGGGAGGGCATCTGACACACACACACAGGAGGGTGGGAGGGCATCTGACACACACACACAGGAGGGTGGGAGGGCATCTGACACACACACACAGGAGGGTGGGAGGGCATCTGACACACACACACACAGGAGGGTGGGAGGGCATCTGACACACACACACAGGAGGGTGGGAGGGCATCTCACACACACAAACTGGTGGGTGGGTGGGCATGTCACACACACACACGGGTGGGGGGGAGGGAATCTGACACACACACACAGGAGGGTGGGAGGGCATCTGACACACACACAGGAGGGTGGGAGGGCATCTGACACACACACACAGGAGGGTGGGAGGGCATCTGACACACACACACAGGAGGGTGGGAGGGCAGCTGACACACACACACACAGGAGGGTGGGTGGGCCTCTGACAAACACACACAGGAGGGTGGGAGGGCATCTGACACACACACACAGGAGGGTGGGAGGGCATCTGACACACACACACAGGAGGGTGGGAGGGCATCTGACACACACACACACGGGAGGGTGGGAGGGCATCTGTCACACACACACAGGAGGCGGGGAGGGCATCTGACACACACACACAGGAGGGTGGGAGGGCATCTGACACACACGTACAGGAGGATGGGAGGGCATCTGACACACACACACAGGAGGGTGGGAGGGCATCTGACACACACACACACAGGAGGGTGGGAGGGCATCTGACACACACGTACAGGAGGATGGGAGGGCATCTGACACACACACACAGGCGTGTGGGTGGGCTTCTGACACACACACACAGGAGGGTGGGAGGGCATCTGACACACACACACACAGGAGGGTGGGAGGGCATCTGACACACACGTACAGGAGGATGGGAGGGCATCTGACACACACACACAGGAGGGTGGGAGGGCATCTGACACACACATACAGGAGGGTGGGAGGGCATCTGACACACACACATACAGGAGGGTGGGAGGGCATCTGACGCACACACAGGAGGGTGGGAGGGCATCTGACACACAGACAGGAGGGTGGGAGGGCATCTGACACACACAAACAGGAGGGTGGGAGGGCATCTGACACACACACACAGGAGGGTGGGAGGGCATCTGACACACACATACAGGAGGGTGGGAGGGCATCTGACACACACACACAGGGGGATGGGAGGGCATCTGACACACACACACAGGAGGATGGGAGGGCATCTGACACACACATACCGGAGGGTGGGAGGGCATCTGACACACACACACAGGAGGGTGGGAGGGCATCTGACACACACATACAGGAGGGTGGGAGGGCATCTGACACACACACACAGGGGGATGGGAGGGCATCTGACACACACAGACAGGAGGGGGGGAGGGCATCTGACACCCACATACAGGAGGGTGGGAGGGCATCTGACACACACACACAGGGGGATGGGAGGGCATCTGACACACACACACAGGAGGATGGGAGGGCATCTGACACACACAGGAGGGTGGGAGGGCATCTGACACACACACAGGAGGGTGGGAGGGCATCTGACACACACAGGAGGGCGGGAGGGCATCTGACACACACACAGGAGGGTGGGAGGGCATCTGACACACACCTACAGGAGGATGGGAGGGCATCTGACACACACATACAGGAGGATGGGAGGGCATCTGACACACACATACAGGAGGGTGGGAGGGCATCTGACACACGCAAAAAGGATGGTGGGAGGTCATATGAAACACACACACAGGAGGGTGGGAGGGCATCTGACACACACACACAGGAGGGTGGGAGGGCATCTGACACACACATACAGGAGGGTGGGAGGGCATCTGACACACACACTCAGGAGGGTGGGAGGGCATCTGACACACACACACAGGAGGGTGGGAGGGCATCTGACACACACAGGAGGGTGGGAGGGCATCTGTCACACACACAGGAGGATGGGAGGGCATCTGACACACACACATACAGGAGGATGGGAGGGCATCTGACACACACATACAGGAGGGTGGGAGGGCATCTGACACACACATACAGGAGGGTGGGAGGGCATCTGACACACACATACAGGAGGGTGGGAGGGCATCTGACACACACACACAGGAGGGTGGGAGGGCATCTGACACAGGGACATAGAATCATTTGGACTCTTTAAATATTTGAATATATTTTGAAGTAATTCTTGAGTTCTAGTGTCATAAAGTATTTGTTTGATTTCTTCAGGCTTAGATATTTGCGCTCTGTCCGTGGTCCTAGTTTTGTGCCCGTGTGTTGTACGTTGTGTGTAAATGTGCGTGTGGTTGTGTAACTGCTGTGCTGTGTGTAGAGCTCCCCCTGGTGTCCCTGCTGCAGAAGTCCTCGTCAGCCCCGGTCACGTGCCACGCCACAGGCTTCTACCCCGACAGAGCCCTGCTGTTCTGGACCAAAGATGGACACGAGCTGATGGACGACGAGGACGTGGACCCCGGGGAGATCCTGCCCAACGGAGACGGAACCTTCCAGACCAGCGTGTCCCTAAACCTGTCCTCGGTCCCCCCTGAGGACTGGGACAGGTTCCACTGTGTGTTCCAGCTGTCCGGGGTCAAAGACGACTACGTGACCAGACTGGACCGGACCAAGATCAGGACCAACAGCAGGACCGACGGTGAGTCTCCAAAACTAAAGCAGGAAACTAAAGCCGGTCCCAAAGCATCGGCCCACATCAGTCACACACAGAGACGACACTTCAGACACAATCTGAGTCTGAGGCGCACTCCAGTTCTCCTCAAACCAACCAGGCCTTTAAAACACAACAAATCCACATTTTACCGTCCAGTCTGACTCCTGTGCCTCCTGTGAACTCCCACAGCTCCAAACTCTGAGCTGGTTTATAAAGCAGATTCACTCGGACTCGTCTTGGGGACAAATAACAAACACAGATGGACATTAGGGATGCAGCGATATTTGATATAATATCGACTCGTCCGATACCGGTGTCACGACTCGATACGTGTCCCTCCGTGCGCTGTTATTTATTTTGGTCCAAAGGGAAACAGTTCTCTGGGCGTCGTCCTCAGATGCAGAAAACAGCTCCACAGGGACTCACAGCTGAAACATTCTCACAGAGGAGGGTTTGACCTTCAGACACTTTTATTTGACGCTGACCCAGAAATGACAGAGAGATTCACTTTGAAATACTTCAGAATAGATGTGGAGACGTTCCTGTGTAATTTAACATCGTTCGAGTGTCCAGAAAGAAGCTGTTAGAGCAGTGAGTGTAAAAACAGCAGGGCCGTGTGGGCGGAGCCTCGTACTGGCCGAGACGACACAGGAGTCTGAGAGTCTGAGAGACGAGAGACTCGGGAGGAAACGAAAAGAAATCACCAAATCGTCATGAAAAGAGGTCACGTCTGATAGTGTAACTCCCCGACCACACTGTAGGAGCCGACTGGTGTTTTCTGAAATCTAAAACAGCCTGAGAAACTCTGTTCTTATTTTCACTGAAGGAAAACGCTGTAAATCAATGACCCAAATGAACCGAAACACTTCACATATAAACTCCAGCTGCAGGAGTTCTGGGGAATTAACATAATAGTCTTATTATTTTAGATTCATCAGCAGAAAACCTATCGAAATCGACTCGATATCGTGACCCGTGTATCGAGATATCGAATCGTGGGAAAACTGTATCGTTGCGTCTCTAATTAACACGATGAACATTGACAAACAGCAGCTCTGAGGGTTTAAGGTCAGATTTCACTGAACGCAGCAGTGGTGAGTTTAAACGACGACAGAAATGACAAAGAAATGGAGCAGATCTGTGAAGAAGAGCAAATGTAACAGTGCAACACACACTCTGACCTGGTGCTGCCCCCTGTCTGTCACAGGGAGTCCCACAGCTCTCATCTGTGCGTCTGCTGCTGTCGCTGGTGTCGTCCTCGCTGCGCTCGCCTTCGTCTTGTACAGGAGACTTCGAGGTAACACAACATTGAGTCTTGTGCTTCTCATTTTGGACAAACTTCAGACATTAAACTCACAGGTTTTTTTGTTTGTGTTTCAGCCAAACGGCCCACGCCTCGTAAGTAACACTGTGATTTACTGCTCCTGAAGCCGCTGCTCTGACACAGCTGTGGCCACTAGAAGGTGGAAATGTGTGAATCCATTTGAAGGATCGATACTTTCGATACCAGCTGTTCTGCTTTACGTATCGATAAAGCTCTAAACCAGCGGCCCCCAAACCCCCGGGGCCCCTTTGGCCCCACAGAAAGAATAAATAACTTACATTATTTCAGTTTTATTTATTATCCCAGTCTGAAGTTTTATTTTGAAAAATGAATCCTCTCTGTGACTCACTCTTGACTCTGGAAGATCATTTCAGACTCTGGAGGATCATTTCAGACTCTGGAGGATCATTTCAGACTCTGGAGGATCATTTCAGACTCTGGAGGATCATTTCAGACTCTTGGGGATAATTTTAGACTCTTGGGGATAATTTTAGACTCTGGAGGATCATTTCAGACTCTGGAGGATCATTTTAGACTCTGGAGGATCATTTCAGACTCTGGAGGATCATTTCAGACTCTGGAGGATCATTTCAGACTCTGGAAGATCATTTCAGACTCTGGAGGATCGTTTCAGACTCTGGAGGATCGTTTCAGACTCTGGAGGATCATTTCAGACTCTGGAGGATCATTTCAGACTCTGGAGGATCATTTCAGACTCTGGAGGATCATTTCAGACTCTGGAGGATCATTTCAGAGTCTTGGGGATCATTTTGGACTCTGTGGGATAATTTTAGACTCTGGAGGATCATTTCAGACTCTGGAGGATCATTTCAGACTCTGGAGGATCATTTCAGACTCTGGAGGATCATTTCAGACTCTGGAGGATCATTTTAGACTCTGGAGGATCATTTCAGACTCTGGAGGATCATTTCAGACTCTGGAGGATCATTTCAGACTCTGGAAGATCATTTCAGACTCTGGAGGATCGTTTCAGACTCTGGAGGATCGTTTCAGACTCTGGAGGATCATTTCAGACTCTGGAGGATCATTTCAGACTCTGGAGGATCATTTCAGACTCTGGAGGATCATTTCAGAGTCTTGGGGATCATTTTGGACTCTTGGGGATAATTTTAGACTCTGGAAGATCATTTCAGACTCTGGAGGATCATTTCAGACTCTGGAGGATCATTTCAGACTCTGGAGGATCATTTCAGACTCTGGAGGATCATTTCAGACTCTGGAGGATCATTTCAGACTCTGGAGGATCATTTTAGACTCTTGGGGATAATTTTAGACTCTTGAGGATAATTTTAGACTCTGGAGGATCGTTTCAGACTCTGGAGGATCATTTCAGACTCTGGAGGATCATTTCAGACTCTGGAGGATCATTTCAGACTCTGGAGGATCATTTCAGACTCTGGAGGATCATTTCAGACTCTGGGGGCTCCACAGTTTGTTCTGCTCTCGGGAAACTCTGAATGAGCTGTGCTTTTGTGTTGTAGCTCCGAGTGAGCCGGACGCGCTGGAGGTGCTGCAGGTGCCGGAGGTGCCGGACGCGCCGGAGGTGCTGCAGGAGTTGAACCCTCAGCCACGGTGAGTCAAACACTTTACTCTGTGTTTATCGTCTGCTCCAAACCGGCTCCTTTAAGTCTCCACAAGTGTCTCACTCAAAGTGAGGTTCACGTGACATCAGCACATTGTAGAATCCCTGGAGTTGAGCCTGAGCTGGAGGCAGGAGAGAGTCTCAGGTGGAGTTTGTGTCAGATCCAGATGTGTGACCTGGTTTATGGCTCAGATCTCGGTCATTCCTGGATCTCTCCACATGAAACAGAAACGGCCACAAAGTTCGGCCTCTTCTCTGTCCGAGTAACACGAGTTTAAAACGGTTTATTCAACCCCAAAGACCCGAGTGTTTTCTTCAAACCGTGAGATGAACACGACGAGTTTGTGGAGCCGATGCCAAACTAATAAGGAGAAGTTTGAGCATTTGTGGAGCAGAAGTTTGTAGATTTCTCTCAGAAACAGTGACACTCCCGTAGAGTTGTGTGGGCCCCGCTCTCCACAGATCTGACATGACGACGTGGTCTGGTTCTAGAGCCTGTGTGACCTTATTTCTCACTCTGACGCTGGTGTTTGTTCACAGGTGACGTTCGCTCGGACAAACCGCCGCTCCGTCCCGACGCTTCCTGGTTTAATCTGAAATGAAGAGTCTCTCCTGCTTGAATCTTATGAATCTGACATGAGGGTGTGGCAGAGTGGTTAGCAGTGCTCTGGGCTCGTGTCTAGAATGTGTTTGTGTTCTCCAGACCAGGATCCTGACACGTTTAACCCAGAGACGCCGAAGGACGACAAATGCAGACGACACGTGTCTTGCCTTTGGCTTTTCCTGGAAACGTAAAACGAGTTGGAGCAAAGATTTGAAACGACACAAAGTGACGCTTCAACGCGACTCCGAGAATCGTTCATATATGAATGCCTGGACAACAGACTTTTATTTAACCGAGTTGCACATGGATTTTATAACTTTGTAAGCATTAACTTTTAATAAACTTCTTCCTTTTAATGAACTTCTTAATGAGCTTCTTCCTCTACAAATTGAAACTAAAATAAAATGTTATAAAAGTTAAAATATTAAAAAAAAAAAATTATACATTTGTCCTTTTCTCAGTGCAAACAATATGTGCAAAACAAAAAGTTCTTCTCTGTCAATACAGACTGCAAATAGTGCAAACAGAGCCTGACCAAGTATGTCACTGACAACTACACATCCATGTTCTTTTTTAAGAATATTAGCATGTCCACATTCTCTGGCAGTAGTTGGGATCTTTGCGCATTGACTATGTCTCCTGCTGTGGAAAAGATGCACTCACTGGGAACAGAGGTAGCAGGGACAGAAAGGCTTTGGCAAGTTGAGACAGCAAAGGATATCGGGAGCAGTGGTCTTACCACCACTTCAAAGGGCAGCCACTGAGAGGGATAGAGGCCTCTTTTCTGTAGTTTTCAACTTCCCTCTCTGCCTGTTTTGAACTGTTTGACCCCTCTGCTGGCTCAGTAGAGAAAGAGTTCCCTAACAGGTCCTCAAGTCTTTTTGGGAGCAGGTCCTGCCACTTCAGGCTCATCATCTCTCACAGCCTCCTCTCTGCTGTGTGTAGGACAGTGAGCTCCACCTGCTGCCCCTTCTTCCCTCTCCTCAGCTGTAGTCTTTAAACAGAAGAAACACTGGTGTTAAATTTCATAAGCAGCTAAGACACACACACACACACACACACACACACACACACACACACACACACACACACACACACACACACACACACACACACACACACACACACACTCCATCAATCTCTTAAAAATGTTTAGTTGATAAACATACACAACTTAAAGTGACATATACCTGTTTTTGCAGCAGCTGCTCTGCCTTGTTCTGCACCCTCAGGAAGACGGCCTCACACTGATCATGGTTTAGCTGAGGTAGAGTCCGGAGCCTTGGGTCGAGTGCCGTGCACTCCAGCAGATAGTTGAAGGCATCCCCACTGTATCTGTTTGCAATATTTGTGAGGATGACACAATGAGAGACACTGTGGGACTCTTCTCCTCACACAACACTGTGGTGGCTGTCTTCAAAGGATGCAACAGCTTCACAAGGTCTTCAGCATCTCTGACATCGCAGCTGTCAAGTGTGTCAATGCTTCGGGCGTTTTGTTTTAACTCTGTGCTGGTGAGAGCTGCTGTTATGGCAGCTTGCTGCTCGAGGTAACGAGACAGCATATCCAATGTGCTGTTCCATCTCGTCGTAACGTCCATGATCAATTTGTGTGGTGGCAAGTTCAGCTGTTTCTGCCTGGAAATTAACACCGCGGTAGCTGTTGAACTCCGATGAAAAAAAGCAGCCACACGTCTCACTCGCCCGAGCAAACGAGCGACGCGGGGAACACCGAGACCAGCTTGGGTTGCAAGATTTATAGTGTGCGCAAAACACTTTATGTGCGGCTTTAATCCTGCCTCGCGCACGGCCACGTCCATATTACGTGCATTGTCAGTAACAATAGCGATGTCGTGGTTGGGTTTTTTAAGCTCCCAGTCAGTAACAGCTGTCTGTAAAACTTCAGCTATGTTTGCCCCCGTGTGGGACTCGAAAAGTGGGCGAGTCTGTAGTACAACATTTTCCATTTTCCAGTCATTGTTGATTGTGTGGGCTGTAATTGTGATGTAGCTTTGTGTACTCCTCGATGTCCACCCGTCTGTCGTTATGGCGATGCTTACTGCGTCTTTCAGGATCTGCACTATCTTGCTCTTTGAATCGTCATAGAGTTTCGGGATCACTGTACGAGTAAAATGCGTGCGTGATGGGATGGTGTATTTGGGTTCTAGTGTGTGGAGGAGTCGCCGAAATCCTTCATTTTCTACCACAGAAAATGGCCTCATATCTGCTGCAATAAAAACACCTATGTCTCTTGTTATTGCTGTGGCTCTAGCGCTTGACTGTGGAAGTTGAGGTCCGAATGTGTTTGTCAGCGTTGTCTGGTTTGTTGGTGTTTTCTTCGCAGGCGCAGTTGTTGATTTGAGTGCTGAGCTGTGGTAGTGCTGTAAATGTCTCTGCATTGTGCTCGTATTAGCCGCGCTGTACGGCATTGTTTGCATACAGTGTCTGCATATTGTCCGTGTCTTATCAGTCACTCTCTTGCCATTTATCATTTCTGCCGGGAACCCAAAATGCTGCCAAACAAACGATTTGAAAGTGGCGGGCGTCGTCAATAATAATACCTGTGTTTTCCGTCATTCTGGCTGCTTGCTGGATAACTCTTGCGAGACAGAATTTTAACGCGACGAGCAATCTCATCAAATTACATCTCTTTATCTTATTGTGTAGACTTCAAATGCTGCAAAGAACAAGGCAGCCTACAGAATAGTCCAGGAAATTCCATCCAGCTCCAGTGATGATGAGTGTAGTGACATCAGTGATGATGAGTGTAGTGACATCAGTGATGATGAGTGTAGTGACATCAGTGATGATGAGTGTAGTGACATCAGTGATGATGAGTGTAGTGACATCAGTGATGATGAGTGTAGTGACATCAGTGATGATGAGTGTAGTGACATCAGTGATGATGAGTGTAGTGACATCAGTGATGATGAGTGTAGCGACATCAGTGATGATGAGTGTAGCGACATCAGTGATGATGAGTGTAGTGACATCAGTGATGATGAGTGTAGTGACATCAGTGATGATGAGTGGTTGCCAGAGAAGAACAGAAACATAGGAGCTGAGGATGATGGAGATACAGACAGTCAGGATGCTGAAAGTGAGGATGATGAGGGCCAGGATGCAGAGGGTGGTCAGCATGATCAGGGAGCTGTGGAAGATGGGCATATTGCACCTGACCATACTCAAGCCCGAGAAAATATCTGGAAAGTCCAAGACAATGACTTTGATGGAGACTTGCCTCCTTTTTTAGGAGAGTGGAAACTGAATGTGGAAGGCAGAGATCCCACAGATTTCTTCAGACATCTCTTTCCAGCAGATCTCATTGATGATATAGTGCACAACACCAACTTGTATGCTCTCCAGAAAGGGAAAGAAAATCTGGCAGTGACAGGAGAAGAAATGCAGATTTTTTTAGGGATCAATATGATCATGGGGTACATTCGGTATCCTAGGGCACGAATGTACTGGTCTAGTGAGGATGGCCTTCGTCTTGGCATAATTGCAAATGCCATGTCTGTAAACAGATATGAGCAAATCCTGAGATACCTGCACTTTGTGGATAACTTGACTTACCAGCCAGCGAACATGGATAAGCTCTTCAAAATAAGACCATTGCTAAGTGTACTTCAGGAGACATTCAAGGCAGCAGCAGACCCTGAAGAATTTCAGTCAGTTGATGAGCAGATCATTCCTTTCAAAGGCCTACTGTCCATCAAACAATACATACCAAAAAAGCCCAAACCTTGGGGAGTGAAAGTGTGGGTGAGGGCAGGAACCTCGGGCTATAGGAATAGATTCGAAGTGTACCAAGGCTCTGCAAGTAGTGGTCGCATCAGTAAATTGGGAATGGCTGGGGATGTGGTGATGCGTCTTTGTGATGACATAAAACACAAAAATGACAAGGTGTTTTTTGGTAACTTCTTTTGCAGCATTCCACTCATCGAGGCCTTGAAAGACCAAGGCATCTATGGCACAGGTACAAGCAGAGCAAACAGGCTGAAGGGAGCAAATCAGAAACTTAAGAGTGAAAAACAACTGAAAGAAATGGGCAGAGGAGCTTGCTGTGTTGTCAGCAATAATGCAAACATCACTGTCACTCGTTGACAGTTCAGTTATACACATGGTCTCGTCCTGTGCTGCCAGTCCCCTGAAAATGTTGCCAACAGATGGGTCAAGAAGGAAAAAACGATGATGATGGTCCAAAAACCCTTCTCTGTGGCCCTTTACAATCAACACATGGGTGGGGTTGATCTTGTTGACCAAAGTCTGGCAATGTACCCCCACAGACGTCGAAACAAGAGGTGGTACATCCGAGTGTTTTTTAGGTTTTTGGATGTGACCATTGTAAATGCCTGGCGCCTCTACCTGATGTCTGGTTTGGAAAAGATGAGACTCCTCCTCTTCAAAGCTTCAGTGGCTCATGCACTGATAAATTGTGGCACCCTCCAGCAAAGCGAAAGAGGAAGACCCAGTGGGACCCCACAACCCGTGAAGCGGAGAGCAGTCACCAAAGTAGCCCGTGAGGTCAGGTTTGACACAGGATATCACTGGCCCCAACTCACCGAGGTGAAAAATGCAAACAGATGCCATGATGCTGCATGCACACGGAAGCGCACAGGCGGCTAACACCAGCTCACCGTGCCATCCGAGGCCATCACAAGAGAAATGGGTCCAAAGAAAATGCAATACACAGAGGACACGGAGGAGATTAAAAAGTCTCTTGACTTTTTAATGAAAGAGATGTCTGACATCAAGGAGCAACAAGCACAAATTGTCAAACTGGTAAAAGAAGTTGAGGCACTTTCTCTGTTCTCTTCGTTCTCTCTCTTTTCTCTCTTTCTCTCTAGTCCTGGTTTAGTCCTGGTTTAGTCCTGGTTTAGTCCTGGTTTAGTCCTAGTTTAGTCCTGGTTTAGTCCTGGTTTAGTCCTGGTTCAGTCCTGGTTTAGTCCTGGTTTAGTCCTGGTTTAGTCCTGGTTTAGTCCTGGTTCAGTCCTGGTTTAGTCCTGGTTTAGTCCTGGTTTAGTCCTGGTTTAGTCCTGGTTTAGTCCTGGTCTAGTCCTGGTCTAGTCCTGGTCTAGTCCTGGTTCAGTCCTGGTTTAGACCTGGTTCAGTCCTGGTTTAGTCCTGGTTTAGTCCTGGTTTAGTCCTGGTTCAGTCCTGGTTCAGTCCTGTTTTAGTCCTGGTCTAGTCCTGGTCCAGTCCTGGTTCAGTCCTGGTTTAGTCCTGGTTTAGACCTGGTCTAGTCCTGGTTTAGACCTGGTTTAGTCCTGGTTTAGTCCTGGTTTAGTCCTGGTCTAGTCCTGGTGTAGTCCTGGTCCAGTCCTGGTTTAGTCCTGGTTTAGTCCTGGTTTAGTCCTGGTTCAGTCCTGGTTCAGTCCTGGTTCAGTCCTGGTTCAGTCCTGGTTTAGTCCTGGTCTAGTCCTGGTCTGGTCCTGGTCTAGTCCTGGTTCAGTCCTGGTTCAGTCCTGGTTTAGTCCTGGTTTTCAAAAAGGGCAAACCCATCGGTGAGTGGGTTTATCTCTATTCTGTCTCTCTTCTGTCTCTCTTCTCTTTTCTCTCTTCTCTTTTCTCTTCTTCAAAAAGATCAAACCCATCGGTGAGTCGCCAGGACAGACGCTGTTTTTACTCTGTGGCTCTTTCTCTCTCTTTTCTTTTCTCTCTCTCTTCTCCTTCTACTCTACTTCTCTTTTCTTTTCTCTCTTTTTTCTCTTCTCTTCACTATCTGTCTTTCCTCTTTCTCTATCTCTCTTTCTTTTCTCTCTTCGATTTTCTCCCTCTTTTCTCTCTTCTCTCTTCTGTTCTCTTCTTTTCTCTCTTCTTTCTCTCTCTTTTCTCTCTTTCTCTGTTCTCTTCTTTTTCTCTTCTCTTCTTTCTTTCTCTTCTGTCTTTTCCTCTCTCTCTTCTGTTTTCTCGCTGTTCTCTCTTCTCTCTCTTCTCTCCTCTCTCTCTTCTCTCTTCTCTTCTGTCCTCGTTCACCTGGACTTAAATCAAAAGCTCCAACACAAATGAAGGACGTGGGGGACAGATCCACATCATTTATTTCTGTATTTTTCTGTGGACAGACGACGATGACGACGATGAGCAGGAGGAGTCCAATGAAACCGAGCGTCCGGACTGTGAGTAACAAACGTCCTGCTCCAGCCTCACCACACTTGAACTCGGAGCAGAATCATGTTCGGACAAAAGGAACTCACAGAATCGATCGAGAAAAGCGCCGCTAAAAAGAATCAAAAGAATCAAAAGAATCAAGAGAATCAAAAGAATCAAAAGAATAAAAAGACTAAAAAGAATAAAAAGACTAGTGCTCAGACTCCTTATGGTGAGAAGTACGAGTCTGTACGAGGCTCCGCCCACAAGCCCACGTCCCCCACACTCCACATGATAATTCTGCATAAATTATATTATTAACAATTCATATTAAGACCAATAAAACATTTTGTATTGTTAAAAAAGATTATATAAAACAATTAATACCAATAAAATATTTTGCAGTGTAAAAAAAAAGATAATATTAATATCCTTGATTTTTTCTACAATAATAATAATAATAATAAAATAATAATAATAATAATAATAATAATAATAGTAATAATAATAATAATAATAATAATAATAATAATAGTAATAATAATAATAATAATAGTAATAATAATAATAATATTAATAATAATAATAATAATAGTAATAATAATAATAATAATAATAATAATAATAATAATAAAATAATAATAATAATAATAATAATAATAATAGTAATAATAATAATAATAATAATAATAATAATAATAATAATGTGGATTCTCTCCACACTCGGCTCCTAACGATCTGTGAGGGGGAAAAACCTGCAGCAAACGTTCATCCCCAGTGACTCAAATGTGTTTTTCTCCTCTCCTCTCACGTGAGTGGGCTCGCCTCTCCACAGATCTGACCTGTCTCCTTCACAGCGTCTCTGTTTAACGGAGTTTTCTCTCCTCCACAGTCTGAAGACGCAGCTGAAGCCGTGTCCGCGGTAACAGACTGAAAACACCGGGATTTAAGGACGGGAAGTTCGATGGCTTTAAACGTGTTTTCAGACGGGATTTTGTGATTTTTTACTCCTGCCCAACGGAAATGTCCTGAACAAATCCAAATAAAGGAAATGTGTTTGTGAAAGAAATGCACATTCTCTGGGTTTTGTGTGTGGGATAATTGTGCCGAGGTGCAGAGACTCAGATTTAGGGACGGGACAAGATCTCGAGAGACGAAATCGTGAGGAAAATTCTCCCGGGACGTTTCTGTCCTCAGATTTGTACCTTTGGCTCAGATAAAAAGGTCGAGTTTGTCGAATAACATCATGAGAAGCTGCAAAACCAAAAAGCGGCTCCAGTCACACCCAAACTGTAAATACACCAGGAGTGTAACGATATCCAAGTGTCTCGATACGATACGGTCACAGTCTGAACCTCACGGTACGATATTTACTGCGATATCGTGGGAAAACTCACGATATTACGATATTCTACAGAATAACAGACTGACTCTAAAACGCTTCAGTCGTTTGGTGCAACTTTTATTGTCATTAGAGATGGAACGAAATCCAAATCTCTGGACCAGATTTATTCTGATATAAAACTGTGAATCTGCTCCTTTTTCCTCTAAAAATGCTTCACAGACTTAATCCACAGAATGAAGATGTAAAAGTGCTTAGAACAGTTATTTCTTCATGTCGTCTGCACTGAAACGGAGCAAAGGATCATGGTCTATGTAGTTCCCTCTGTGTTTTACCTATTTCTGCATCAGAACTGTTCATTTGGGATTCGATATATCGTGATGGTCCCGATATTATTGTGAGACTTTGACGATTCGATATCAGCAGATTTACCTTCTTGTTCCAGCCCTGGTTGTTACTGGAGTAGAGTTTGAATAGTCGTCCCTCAGGTCTGTGGTGCTGAGGAGGCCGATGGCACAGACCTGCAGCCTCTTCTGTCGCTACATGAGAAACAGAAAATATTCCTCCAGAGGGCGTCACATGCACCAAGAGAAAGTGCAGAGCGCCCTCTGGTGGTGCAGGGGACGAAGCACACAGACATTTACAGAACACATTTGGATGAGGCATTCTTTCCTGAGGCACTTTATCGAACAGGAAAATACTTTCACTTCAGACACGACGGCTTCATCCGACCACTGATCTCTGTAAGTTCAACATTTTCATGAGAAATACTTTTTGAGGTGAGTTTAAGCCATTAAATTAGACCATTGAACACATTGACATGAGAAAATGACCGTTTTTACAGCTGCTCTGGTCTAGTGCAGTGTTTGACATTTAGTCACAGCGTTGGGAAGTTATTTTATTGACTTTACTTTGCCATTACTTTATTTGTAATATTGTACAAAATGAATCAAATATGAGTTTGGGTTTTATTAAAGGCATTTAAATAAACAACAGGTTTGAAACTCAAGTCTCAAAGTTCACACCAGCTCCAGACGCTGCTGCAGCTTCTGATATCTGACATTTTGTTTGTAACTGTGATTTATTTTCACAGTGATCTGTTCGACTACTTTAAAATGTAACTATAGTAAAGAAGTAGAAGTAAAGAAAGTTACAGCCAACACTGTGACACTGGACAGACTCTTGGTGCTGCTGTTTAACTGTGTTTATTACAAGAGTCTCAGACACAGTTCAGTTCAGCTTAGACCAAACTTCAGCTTTTCTGTGAATTCTCAGTTCAATCTAAACTTTGTCCTGTTTCTGTTTTATTATGTGACCTGTGAATAGAGCCGTGCACCTAAAGTTTGGGCTGAGTTTGTAAATCCATAGTTTCTATTGTGGTGAACAGGGCTTAATTCAGTTCAGTTCATTTTGATTCCGGACTCATGGTCCATTTTTAAAACAGAACAGTGACAATACAAAACAACATTTCTGTTTTTATACTTATACTAGTGTCTCCACCTACTGGACTGATGTCGTATTGCACTGAATCTCAGATTTGGGAGTGACTTTATTATTTCATTGTTCGATTTGTTCTGCAGATAAAACTGTACATTAAAGTTCTGAGTAGAGCTGCAGACTGTTCACTCTGCAGTAACAAACAGCTCAGTCGCACTCGTCCTTTCTGACCTCTGACCTCTCAAAATCACCTGCAAAGTGCCAGCGTAGGCACCTGCAGCCTGTGCAAACGGCACCTGCAGCCTGTGCAAACGGCACCTGCAGCCTGTGCAAACGGCACCTGCAGCCTGTGCAAACGGCACCTGCAGCCTGTGCAAACGGCACCTGCAGCCTGTGCAAACGGCACCTGCAGCCTGTGCAAACGGCACCTGCAGCCTGTGCAAACGGCTTTTCTGTAATGAACCCAGAGGTGAGCTGTGCACAGCCGTGAACAATGTGATTTAAACAAGAACAACTTCACATCATCTGTACAAGAGCCAAAGTCACACAGAAGAGTGTTTGGCCTGAGCAGAAACCGTCTGCACCTCCTGCTCCTCTTCCTCCTCCCCCTGCTCCTCCTCCTGCTCCTCCTCCTCCTCCTCCTGCTCCTCCTCCTCTTCCTCCTCCTCTTCCTCCTGCTCCTCCTCTTCCTCCTCCTCCTCTTCCTCCTCCTCCTCTTCCTCCTCCTCCTCCTCCTCCTCCTCCTCCTCCTCCTCCTCCACTGGTCCTCAGACTAAAAACAACCGAGTCGTCTGCAAACATTAAATGATTCACAACAGGATTTCCAGCCACACCCCCAGATTTACAGGCTTTAAGCTTCGTTCACAATTCATCTAAATACAAATTAAATCAAACTGGGGACAGAATCCCCTCATCTGACCCTAAACTGAGCAGGAATTTTAACAGATTCTCCAAAAATGAGGAGAAATCTGTGTTCTCAGAGGGGAAACAAATTATACATAAACTCTTCTGAAGAATCTTCCAAAATGAGTTCAGTTTTAGCTGCAAAAGTAGCTGCAGGAGCAGTTTAAACTGGACACGGCCGTTTGATTGTCGAGTCCTGGAGAGTTGCCTGAGAATGTGAACAGACTGGATCACCAAAAGAATCTGAGTGAACTCTGAAGACCTGAGTGTGTCTGAGCATCGCTCTAACTCATGAGCCCGTGTGCAGGATCAGTCACAAACAGATTTTGGGGACACATTAAATGATTTGAATGAATCTGAATACAGGACCTGATCTACCAGAATATTTACAGAAGACGTGTGTTCTGTTGTTGCAGGTTCAGCCCTGTTCAAACAGAAGCATCATGGCGTCTGCAGCAGACGGTAAGATCAGTGATATTTGATAAGACACAGAGAAAACCTGGGGCCTCATTCATGAATCTTTAAAACAAATATTCAGAACTTTCACTTTAAGAAGTTTGCACCAGATTCACAGGGGGTTCTTCTGCAGGCAAATTCCTTCCAGTTGCACCTAATTCACCAACACTCGGCTACAAACACCTCCACACTCATTTACATTTCATTTACAGAGAAAAAGAATATGTGTTTGGTTAAAAACTCTCTCTGAACCTCCACATATGCCAATGTGGCTTTGGGCTGTTCATCAGAATCACATGTTCCAAATGTCCAACACTCTCAGGGAGGGAATATTTAAGTCAGAAACTTACTGAAATAAGAGTTAGACCCAACAGATCCATGCTCCATAAAACTCCTCACAAGTCACAAAGTAATAATAATCATTTAAGAAAATATATCACTTACACTTATGGAGGAATTTGAATTTATTATTGCATTGTCAGAGTGATAATGTTCTAAAACGGTAGAATATTTGCAGATAAAACGTTTTGTGAAAGTCAAAACTGTTCGGCCTTAAGTACAAATTAGTTGTCAGAACGTTTCATAAATGAGGCCCATTGTCCTGAGTGGAGCGAGACGCAAAGTCTGATTATAAATCATGTAAAAGGACCAGAATTCATCATTGATTTATTTGTTTAAACTGACATAAAATGGTGTGTGTGATTTTATAAATACTGTAAATATTTAAAAAATCGCTTTTGTCTTAAGTGTAATTTGACTTAACTCTATATTCATAGTTGTGACACATTGATTATAATTGTCACTGGAGTAAAATATGAGGCCGTATTCTGCTTTATTATTTTATATATATTAGATCCTGTACACTAATGACACTATTCAATATACCTCATTTTTTCTCTTTTAATATATTTTATTTATTTGTATGAATTTATTCCATAATAATTCTTATATCTCTCCACCTGCTCTTGTATAATTTGTATTTTCTTTCTGAATCCTTCATTTTCAGTTTTATAAATCGCCTCTAAAAATGATGGTTCTTTTTCCAGTGTGATGTAACCTCTGTTATAATTTGGTTTCTATTTTTAAACTGCGCTGTTGGACAGAACAGAGTTTACTGTAAAAGGTCAGAAACCCTGTGAAAACACTGGAGGCTCTGGTAACGTCGTTCTCCTCGTGTTCTGAACACTCAGATCATTCGGTTCTTCATTCTGTGACCTGTTTCTTTGGATTTGTCTGTGTACATAAATGTCCCACTGTGGTTCTTTTGAGCTCTTTCAGAATAAAATCACTGCTGTGTCCTGTCACAGAGGATTCGGCCTCTAATATTATCAGCACGTTTGCACACGGCCGACGCTCTGATCCAGAACTGAGGCTTGTTTAGTTGGAAATAAACTCCACTCATTCTGTAGAGAAAATCATCTGTTATTTTGTGTTCAGTGAGATTTAACAGATCAGTGACAGAATCTCCACATATGAAAACTGTTTTTGCTCACAGAGTTTTTCACTGAAAAGATTCTCTGGAGCTGTGACAACACAGATCTAGATCTCTGTCGTTTTACTTTTAAAGCCTCATATTTGTCTTTACAGGTGCTTCTCTGTGGCCTGGGTTTGAGACTGAGATTCTTACAGATGATTCTCTGTCGCCTGAGTTTGAACTTTGAGATTCTTCCACCAAACAGTGAGTTTTATTGCACGTTGTTCAAAAATCTAAATGTGAATGAAAATCTGCAGCTTGTTAGAATTAAATGTGACGATAAAGAACTGAGGCCATGAGTGAAAGAAGCTGTTGCACAACAGAACTTAAGATGTAAACTAATAATAATCGGCCCCTTTGACTCCCACGAAGACTCACATCACATTCAGACAAACAAGTGTCTTCACAGAACTTGGTTCTCCAGCCTTCAGGCTGAGGGGCCCCTGCTCTCCCCACAGAGACTCTGTCCCCACTGTTTGGGGGCAGTATCTGTGTAAAGTGTCTGTGGTACAAAGGGGTGAGATATATAATAAAACAAACATTCAGTCACTTTGGCCCTTGTTTACAGAATGGTCACTAGGCAACAGTTATTCTTTATCGTATTGAGTTAAAACGAGGACAGTGCACAGAAAACATTCATCTCAGAGTGAAAAAGACGCTCTGTGCCAGATTTAGCTCTGAGCTCCTCTCCATGTTCAGTCCTCGAGCAGGAACAAAATACTTTAAACAAACTATTTACATTAAACCAACTCTGACAACATTTCATCTGTAAGAGTCTCCTTAAAATAACCACAGTCTAACTCAGCATTAAACATTTAAACAATTCAAATTCTTCATTCTGATTTCCATAAATCCAAGATTTCAGATTCATCTTCTGAAAATGTCACTGTTCTCAAACCAGACGATTATCACCACATCAGGAAGTGCTGCGATGTTCTTCACCGACTTGTTCACTCAGACTGATTCTACAATTCAAGTTAAAAATCGATTTTGTGATGTCGATATTTGCACAGACAGAGATTTGTGCAGTTTAAATGGTCGACATTTAATCTGTGAACATCTGTAGAATTTAAACTGCACAAGTTCCTTCTGTTTCCTCCAGGACCAGAACGTTAGTGCTGCTCAGTCGTTTCACTGATGCTCGTCGTCGTTTCCTTTAAGTTTTATTTATTTGTATGAATTTATTCCATAATAATTCTTATATCTCTCCACCTGCTCTTGTATAATTTGTATTTTCTTTCTGAATCCTTCATTTTCAGTTTTATAAATCGCCTCTAAAAATGATGGTTCTTTTTCCAGTGTGATGTAACCTCTGTTATAATTTGGTTTCTATTTTTAAACTGCGCTGTTGGACAGAACAGAGTTTACTGTAAAAGGTCAGAAACCCTGTGAAAACACTGGAGGCTCTGGTAACGTCGTTCTCCTCGTGTTCTGAACACTCAGATCATTCGGTTCTTCATTCTGTGACCTGTTTCTTTGGATTTGTCTGTGTACATAAATGTCCCACTGTGGTTCTTTTGAGCTCTTTCAGAATAAAATCACTGCTGTGTCCTGTCACAGAGGATTCGGCCTCTAATATTATCAGCACGTTTGCACACGGCCGACGCTCTGATCCAGAACTGAGGCTTGTTTAGTTGGAAATAAACTCCACTCATTCTGTAGAGAAAATCATCTGTTATTTTGTGTTCAGTGAGATTTAACAGATCAGTGACAGAATCTCCACATATGAAAACTGTTTTTGCTCACAGAGTTTTTCACTGAAAAGATTCTCTGGAGCTGTGACAGCACAGGTCTAAATCTGTGCAGTTTTTACATTTAAAACTTCATATTTGTCTTTTACAGGTCGTTCTCTGGGGCCTGAGTTTAAGACTGAGTTTCTTCCACCAAACAGTGAGTTTTATTGCACGTTGTTCAAAAATCTAAATGTGAATGAAAATCTGCAGCTTGTTAGAATTAAATGTGACGATAAAGAACTGAGGCCATGAGTGAAAGAAGCTGTTGCACAACAGAACTTAAGATGTAAACTAATAATAATCGGCCCCTTTGACTCCCACGAAGACTCACATCACATTCAGACAAACAAGTGTCTTCACAGAACTTGGTTCTCCAGCCTTCAGGCTGAGGGGCCCCTGCTCTCCCCACAGAGACTCTGTCCCCACTGTTTGGGGGCAGTATCTGTGTAAAGTGTCTGTGGTACAAAGGGGTGAGATATATAATAAAACAAACATTCAGTCACTTTGGCCCTTGTTTACAGAATGGTCACTAGGCAACAGTTATTCTTTATCGTATTGAGTTAAAACGAGGACAGTGCACAGAAAACATTCATCTCAGAGTGAAAAGACGCTCTGTGCCAGATTTAGCTCTGAGCTCCTCTCCATGTTCAGTCCTCGAGCAGGAACAAAATACTTTAAACAAACTATTTACATTAAACCAACTCTGACAACATTTCATCTGTAAGAGTCTCCTTAAAATAACCACAGTCTAACTCAGCATTAAACATTTAAACAATTCAAATTCTTCATTCTGATTTCCATAAATCCAAGATTTCAGATTCATCTTCTGAAAATGTCACTGTTCTCAAACCAGACGATTATCACCACATCAGGAAGTGCTGCGATGTTCTTCACCGACTTGTTCACTCAGACTGATTCTACAATTCAAGTTAAAAATCGATTTTGTGATGTCGATATTTGCACAGACAGAGATTTGTGCAGTTTAAATGGTCGACATTTAATCTGTGAACATCTGTAGAATTTAAACTGCACAAGTTCCTTCTGTTTCCTCCAGGACCAGAACGTTAGTGCTGCTCAGTCGTTTCACTGATGCTCGTCGTCGTTTCCTTTAAGTTTTATTTATTTGTATGAATTTATTCCATAATAATTCTTATATCTCTCCACCTGCTCTTGTATAATTTGTATTTTCTTTCTGAATCCTTCATTTTCAGTTTTATAAATCGCCTCTAAAAATGATGGTTCTTTTTCCAGTGTGATGTAACCTCTGTTATAATTTGGTTTCTATTTTTAAACTGCGCTGTTGGACAGAACAGAGTTTACTGTAAAAGGTCAGAAACCCTGTGAAAACACTGGAGGCTCTGGTAACGTCGTTCTCCTCGTGTTCTGAACACTCAGATCATTCGGTTCTTCATTCTGTGACCTGTTTCTTTGGATTTGTCTGTGTACATAAATGTCCCACTGTGGTTCTTTTGAGCTCTTTCAGAATAAAATCACTGCTGTGTCCTGTCACAGAGGATTCGGCCTCTAATATTATCAGCACGTTTGCACACGGCCGACGCTCTGATCCAGAACTGAGGCTTGTTTAGTTGGAAATAAACTCCACTCATTCTGTAGAGAAAATCATCTGTTATTTTGTGTTCAGTGAGATTTAACAGATCAGTGACAGAATCTCCACATATGAAAACTGTTTTTGCTCACAGAGTTTTTCACTGAAAAGATTCTCTGGAGCTGTGACAGCACAGGTCTAAATCTCTGGAGTTTTTACATTTAAAACTTCATATTTGTCTTTTACAGGTGCTTCTCTGTGGCCTGGGTTTAAGACTGAGTTTCTTCCACCAAACAGTGAGTTTTATTGCACGTTGTTCAAAAATCTAAATGTGAATGAAAATCTGCAGCTTGTTAGAATTAAATGTGACGATAAAGAACTGAGGCCATGAGTGAAAGAAGCTGTTGCACAACAGAACTTAAGATGTAAAACTAATAAATGCTCGTCGTCGTTTCCTTTAAGTTTTCGTCTTTCTTCTCTTGATCGTTGGGGATAAATTCTTCGTGGACAGAATCTGTTCTTTGTTCCTTGTTGGATGAAGATTTGGTGTTGGGGCAGATTTATGAAGCTGCTCAAAAACACTTTTCCACAGGGATTTTGTCGTAGAAAAGCACTGACAGGAAGTTGTGCGACTCAACATCGCGACACTTCCTGATAATAGTTTTGTCTAAAATGTACATTTACCAAATTCATCAGTGTTATTATCTTCTAAAATACAATTCATCAACACCGTGACCATCAAGACAAATAAGTCAAAAGTCATAAGTCAAACATATTTACGTCTACACAAGCAGAAGAAGCCTCATGTTGGCACTCTGCTGCTCAGAAGACACTGCTTTAGCCCCTGAGAGAAGGTGGAAAGCTGGAGGCGTGTTCCAGTTATGGATTTACATTGCGTATGTCACATCTCAAGCACAATAAAGTCAAATTCTAAACTAAAATATAACCTATAATGCACTTTAAAGTTTTGTGTAGCGTGAATCACAGCTTCAGATTCAGAAGGCGTCGCTCTCAAACAGCCCTGTATCACTCACAGACTCTGTGTATGTCTCTGTCACTGATGAACACATTCACATTAAACAGATTCCACAGTGATTCTCCCGTCTGTCAGTCTCCATCAGAAGTCAGGCTGAGAAAGATCAGAGTCTTTGTATAGAACCCGAAACTGAACCAGCACAAGTGTCCAGAGTGTCTCAGATTTCCCCACATGTGCTGAGAAAGCAAAGCATGAAGAACATATGAGACATTCATCTGTTTTAATCTATTCACTTTGTATTTACAGCGTCTGAGCTGAGGCTGGTTCTTCTGGGGGACAACTGGAGACTGAAGGAGTCAGTGGGAAACCTCCTTTTGGGAAAAACACAGTTCAATCTGTTAACTCACAGGAACAAATGTGTAAAAGTCAGTGGAACATTTCAGGACAAACCAGTGACTGTGATCTACACTCCAGACCTGCTGCTCTACAACACCTCACAACAAGAACAACAACAGTTTATACAAGACATGAAATATCTGAGCGCCCCTGGTCCTCATGTGTTCCTGCTGGTTATACAGCCTGAACTCTTCACTGAGAAAGACAAAAGCAGACTACAGTCAGTCCTGGAGAGCCTCAGGGAACAGGACTTCCACCATTCACTGGTGCTGATGATAAGGGGTTATTATTTATCTTGGGAAAAGCCGGAATATTACATGAGAAAGCCACATATAAAGGACCTGATCAGCAGATGTAAAGACAGATGTATGTGGATAGACATAGATAATGATCTAAAATGTTCTGATCCGAATAAAGTACGTGAAGAGCTGTTCTCAAGAATCGGTGACATTTTGAAAAAGAACGATGGAGCTCATCTGACCCTTGACCCCTCGGAGCAGAAAGACACAGGTCTGACTTTGGTTAATCATCATTATACAAACAGTTTCCAAATGACCTTCTATTACAGAGCAGGAGTGTGATGTGCACAAGTCTTATAAATGTGTCCTGTTTTGCAGGGTTGAGGATTACTCTGATCGGTAAAACGGGCAGTGGAAAAAGCTCCTCGGCAAACACCATTTTGGGAATAAAGACATTTACAGCAAAACCAAGTCAACGCCCAGTCACCAGAGTTTGTCAGAGAGAACTAACTACATTTGACGGACGGCGTGTTGCTGTGGTGGACACTCCTGGACTGTTCGATACAAACATGACAAACGCTATAGTCGACGTGGAAAGGTTAAAATGCATCAGTCTGTTGGCCCCGGGGCCACACGTCTTTCTCATGGTGCTACAGTTCGGAAGATTCACAGGAGAAGAAAGAAAAACATTTGAACTGATCAAAAAAGCATTTGGTGAAGGAGTAGTAAAGTTTATGATAATTCTGTTCACACATGGAGATCAGCTGGAGCGTTCTGAAATGTCTGTAGAGGAATTTATTAAAGACTGTGACACTAAAAAATGTGATAATCAAGAAGATGATAATCCCTTGCAGCAGCTGCTCTCTGAATGTGGAAACAGGTTTCATGTGTTTGACAACTTAGACATGAAAAACCGCACTCAGGTCACAGATCTGCTGAAGAAGATCGATGAGCTGGTGGAGAAAAACAGAGGAGAAGAATATTACACCAACGACATGTTACTGCAGGCTGAGGCGGCCACTAAGAGAGAGATGGAGGGAAAAATAAAGGACATGGAGGGAAAAATAAAGGAGATGGAGAGGGAAAGAAAGGAGATAGAGAGGGAAAGAAAGGAGATGGAGAGGGAAAGAAAGGAGATGGAGGGAAAAATAAAGGACATGGAGAGAAAAATAAAGGACATGGAGAGTGAAAGAAAGGAGATGGAGGGAAAAATAAAGGAGATGGAGATGGAAAGAAAGGAGATGGAGGGAAAAATAAAAGACATGGAGGGAAAAATAAAGGACATGGAGGGAAAAATAAAGGAGATGGAGGGAAAAATAAAGGACATGGAGGGAAAAATAAAGGACTTGGAGGGAAAAATAAAGGAGATGGAGGGAAAAATAAAGGACATGGAGGGAAAAATAAAGGAGATGGAGGGAAAAATAAAGGAGATGGAGAGGGAAAGAAAGGAGATGGAGAGTGAAAGAAAGGAGATGGAGGGAAAAATAAAGGAGATGGAGAGGGAAAGAAAGGAGATGGAGGGAAAAATAAAGGAGATGGAGAGGGAAAGAAAGGAGATGGAGAGGGAAAGAAAGGAGATGGAGGGAAAAATAAAGGAGATAGAGACGAAATTTGAGCAGAGAGAAAAAGGAGAGAGAAAGTGAGGAGAGAGAGAGAGAGAAAGAGAGGAGAGAGAAAGAGAGGAGAGAGAAAGAGAGGAAAGAGAGAGAAAAAGAAGAGAGAGAGAATGGGAAAAGATGGAGAGAGAAAGGAAAAAGATGGAGAGAGAGAAAGGGAGGAAATGGAGAGAAAAAGGGAAAAGATGGAGAGAGAAAGAGAGGAGAGAAAGAGAAGAGATGAAGAGGGAAAGGGAGGGAGAAAGGGAAACAATGGAGAGTGAGTGGGAGGAGAGAGAAAGAGATGAGAAAGGAGGAGAGGGGAATAGAAAGTGATAATATGGAGGGGGACGGAGATGTGTTCGGTGGAATGGACTTTTATTTGGTTTTATTGATCGCTGCTTTATCCCTGTTTTTGTTTGTAGTTTCCTGAGCAGCCAGACTGTTCTACATTCTGTTCAAATCCAGAAGGAGCTGGGATCAGATCATAAAGTGTGAAAAAGCTAAAAGACGATCCAACCACAGCTGCTCATTTGTATCATGTGCTGAAAATTCTCGTAGCTTATGTTATTAGGTTCTTTATTCAGACAAGAGTTTGTTTTCATTCCTGACAAACTCTTGGTCTGAAAAAAGAACCTATAACATGAATAAAGAATAAATTATATCACATCTTTTACTTGAATAGTTTTGTCCTTTGTTGATTCTGCAAAAATCCACTCTCTCAGTCCTCTGTGTGGCTCTCGATGCCAAGCAGCTTTCAGTTTGTAAGAGAATATAAGTGAGGCGAGTGCACGTCCCTTTAACTTCACTGTGTGCAGCACGTTCAGCCCTGTGTCCTCCTCATCCTCTGCTTCTCTGCTCGCTCTCTCACTGTTTACTTCCTGCTGATCAGGGCTCTTTAATATTTTAGCATATAGCAGTAGCGCTCAATAGAAAGAGTCAGGGGTTTGGTTAGGGGTGTGGCTCATTAGTCCCGTATCCTGCTGCACACAGTACTTATTCTAAACGCACTAGAGTCCAGGCAATAAGAGAACACCAACAAAAACCGACAAAAACACATGACGTGGAAATAGTGGACTGATACAAGTACCACTGGGTCCATGTGGACAACAGACTGGACTGGAGGGACAACAGTAATGCTGTGTACAAGCCGAGCACGAGGAGACTCTACGTCCTGAAACAACTGGACTATGGCAAAAGAAAAAAGATGTGAATAAAACGGCCGATTTTGTCAAATAGGGTCAAATTTGTTTCGCGCTCCCTGCACTACATGCAGACATATAAAACTACATCCCCGACTCAGAATTCCGTCATGCTTCTGTACAAGAGTCGAGTTAGAGCGGATTAGTGGGCAAATTTGCGAGCGAGCCGTTCATCAGAGCGATACTGTCTCACTCTGCAGGGAAAGGACGGCTGCTCAGTGCGGGGGATTCCCTCGGGGTGTCGCTGGCGGCTGATCCCACGGCCCCGGGAAACAGCGAGATCCGGGAGAGAGGAGCTGTAAAACGCAGCCGCCTGCACCTCGAGGCTTTCCGGGGCCGTGAGACCAGCCGCCAGCGACAGCACGAGGGAATCCCGGATGCTCCAGGAGCGACTGTCCACTACACCAGGAATGAACCAGGTCTGAACAATCATTATAATTCTAATAGGCTGGTTATAATTATTATTATTAGTTCTTATTATTAATAATGATTTGATGAATTTAATGAATGGTTTGTTTACTATTTACACCTGAGTATCAGGATTGTGCAGTATTGGAGCAGACTCATGGTGAGGGGCGTTTTGGGGGGAGTGAAGTGCTGCATTTTTCATCTGAACATGTGACATTTTTGCATTTTGTTCCCAAACCGTACGGAAAATGAACCGAACCGTGACCTCAAAACCGAGGTATGTACCGAACCGTGATTTTTGTGTCTCATTACACCTCTATCATTATTACTGAAAGAGACGACACGGGTCAAAAATGAGTGCTTAAAGATTAAAAACTGGCAGTAAGTGATATTCCTACTCCACAAATTGAATACGATTAAATTATTCAAATAAAAACTATTTGTGCAAACTTAATCTTACTGGTGTCTGAACCAGGACCAATCAGAACAACATGACTGGAGGACCTGACCCACTGTGGCTGATGTAACCACATTGTTACCGATTTGTTACTGTGCTCATTTGTTGTTTTTTATCTCAATAAATGTATTGTTCATTTTACACCTGTTTTTATCGACTTTTCAAGAGTCGACCTGACTCAGTTATGTTTTTTCCTGTGTCCTGGTGGAGGGTGGAGGTCTCGTCTGTCCCCTGTGTCCTGGTGGAGGTCTCGTCTGTCCCCTGTGTCCTGGTGGAGGTCTCGTCTGTCCCCTGTGTCCTGGTGGAGGGTGGAGGTCTCGTCTGTCCCCTGTGTCCTGGTGGAGGTCTCGTCTGTCCCCTGTGTCCTGGTGGAGGGTGGAGGTCTCGTCTGTCCCCTGTGTCCTGGTGGAGGGTGGAGGTCTCGTCTGTCCCCTGTGTCCTGGTGGAGGGTGGAGGTCTCGTCTGTCCCCTGTGTCCTGGTGGAGGGTGGGGGTCTCGTCTGTCCCCTGTGTCCTGGTGGAGGTCTCGTCTGTCCCCTGTGTCCTGGTGGAGGTCTCATCTGTCCCCTGTGTCCTGGTGGAGAGTGGAGGTCTTGTCTGTCCCCTGTGTCCTGGTGGAGGTCTCGTCTGTCCCCTGTGTCCTGGTGGAGGGTGGGGGTCTCGTCTGTCCCCTGTGTCCTGGTGGAGGGTGGAGGTCTTCTCTGTCCCCTGTGTCCTGGTGGAGGGTGGGGGTCTCGTCTGTCCCCTGTGTCCTGGTGGAGGTCTCGTCTGTCCCCTGTGTCCTGGTGGAGGGTGGAGGTCTCGTCTGTCCCCTGTGTCCTGGTGGAGGTCTCGTCTGTCCCCTGTGTCCTGGTGGAGGTCTCGTCTGTCCCCTGTGTCCTGGTGGAGGGTGGAGGTCTCGTCTGTCCCCTGTGTCCTGGTGGAGGGTGGAGGTCTCGTCTGTCCCCTGTGTCCTGGTGGAGGGTGGAGGTCTCGTCTGTCCCCTGTGTCCTGGTGGAGGGTGGGGGTCTCGTCTGTCCCCTGTGTCCTGGTGGAGGGTGGGGGTCTCGTCTGTCCCCTGTGTCCTGGTGGAGGTCTCGTCTGTCCCCTGTGTCCTGGTGGAGGTCTCGTCTGTCCCCTGTGTCCTGGTGGAGGTCTCGTCTGTCCCCTGTGTCCTGGTGGAGGTCTCGTCTGTCCCCTGTGTCCTGGTGGAGGGTGGAGGTCTCGTCTGTCCCCTGTGTCCTGGTGGAGGTCTCGTCTGTCCCCTGTGTCCTGGTGGAGGGTGGAGGTCTCGTCTGTCCCCTGTGTCCTGGTGGAGGTCTCGTCTGTCCCCTGTGTCCTGGTGGAGGGTGGAGGTCTCGTCTGTCCCCTGTGTCCTGGTGGAGGGGGGGTCTGGAACGTCTCCTGTCCCTGTGTCCCGGGTGGAGGCCCCATCTGTCCCCTGTGTCCTGGTGGAGGGTTAGGTCGTCTGTCCCCTGTGTCCTGGTGGAGGTCTCGTCTGTCCCCTGTGTCCTGGTGGAGGGTGGAGGTCTCGTCTGTCCCCTGTGTCCTGGTGGAGGGTGGAGGTCTCGTCTGTCCCCTGTGTCCTGGTGGAAGTCTAGGTCTGTCTGTCTCCTGGTGGAGGTCTCGTCTGTCCCCTGTGTCCTGGTGGAGGGTGGAGGTCTCGTCTGTCTATGCTGCTGAGCAGGAAGGTGTCTGTGGTGTTAGCCCCTATAGTAGTAGTCGTCTGTCTCCGTAGGAGCGTCTAAGTCGTCTGTTGCCTGTCCCTTGTTGCTGTTGTCAATAGGTATAAACAAATCGAATATGTAATGTGTCGCTACAACAGTAATAATGTGTAATAATAATAATAAGTAATATGTAGCATTACACAATGTGTAGCAACAATATATAAATAACCATAATAAAACAACAACAAATAGTAATAACAAAAATAATAATATAAGCAATAATAATAATATTAACACAATAGCATATATATTATTACAATAACAATAATAATAATAATACTTACATAGCAATAATAATAATAGAGCTAGTAATAATACAATAATAACAATAATAATAAAACAGTAACAATAACAATATAATAATTGTTACCAGAGATAATAATAATAATAACAATAATAATAATAACAATTACATTTGCTGTAACAATAATAATGTATGTAATATACAATAGCAATAATAACTTAATAGAGCAATAATAATAATAATATATGCCAATAATAATAATAGCAGAATATAATAATAACTATGCCAAGTTGTTGATAAAGAGCAGGTGCTAATAATGCTGTTATGTGCTGGTACATAACGCGGTGTATGCCAGCGGTTAATAACGAGCAAAGTTGTTACTTGCGGTAGTGTCATTTAATAATTGTGAGTTGCAGTAGTCTGTATGTAGCTATGTAAATAATGTTGCTATTGTCATAGCGGTAGCTAATAGTAGTATTAATGTACAATATGCAATTATTGTAGTAATATCGCAATGTAATAGCCAATAATAGATAATGTAGTCAGCTGCTGTGTTAGTTGTAATAGTAATGAATGTAGCCATTGTTGTAGTAGTACTGTAGTAGTAGTAGCAGTACAGTAGTAGTAGTAGTAGTAGTAGTTATGGTAGTAGCAGTATATTAACGTTGTTAGTAATACTTATTAACAGTACCAATTAAGTAATGTTGTAGTAGCAATGTTGATAATAATTGCTATAACAATACATAATATGATAACTGTTAGTATAATAATAGAGCAATAATAGTAATATAATCATAATAGTAATAACATACTTAATATTAATCATGCTTATTATATAATATATGCCATATATTAATGTGCATATAATATATAACAATATTAATAATACTATATATATAATACTAATGCTAATAGTAATAGTAATAATAATATAATAATAATAATAATAACAATATTAATAATATATATATAACATGGCATCGCAAGCTGCTGCTAATATTAATAATGGCATAGTAGCAGTGTGGTAGTATTATAATAATAGTTACAATGATAGTAATTAAATCAGCATAGTATAATTAGTAATATATAGTGGCTTGGCAGCAGTAGTAGTAGTTCTAGTAGTAGTAGAGTAATGTAGCCAATGTCAGCGTGTGCTAATAATAATGAAAATAATAATAATAATAACAATGTAATATGTAATAATAATTAATAATATATTAAAAATAATAAAATAATAATAATAATAATAATAATATGTAAAATAATAATGTGCATGTAACAATAATAATATGTAATAATATTAATAACAATAATAATAATGTCAATAATAATATGCTATGTAATAATAACATAATAATATTATATAATAATATATGCTGTATGTATATATATAATATATATATATAATATGCTGCATATACTGTAAGAGAAGAGTATGTATATATATTTGTTATATATATGTACTGTATGCTCTATATATATATATATGCATGTATATGCTGATGTA
>CM060661.1:39136812-39244312 GCA_030686955.1 Odontamblyopus rebecca
TGTATGTAAATGTTGTATGTATGTATTGTATGTAAATATTGTATGTATGTATTGTATGTAAATATTGTATGTATGTATTGTATGTAAATGTTGTGTGTATGTATTGTATGTAAATGTTGTATGTGTGTATTGTATGTAAATGTTGTATGTATGTATTGTATGTATGTATTGTATGTAAATGTTGTATGTATGTATTGTATGTATGTATTGTATGTAAATGTTGTATGTATGTATTGTATGTATGTATTGTATGTAAATGTTGTATGTATGTATTGTATGTAAATGTTGTATGTATGTATTGTATGTAAATGTTGTATGTATGTATTGTATGTAAATGTTGTATGTATGTATTGTATGTAAATGTTGTATGTATGTATTGTATGTAAATGTTGTATGTATGTATTGTATGTAAATGTTGTATGTAAATGTTGTATGTATGTATTGTATGTAAATGTTGTATGTAAATGTTGTATGTAAATGTTGTATGTATGTATTGTATGTAAATGTTGTATGTATGTATTGTATGTAAATGTTGTGTGTATGTATTGTATGTAAATGTTGTATGTATGTATTGTATGTAAATGTTGTATGTATGTATTGTATGTAAATGTTGTATGTATGTATTGTATGTAAATGTTGTATGTATGTATTGTATGTAAATGTTGTATGTATGTATTGTATGTAAATGTTGTGTGTATGTATTGTATGTAAATATTGTATGTATGTATTGTATGTAAATGTTGTGTGTATGTATTGTATGTAAATGTTGTATGTATGTATTGTATGTAAATGTTGTATGTATGTATTGTATGTATGTATTGTATGTAAATGTTGTATGTATGTATTGTATGTATGTATTGTATGTAAATGTTGTATGTATGTATTGTATGTAAATGTTGTATGTAGTGTAAAATAAAATAGAACAAATCTTCAGCACAAATGGAGAAGTTACAAGAAATCTGTTGTGATCGGGGTGATATACTTAATTAATTTCTTCCAAATATAATAAAATGTATTTATTTGTATTGTATAAATGAGCTTTTCCATCTTTAATATATCAGATGCATGAATCCAGCCGTCCAGTGAAGGCGGAACAGGAGTTAGACATTTTTTTGTGATATTCTTTTTGTTTGTAACAGCTTCTTCTCCCTCCTCTATTCTAAGAATGTAGCCGTACCTACAGACAGAATTTCAACATCGAATGGTATATTCACTCTAAACACTAATCTCACTCTCATACATTTTTAATTTTGAGCAAGCCCAGAATATGTGGTAATGATTCCCCAGAACCACCAGGTCCACTGAGGCGGAGCTTTAAAAATCAAACCTCTCTAATAACATTGTTCCAGCAGTGCTCCCTCCAGGACAGAGAAGCAGTTCATCAACACTGAAATGACCAGATCCCTTCCCATTCATCCTCATTCCTACTGCCGCCTCACTTTCCACTTCTGTGCACAAATAGAGTTTCATTCTTGTCAGGTGGGAGTAGAGCATTGTATAATTTAGATATCAGTTTTTGGGTAGATTCTCCATGTGCCGATTTCAATATTTACAATTTTGTCAAATTTGATATTTTGCAATTTGAGGTGGAGTTTTGTTTGACTTGTATCTATAAAAGTCAGCTGCCTGCAGGTCATATCTATTTTGCACTGCCTGAAAGAAAAATGACCAGCAGATTGTCAGACTCGTCTCTATCCACAGTTTAACAAATTAAAACCACAGTCACTTCTGCTGGGGGGAAACTGAGAACCATCTAAATACTGTCATCATTTTCTGAATTTGAGTCAAATGTACCACTTTTTGCCAGATCTTTAAAGTTGTATTAATTCAACAGTTGCCCGTTTCACTCATTAGTGACCACAGATTCTTATCACATTTTAAGGCATGCAAAGGTCAGTTTATTAGAATTTTAAAGTTCATTTCCTTCCACTTTGCTCATTACACCAATAAAGAAGCATAAAAATAATCTGGTAAACAGGGAAGGACCTCCCTCCTTCTTCTTAATTGCACTGTCCCTTACTCTAGGCTTCTTTCCTGGCCAAATACACCACAATAAAGTTTGGGAATTCTGTCATTTTGAATTTCCTCTGGAGGTTAAACATAAAAACGGTATATTGGGATAATTATGCAAATGCTTTTTTATCGCTAGTGACAATGGTTCATAGTTTGTTCACATTAAATCTGGTAAATCTTTAGTCATTTTGACCCCCAGATATTTTATTTCTGGAGCTTCCCAGTTCAGATTAGATCTTTCCTGAAGATTTGCCGAGACAGCAAAGTTTAAGACCATCACATGTGTTTCAGGATCATTAAGATTAGAACCTGACAGGTTTCCAAATTCTCTCAACGCAGCCATTAAATTAATTCTCCGGGTCCTCCATGTAAACGAGTACATCGTCTCTGAACGCTGCCACCTTGTGTTCGACCTCTGCAATTGTCACAACTTTATCCTAAAAACTTTTGTCTTATTCACAGTCCAAGAGGCTCAATAAATAGAGTGAATAAAGGGGGAGAGATTGGGCAGCCCGACAATCACTTCACTTCATTATAGTAATTAAATTGTGGCCCCTGTTTTGCCAAGTATGTTCCACATTAAGACATTAAAGTGTTCTAGCTTGCATTTATTTAATTACATATGCTTTCACTCCTCACAAAGACCTTAAACACCTGCATTCGTATGGTGTGTGGACCTGCTTCTCCACAGATCTGACCTGTACCTTGGCCTGGTGGTGTCACTGTCTTGTCTCCATGGAGACAGATCATTTTTAATGCCAACCTGCTGAATTATGTCCAGTTTCATATCAGATGGAGGATGGGGCCAGTAACTCTCCACTCTAGAGATCCTCAATAAAAATAATACTAATTTTAAAACAAGAAATTCAGTGCTGCATTTTGAGGCATTAAACTTGTCCTTGTTTTTACCTGGTGATTAAAGTGCGTCACAAAACATAAAATCCAGACAGACCAGTTCTGTGGATGTGAGAAAGACTCGTACAATCACACCCCTCAAATACTTTCACTTTGACAAAAGCAGAGAGGAAAATAGCGTCTTCTGGTCTGGAGGTAAGCTGGAAATTATATCTAAAACTGATCTGATTTTATTAAGTCGCCATAAATAAAGTTGAACTAAAGTTTTACTACTGACAATTATAAAGACAATTAAAGGGTGAATAACTTTTGTAATGTGGCCTCGAAAAAACAGAACAGTCGTCCTTTAAAGATCATTTCTGTTTCTATTTTAGTGCTGTAATTGTGTAAATGTTTTTTCATGTGTGCTGATGTTTTACTTTGGCTCAGGTCACCCGTGAAAAAGAGATTTCGATGTCAGTGGGTTTCTCACCTGGAACAGTCACATAAAGAATATATGATATAAAATGAGTAGGAGCGTGGCCGTTGTGCAGTGCAGAAAATGTGTACCAAATGGAATGAGGGAAATATTAGTGGAATCTATAGTCCTGTCACATCTACATCACTGTGCAGTGATTTGGTGCAACAGAGACAAAGTTAAACAAATTGCAGGTAGCACAAAATAAAGCAGCACGGCTTGTCCTAAACTGTCCATCCAGAACAAGCATCAGTGAGATGCAGAACCAGTCGGCCTGACTGACTGTAAGAGGAAGGATCAAGTATTCTTCAGCTCAATTCATGAGAAACCCGATAGTCACAAAACACCAGAAACACTGTAAATGACCCAGTGATGGCCTCAGCACTGCACACGACAGTCAGGGGAGAGTCGCTCAAACCAAATCCAGAGGACAGAGCGCCGTAGAGCAATGGTGACATGGAACTCACTCCCACAGTTTCTCATTTCAGGGATGTGGACGGTTAGTTTCCATAAAATGATGAGACATTTTCACTCAGGAGTAGCTCTGTTGGAATGTTTGTGTTTTTGTACTGAGGCTTTGTGGAGGGTTTAATCATTGAATAAATGAGATGTGCTGAGTCCAATCTGAACAAAACTAGAGCTATTATTATTATTATGAATATCATGATTATTTCTTTATTTAATATGGACGGCACATAGACACTGGACAAACCAGATGTGCTGCTTAAGTGTGTAGCACATGTGCTAATGCTGAACACCAGTCCATAGGGGCTTTTAGAAAAGACTGCACAATTCAAGTTACAATTTCAAATGTGAAAATTTACTACACATTAAACATTTCATATATTAAGATTGTGTGAACAGCTCTGTCCTGACTTCAGCCACTGTTTTAATCCTGTGTTGAAGATGTTAGTATCAGTCTGGAGTTGGAGGTCAGCAGGGAGATTTGTATATTTATGTTATTTTTGTGGTGTCTGGTTTTGTTCAGTTTTGGTTTCATTGTTGGTGTGGATGTGGTGCACGTACATTCTGTCTGTTTTAGTGTGTGATAAATAAAAATGCATTTGTAGCCTGACACAGACCACAGGAAGAATAGCTGCTGTTTTTAGTAGCTAATGGGGATCTCATTAAAACAATAAAGGTTAATAAATAAAATAAATGCATAGTGCATCTTTACACAGAAGGTTTTTGACTTTAGAAATGATGTTCTTTATTTTTCCTCTTTATAGCTGTGTGTAAACTGTTCAAATATAAAATGTATCTGTTTGCAGATCATTAGATTGCCACAGTTCACAGCTGGAGAGCACCATGGACAGTTATAAAGGTGAGACACACCATGGGCACTTTCTAATTTTGGCTGGTTTCCTGGGATAAAACCAGTGCTAAATATTTATCATAGTTTTACTTAAATTAAGCGTCAGTTTGTGGAAAATGTACAAAAAAATACAGGATGGAATTCTAAAATAAAAACCTTTGTCTAAGTCATCGACATGGAAAATTCCAGTTTTTTCTGACAGGTTAAACGTTGATTTTGCAAATTAAAAGTGTAATTTGTTAAATTATTAGTTAAAGCTATTGTGTCGTTTAGACAGGTTTTGGCTCTGGTTTACAGTGTGGTGAAATGATGTCATATTTGCTACCAATGTCCAAACAGGAAGAGAAATAATTGAGATTTTTTGTAATGTAACATTATTATTTTGACTGTTTTGGTGAAATTATTTGTCTAATTCGACATAAGTGTACTTTAGCCTGGATGAAAGCTGCTCTCTCCTCATTGAAGGTGGACTTCACATGTGGATTTATCCTTTTGTATTTTTCTTTACAGAGGAGGGAAAATGTCATAAACGCAGTGGCAGCTATGGACTCCTGCCACCATGCTGTAAGTGAACTTAAAGCTCCACAGCACTCACTGCTATTGTATAAACATATTTAGGACAAAAGCTTCTCAGACCTAAATGTAAAAGGAGTTTTTGTTGCACTTTATCACAATATGTTTGTGTGTACCAAATATAAAACTTCAACATATTATGATAAAAATACATTAAGTTTAGTGTTTTTTGGACACTGCAGTACAAATAAACAAATAGCAAACAGTTGTAGTTAAGAATTAAAGTCAGTTTCTCTTTTTCCAGTGTCTGAGCTGAGGCTGGTTCTTCTGGGGAACAGCTCCAGTCTGAAGGTCTCAGTGGGGAACCTCCTTTTGGGAAACACTGAGTTCACTGAACGTGATAAATGTGTGACAGTCAGTGGGACATTTCAGGACAAACCAGTGACTGTGATCTACACTCCAGACCAGCTCCTCTCCTCCACCTCACAACAAGAACAACAACAGTTTATACAAGACATTAAAGCTCTGAGCGCCCCTGGTCCTCATGTGTTCCTGCTGGTTCCTCGGCCTGAATATTTCACTGAGGAACACAAAAGCAGACTACAGTCAGTCCTGGAGAGCCTCAGGGAGCAGGACTTCCACCATTCACTGGTGCTGATGTCCAGGCCACGAATATTGACACCAGGGTCCATTGAAAAATACATGAGGAAGCCACATATAAAGGACTTGATCAAGAGATGTAGGTACAGATATCTGGGGATGGATCACACTGATCTATCTGATCTGGAGGTGAAAGAATTTAGACGTAAAGAGCTGTTCTCAAGAATCGGTGACTTGCTGAAAGAGAAGGATGGAGCTCATCTGAGCCCTGACTCCTCTGAGGAGGAAGACACAGGTCTGACTTTGGCCTCTGGTATAAAACACAAACCCTCTCTGAACCTGGTTGTTTTTGGGAGCAGTGGAGCAGGGAAGACCTCAGCAGCTGAGTCCATTTTAGGGCGAGCAGAGCTCCCTGCAGCGAGCAGCCCAGGGCAGTGTGTTAAACATGAGGCAGAGGTCTGTGGGCGTCGGGTGTCTCTGGTGGAGCTGCCGGCTCTGTCTGGAGAACCTCTGGAGACAGTGATGGAGCAGTGCCTCCGCTGCATCTCCCTCTGTGCTCCTGAGGGCGTCCATGCCTTCATCCTGGTTCTACCGCTGGGTCCACTCACCGACGAAGACAAGACTGAGCTAAAGACCATCCAGGACACACTCAGCTCTCGAGTCCTGCGCTTCACTATGATTCTGTTCACTGTGGACTCAGAGTCCACTGCTCCACATGAGCTTCAGTTTATCAAAGGACACAGAGACATCCAGGAGCTGTGTCAGAGCTGTGGAGGAGGAGACCTTATATTCAACCTCAGGGACCAGCAGAAGGTCTCTGAGCTGCTGGAGTCTGTAGAGACTTTAAGAGCCAAGAATGAACCTCACAGCTTCACCACAGAGACACTGGTACAAGGTCAGAGAGAGGAGATCTGTGCTCTGCAGAAGGGACTACAGGGGAGATGTAAGTTTATGATTCAAGTGATAATTATAATGTGATTAAAACTGGACTGCACTGGCACGAACAATTGTGCTTTATTTAAATAATCATTATAATTATTATGAAATAATTATAATTGTCTCATGTTTTTAGGTGATCTGAGGATTACTCTGATCGGAAAAACAGGCACAGGAAAAAGCTCTTCAGGAAACACCATCATCGGCAGAGAAGAGTTTTACACAAAACTGAGTTATAGATCCGTCACCAGAGTGTGTCAGAGAGAAGAGGCTGAGATAGACGGACGCCGTGTTTCTGTGGTGGACACTCCAGGTCTGTTTGACACGACCACATCATGTGAAGAAGGAAATGAGGAAAAACTAAGATGCATCAGTCTGCTGGACCCAGGACCACACGTCTTTCTGTGGGTGCTGCAGATCGGACGACTGACGCCTGAAGAAAAAGAGACGGTAGAACTTATAAAAACGGGATTTGGGAAAGAAGTTGACAGGTTCACGATGGTTCTTCTGACTCATGGAGACAAACTGGAGAATGACGACATGACAGTTGACGATTACATACAAAATGAATGCGATGAGTCTTTTAAGGAGCTCATTTCAAACTATGGAAACAGGGTCCATGTGTTTAATAACTGGGAAACTAAAGACCGGACTCAGGTGAAAGAGCTGATGAAGAAGATCGATGCCATGGTGAAGGAGAACGGAGGAGAGTGCTACACCAACAACATGTTACCAGAGGCTGAGGTCAACATGAAAATACTGGAAAACAAAGACCGAGAACGAGACGAGATGGAGAGAAAATACAAAGAAGAAATCCATGAATTGACAAGAAAACTGAAACAATCTGAAGAAGAAAATAAATCTGCAAATGAAAGAGAACTAGAGCTGAGCAAAAGACGAAGGGAAGATGAGAGGAAGAAATGGGAAGACGAAAGGAAAAGTTTAGAAAGACATGAAAAACAAATAAGGGAAATTAAGACGGCATATGAAGAGGAGGAGAGAAGACAAACTGAAGAATTTAATACAATCAAACATATGCTGCAAGAAAAAAAAATGGTAGAGAGTATGCAAATGAGAATGACTCAAGAACTTGATCAAATCCTTCAAGCAAGAGAAAAGAGAATGAAAGAACTGAAAGAGGCAGAGGAAAAGATCAGGAGCGACCAAAGCTCGACTTAAAGCTCTTGATTTTCTCCTGTTTGCTCCTGTTTACTATGACACAGAGCTGAATTTGAACTATTAGGACACATTTGAACACGTCTGATTCTTCACCTGCATGAGTTTAAACTGTAAACATGCTTCAAATGTGCCCATAAAGAGGGAAGCAGTGAGGGAGACCTCCACCACAGTCAGTGTCTTTGTGTCTGCGCTTCATCAAATGCAACGTTTAAAAATCAAATGGAGACAGCAGCACATGACTGCTGCAACTCTGTCTATAATATATGAAGTAGATTTGTCTAATAATCAACTACAAACAATAATGTAAATCGCTGTTTGATTTTGATATTTACTCGGCAATTCAGACAAAATGGTTAAAAAAATTCTGTAAATTCTAATCTTCAATGTTTCACTTAGTGCCTTTTAATGCAGGTGTACAGTCAAATCTCCTGTAAAAACGTGATTTGGAGCCGTGTAGACTGGAGATTTTTGTGTTAAAGTGAAACGTTTATTGTTTATGTACAGAAAATGAAGAATGAAAGCTATTTTTAAATTGTGATACAAAAAAAATGGCCTCGCCCTTTACTTCAGTCTCCATTTGATGTTTTCATTTAACTGTATAAAGTGTATATTTGTATATATCAGTCTGTTTGGCAGCACTCTTCTTGTTATATTTTGCATTTTGGTGATAGTTTTAGCCATTTCTTTTGGTTTGCTCAGTCTGGTCATATTTACTGCACATTCAAAGTTTGTGCGCTGTGAAAAAATGTGATGTTTGAATAATTGAACAGGTTTAAGGTGATTGGTGTTGTGATGTGTATAAGGGGATTCTTTATGGCTCCAGTCAGTGATTCTTCTGTGTGTGTTGTGTTAATTAAGAGATCATTAAAAGTGAACATTGGCTGATTGTGGTTTTGTTGATTCTCTCACAGACTCACAAAACAGATGCAGCGTGAACAGGAAGAGAACATTTAATCAGATCCAAACCGGCCAAACGACAAACTGCTGGAATCAGTCTCTTTCCTCATAACTTCAACAAAGTACAAACATTTTGCAGAACAACAAAATATATTAAAAGCTTTTCGACGTCAGACTTGAATCTTTGTAGTTCTAGGAGTCAGAACGTAATACAAAATAATGCAGATAACGATAAACGTCGGGTTCATAATATAAAAATGTAAGTTGTTTATTTGGTTATTCTCACAGTGGTAAAACATTCAGCACTTTTACTCACTCACAAGTTTTAAGAGATTTGTTTTTTATTTCTTTGGCTCTTTGGTTGTTTTTGTAAGTCGTGTGCCGGAGTTATAAAGAGCAATTTCTTCTATTGTGCAACACATTTCTAATTAGCTGTTTTCTGTGATACTCTTATATCGGCAGATCATTAAAAGTGAACACTGGTTGATTGTGGTTTTGTTGATTCTCTCACAGACTCACAAAACAGATGCAGCGTGAACAGGAAGAGAACATTTAATCAGATCCAAACCGGCCAAACGACAAACTGCTGGAATCAGTCTCTTTCCTCATAACTTCAACAAAGTACAAACATTTTGCAGAACAACAAAATATCTCCACAAGCTTTTAAAAGTCACACTCGCATGTGCAAAATAATGGTCCCAAAAATACAGATAATAACAAAAGTAAAAAGTAAGTTCTGGGTTTCATTATTTTATTTTATTATGTGCTTTTAAATCCATCAGACTCACTGACTCAGATGTAGCTCAAAATGAAGATAAAATAAGAAATAGAAAAGTTTACTTACTAACCCAAGGATTGTTCATTCTCTCCAATCAAAACGCAGGAGAAATCAGGCAGAAAATATGTATTTGTTGCCTCCATTTCAGCCGGAACACATTTTGTTGGCGTATTGCAGAGTTGTAAGAGAAAAATGTTCAATTCCCTCGGCTCTTTGGTTATTTTTGTAAAACATTTAGAGCGTTTATACATAAGGAGTTAAACAGTTCGGATGATTTATTTATTCATGTGCAGGTCCGTGTTAAAGCCCAGTTTCTTATATTGTGCAGTATTATGTGCTGGTTCTCACTTCTAATGTGTTGTTTTCTACCACACAACAGGTGCTATTATTTTATCCCAAAGCTCAGTGACTTCATTTCCCACTGTGCTCCTCTTAAACCTGTTCAGTGGATTCAACTATTTGGCAGATAAACCATCCGTCACTCAGTCAGATAAGACACGATTGTGAAATAACTGCTGACGGGTTAAAAGTGCATTTACGGTCGCTGTAATCGCTCTGCCGTCTGGGTGCAGTTCAGGATTTGTTTTCTGTCGTTATTCAGAGGAAATTATCTGTAGAGTTTAGAATTGTCGCTGCCTTTTCCACTCTTTCGACTGCTTTTCCATAAAAATGTTTCTAGACGTGGGTGGTGTCGTTAAAATCTCCCTGTGGTGTGTGTCACCTGTGAATCCTGCGAACACGAGTCCCCAGAGCGACAGGGGGCAGCAGAGAGCACGGGGTCCATCCGCTCACAGCAGCAGAACCTGGATCAGAACCACAAACGGGTTTATTTCATCTGTTAAACCAGTTTATTGTCTTGCTTTTATTACACAGATACTTTGGGTCTCGTTAATTAATGAACAAATGATAAACAGAGCATGAAAAAAAAGACAATAATTCAGATTTTTTTACCTTCAGTGAAAACAAAACAAAATCAATAAACTCACTGCACCGATCCATGAGAATATAATACCTGATATAAAAAGCAACTCTAGGCTAAAAACACAGGTCAATAAAGAATATTTTACATGATATGACAAAATCCTACATTTAAATATTTATTTTCTCCAGTGATTCTTTTTTTCTTTTCTTTTTGTCATGTTTTGTTTTAGGGTCAGTTCTCTCTTTACATATAATATTCAGTTTGATTAAAAAAGGCAAATGTGTTTTATTATTTCACAGAAAATTTTCATCCATAGATTTTTTTTGGTAATTTCAAAGGTTGTTTTCCTTAATGTAAATTAAATACACACAATATTCGGCCTTTTATTACTCATAAAACTGCCGACTGGTAATTTCCATGTGACATTAATTTAGATTTTTTAGTCCAATAAACGTTTCTTTTAATATACATAGTTTCAATGTGATATTTTCCTTTATCTATGAACCAACAGTGTCTCGTCTTAACCTTTTCTAACATAATCTCTTAATAATCTATAAACCTGTTCAGTCACAATTACTGAGCCACAGTTCATCCCTGATACATGGCGCCTCCCAGTGGCTGGTGTTGGTTCTTCATCATTGCAGCTCTATGGAAACAGCCTAGAACAGGGGTGTCAAACTCATTTTGGTCCGGGGGCCGTATACAACCAATTTTGACTCCAAAGGGGCCGGATCAGAAAACTCATGGCATATATACCCCAAAAATAGCAATAAGTCCAAATATTTGTGCAGAGAAATGCAAATCTATTACAGACATTTATTTTATTTGATTTTATTTTACAAAATATTATAATATTATGCTAGGTTAGCTTGCTTTCACAGCAGCATCAGTCGCCTCTTGGCCCCTGGGTGAAAACAGACGGCTGTTTCTTCAGTTTCAGCAATAATTCGTTTATCTTCTGTTTTCTCAATTCTCTGTTCAAGTTATTGTATTTTTCGCAGTGTCTCGTAGTGGTGTTTAAGATCATATTCCTTGAGCGCCGCCACTTGTTGCAAACACACCGAGCACAGGTTTCCCATTCACCTCCGTGAACAAATAAGAATTAGTCCATTTTTCTTGGAAAATCCTGCACTCAGCTCCACTTTTCTTATTTTTGACACTTTGCTGATGAGGGTCACGGTCAACAGTCAAAACGATCGTCCTTTAAGAGCGTTTGGAAAGAGGCAGGTCTTCATTTGTCTGGTGGAGGCGCCGCACAGAAGCACTGGAGACGCTGCTATGCTAAGCTGTGCAGAAAATTACCAAAAAAATCTGAATTCTTTTTATATTTTAATAGAAAATCAGCCGAGGGCCAGATTAAAGGTCTTGGAGGGCCGGATCTGGCCCCCGGGCCGCATGTTTGACACCTGTGGCCTAGAACATTAGATTATAATTATTTCTGTGGTTGTTTTGTAGGCATATATTCTAAATCTGTTATCATTTTACTTTTTAAGTAGTTCTTTTTTGTAGAAAACTAACACTGCACAACAAATTAGTTCACAAAAGTGTAGTACTTTTATTAGTTAGTTGAGGGACAGTTTTTTGTCACTTGACGTTCATAAAAGCGCTTTGTGTTGCATTCTTTGTATGAAAAGCGCTCTATAAATAAAGTTTAATTAATAAATAGAGTCTAGTGTTCAGTGGTCGCCATAGTTCGATAGTTTTGGTGTCACTTTAGTCAAACCGATATTGGAAATGAGTTTAAACCCATTTATCCCTAAAACGCGGCACAATGAACCCTGACAAACCATCACAGAATGAGTAAAAACATCGTATGTGCCGATAAATACGCTCTGAGCTCAATTTGAATCACTTTAAAACCAAATATATGAGGTAAAAACAGGAGTTTACGTTACCGAGGGCTGTTCGCGGGAAAATGAACTGTTTCCATAGTAACGACCTCTGACCTGACGCAAATAACCGCAAATGTCATAAAAAACACAAACAAAAACGTACTGCAGTTTTATACAAATGTATAACTGTAGGAATGAGGATTATTATTTATTTTTTTTTTACAATTTTGAATACCTCAATATTATTATTATTATTATTACCTTTTAAACTGTATTATTCTATCACTCCCACAGACGAAGTTTTCCAGTTTTTTTGTTTCTTTTAAGTCTGTATCCGAACCAGGCGCCTTGAGCTCTTTAAATGTGCTTCATTAACAAGCTGCTGTTTTAAAGTGTTAATAAGTGAAATCATAAATCCAGCGCACTGAGCACGGTCCTAAACATCCACAGCGCCCCCTCCTGACACTACAGGGATAGAACAGGATCGAGTAAACAATATTTACAGCACTATTACAGTTTATTATTGTGTGTGTGCTCACTCCTCTACGGACAGAAAACATTCTTTGTGACTTCACAGTGTTTCTGTGTTTTTATGCTTCACAATGCTGACTGTAGGTCATTTACATTTAGGTGAATATTGAATTTGATGCTTTATAAAGTGTTAATTCAATACAGTTGGTCTGCAAAAGTTATTGTGTTGGAACATTTTGATATCCTGTGTTGAACCTTGAACTGTGGGCTGACTGACCAATAAAAGTTTGTGATTGGCTGCTGTGTTCCGGGGTTTAATGCGCCATAACCATAGACCGTATCTATGACTTTCTTTTATGCATAGACCTTCTTTTATACGGTCTATGGTCATAACAGTCTGGGGTTGTTCCATCGGATTTTCTCTTATTGATTTTCATTTAAGTTATTTGTTTCCGGAACGATCATCCTGCCGTTTCTGTAGTTCGGATATGGACGCAAGATTTTCACTTTTGAGCCTGTGGCGCAGCTGAATAATCTTACGGTGAGTTGAACTAATTATGCGGGTAGAATTCCGCAGATTTCTACACGCGTATTAACTTGGGTGACCACACGTCCCTATTTACCCGGGACAGTCCCAGTTTTGCGCCCCGTGTCCTCTGTTCCAGCAGATTTATACAAAACCAGTGATTTGCCCCAGTTTTATGTAAGAAATGTCCCTGGTGTTGCTATTTTAGACCAATGTGAACCCTGAAAACAGTAAAGAGAGACGTATATTGTCATTTGTTTAGGTAAAATACAGAAAAGCTGCTTAAAAATGACCAAAATAACAAAGAAAATGTGAGTTTTAAAAAAAGTTTAAAAACATTTACAATCGTGTTTTACATTATTTATTTGACAAGAGTTTATGTTCCACACTAAGCATTTTTACTTTAAGGTTTTACTGGACAAATCCAAAGCCCACAACAGTTTTTCACTTCATCTACAGATATTTGACACATTTCATCATAAATTATACTTTTTGTGAAACCCAAATATGATTTAAATGTTAGAAAACTGTATTGTTTTCCATCCTTCTTAACCAAGAAGCAAAGTAAATAAGATTTATACCTAGAAAATTCTAAATTGTTGCTTATTTTTTGTTTTAATGTCATAAAACCATCAGCATTTAGGTCTGCTCGTCCGTTAGTCATTGTAAATCTATTGTTAGCTTCATTTTTGCCTCTACTCCAGATTTTTAAACATTCTGATGACACGAGATTTGAAAGGGTTAATTACACGCGTGTTTTACAGTTTTATTATTACCAACCACCACAAACCAGGGCTGTCCCAGTTTTTTATTTTGAAAATCTGGTCACCCTAATGTTAACTGAAATTTGCCAAAGAATATTTTTTGCTTTTGCCCTCTGAAGGTATCAGGCGAGTTACATTTTACGATACGTTTATGATGAAAATGACCCGTTCAGAAATGATATTAAATGACAGGCTAATTAAAGATGGGGAAATGCTGCAGATCACACAAAGCAGCTGATCCATTGCATTCTTACTGTTATTGTTAAACTGGGTTATTGGATTTTTGTTTTTTCTAGCACGACTTCACGTGTTTTGGTGACTGTTGTAAGGCATCATGGCAAGTCCAGGTAAGAGTCCACTGCACAGGGATTCCTCTGCCCCTCTCTCCTGCACTTCTTCTCTCATATTTGACGTCATGTTTCTCTCCACAGTGGCGGAGTTGAAGCCGCTGAAGCGCAGCGGAAGTTATGAGGTTCTTCCTCCCGACTGTGAGTAAAAACTATTCCACTGATACAACTTCAGCTCCAGCTCTCATTAAATGTTCGGTATAAATATTTCACGCAGATGAGTAGTCAGCATAGTCAGATCAGTATTACTTTTATAATGTCCTCCGCCACACACAGAAATCCTTCCCCTGGATTTAGACACAGGGAGGTTTTCTCACAGCGCTGAAGAAGACAGACTGTGGTTTGTGTGAGTCGGGAGAAGTGGAAAGTTTGCTGAAATGTGCTCTGGTTTGTTCTGGTGTAACGAAGGCAGCAACATGAAATGGTTCTTTAAGTCTAATATTAATAAGTTGGCATCATTTTTGTGTAAAGCCTGGAAGAAACGGCAGACGAGATTGTTTAAATGGATTAAGTTATGTTTGTAACTAGGGATGGTTAATAATGGGACAATAATGTCGTTCATCATGAATAATAATAGTTCATGGGTCATTTTATATAATCGTAATAATCGCCAAAAAAGATAATCTCCATAAATCACCCGACTGTGCAGAAAAAAGATACTTATCCATGATGTTCTTCTGCCTCAAGTTGTCATGGTTTTAAATTATGTTTTGGTAAATAACAACACGTCTGCATCTTGTATTTTGTAGATTTTAAAAAATGTTACTTAGGGCTCAGTAGCTCAGTTGGTCGAGCGTTTGTCCACTGGTCTGAAGGTTGGCGGTTTGAATCCCGCTCTCGACATAAACATCACTGGTTTAGGGTCAGATCCACTCACCCACAGGAGCTGGTGTGATTCCAGCTCCCACAGATGAAGCTGCTGTTGTGTCCTTGGGCAAGACATTTAACCCACCTCACCCCCAATGTGTGTGTGAATGGGTGAGTGTTTCCTTGTTGTAAAAGTGCTTTGAGTGCCTTGAAGGTGAAAAAGCGCTATATAAAGATGTGACCATTTATATGAAGTATTTATCTTTATATTTAAATAATTACATGACGTCTTTATATTTGCCGCAGAATTTGTGCTGAATTTTCGTCACGTGAAAAGCTCGAGATCAAACAGTGAGTCAACACAGGCGAAAATAAATAAATGGAATATGTGGTGTTTCAAATTAAAACATTGTGAAGGACTTACTACTTTTGCAAACCTCTAGTAACAATAAACAAATATGTGCAGGAAGTATGTGTTGGTGTCGTGCTGTGGACGGCTGCCGGGCGAATCATTTCTGCTGCACAATGCGGCTGGTGTCATGTCGGTCTGGGTCACACATTCTGTTACACGACCCCGGCCCCCGTCACAGTCAGGAGCGAGAAAGTTTGGTGACCCCTGTTCTAACTCATTGTTGTTTTCATTTTAGGTAAAAAAGTACAAGACTATAACATTTATATAAATATGGAACCTATTCATAATATTCAAATGATCATTATTCATATCCAGAGCATTTTTAAACTGTCAGGATAATGGTGACACCAAATTTCAACCAAGAACCAACATTTCATCTTTCAAAGGTGAGAAGTTATAGTAATAAAAACAACCGAATAGAGGAAAATCCGTGTCATTCATTCATTCGTTTTTCAATATAGAACCAAAAATAAGAAAACAACAAAATAACTCTTTTCTTTATTATTTGTCTTGAAAACCAAAATTAAAAAACGGATAAGGATTTGTTTTTTCATTTTTGATTCATACATAGGATTCATATATTTGGTCTATGGGCTGTCAGTGTGAAAAATGTAATATCTAAATTGCACCTGAGAATAAGTCGCAGGAACCACCCAAACCCTGAAAAAATGTGCCACTTATAGTCTGAAAAGTATGGTACGCAAGGCACAATAATTTAAACATTAGACATTTTACAAACATTTACACGACTAAAGTTCAGGTATTTCATCTTATTAAAAAGAATTAAGTTATTTTAAATCCAAGTTGGGCACAAAGCAGAGAACCATAGGTCAAACAAAAGAACATAACCTGTAGTGTTGATGGTAAATGATTAGCTTTTCTCTCCACAGTCACATCACCTGATCTATTACAGTACAGAGCCTTTCCCTTTACGTCTCCTCCTCAGGGTCAGTGTAGGAAGTTCAAGACAATAACACTTCAACAGTTCACATTCTGAGAAAAAAAATCATACCACCAATGAAATTCTAATCACAAATGGCACCTTATCTTATCCACAGGCACATGTTACATGGGGAACATGGGGGAAAAAACGGCTTTCGTCCTCAGTAGTATCAGCAATGTTACCAGATGACTGTTAGTGTGATTTAGGTACCAGGGACCTTTAGATCTTCAGTCTAACGCTCTCCCAACTGAGCTATTTCGGCAAGGCTGCTTCAAAGCAACGCGCATGACAGGGTTGTTCGAATACAGTGTCAAAGCATGGATTACAAAGATTTATTTGATTGTGGAAAATTTCTCTTTCTGTATTTATCTTGGTCTAAAAATGTTTATTGTTTCTGCTTTTTCCAGTCTCTGAGCTGAGGCTGGTTCTTCTGGGGAGCAGCTGGAGTCTGAGGAGCTCAGTGGGGAACCTCCTTTTGGGGAAGTCTGAGCCCATCAAAGATTCAGCTCAATGTGACAAAGTCAGTGGAACATTTCAGGACAAACCAGTGACTGTGATCAACACTCCAGACCAGCTCCTCTCCTCCACCTTACCACGATTCCTCTTCTACACCTCACAACAACAGCAGTTTATACAAGACATGAAATATCTGAGCGTCCCTGGTCCTCATGTGTTCCTGCTGGTTCTACGGCCTGAACACTTCACTGAGGAAGACAAAAGCAGACTACAGTCAGTCCTGGAGAGCCTCAGGGAGCAGGACTTCCACCATTCACTGGTGCTGATGTCCAGGCCACAAATATTGACACCAGGGTCCATTGAAAAATACATGAGAGCGCCACATATAAGGGACTTGATCAAGAGATGTAGGTACAGATATCTGTGGATGGATCACACTGATCCATCTGATCTGGAGCTGAAAGAATTTAAACGTAAAGAGCTGTTCTCAAGAATCGGTGACTTGCTGAAAGAGAAGGATGGAGCTCATCTGAGCCTTGACCCCTCTGAGGAGGAAGACACAGGTCTGACTTTGGCCTCTGGTATAAAACACAAACCCTCTCTGAACCTGGTTGTTTTTGGGAGCAGTGGAGCAGGGAAGACCTCAGCAGCTGAGTCCATTTTAGGGCGAGCAGAGCTCCCTGCAGCGAGCAGCCCAGGGCAGTGTGTTAAACATGAGGCAGAGGTCTGTGGGCGTCGGGTGTCTCTGGTGGAGCTGCCGGCTCTGTCTGGAGAACCTCTGGAGACAGTGATGGAGCAGTGCCTCCGCTGCATCTCCCTCTGTGCTCCTGAGGGCGTCCATGCCTTCATCCTGGTTCTACCGCTGGGTCCACTCACCGACGAAGACAAGACTGAGCTAAAGACCATCCAGGACACACTCAGCTCTCGAGTCCTGCGCTTCACTATGATTCTGTTCACTGTGGACTCAGAGTCCACTGCTCCACATGAGCTTCAGTTTATCAAAGGACACAGAGACATCCAGGAGCTGTGTCAGAGCTGTGGAGGAGAAGACCTTATATTCAACCTCAGGAACCAGCAGAAGGTCTCTGAGCTGCTGGAGTCTGTAGAGACTTTAAGAGCCAAGAATGAACCTCACAGCTTCACCACAGAGACACTGGTACAAGGTCTGAGAGAGGAGATCTGTGCTCTGCAGAAGGGACTACAGGGGAGATGTAAGTTTATGATTCAAGTGATAATTATAATGTGATTAAAACTGGACTGCACTGGCACGAACAATTGTGATTTATTTAAATAATCATTATAATTATTATGAAATAATTATAATTGTCTCATGTTTTTAGGTGATCTGAGGATTACTCTGATCGGAAAAACAGGCACAGGAAAAAGCTCTTCAGGAAACACCATCATCGGCAGAGAAGAGTTTTACACAAAACTGAGTTATAGATCCGTCACCAGAGTGTGTCAGAGAGAAGAGGCTGAGATAGACGGACGCCGTGTTTCTGTGGTGGACACTCCAGGTCTGTTTGACACGACCACATCATGTGAAGAAGGAAATGAGGAAAAACTAAGATGCATCAGTCTGCTGGACCCAGGACCACACGTCTTTCTGTTGGTGCTGCAGATCGGACGACTGACGCCTGAAGAAATAGACACACTAAAACTCATAAAAAAGGGATTTGGGAAAGAAGGTGACAGGTTCACGATGGTTCTTCTGACTCATGGAGACAAACTGAAGAATATGACAGTTGACGATTACTTACAAAATGAATGCGATGAGTCTTTTAAGGAGCTCATTTCAAACTATGGAAACAGGGTCCATGTGTTTAATAACTGGGAAACTAAAGACCGGACTCAGGTGAAAGAGCTGATGAAGAAGATCGATGCCATGGTGAAGGAGAACGGAGGAGAGTGCTACACCAACAACATGTTACCAGAGGCTGAGGTCAACATGAAAATACTGGAAAACAAAGACCGAGAACGAGACGAGATGGAGAGAAAATACAAAGAAGAAATCCATGAATTGACAAGAAAACTGAAACAATCTGAAGAAGAAAATAAATCTGCAAATGAAAGAGAACTAGAGCTGAGCAAAAGACGAAGGGAAGATGAGAGGAAGAAATGGGAAGACGAAAGGAAAAGTTTAGAAAGACATGAAAAACAAATAAGGGAAATTAAGACGGCATATGAAGAGGAGGAGAGAAAACAAACTGAAGAATTTAATACAATCAAACATATGGTAGAGAGTATGCAAATGAGAATGACTCAAGAACTTGATCAAATCCTTCAAGCAAGAGAAAAGAGAATGAAAGAACTGAAAGAGGCAGAGGAAAAGATCAGGAGCGACCAAAGCTCGACTTAAAGCTCTTGATTTTCTCCTGTTTGCTCCTGTTTACTATGACACAGAGCTGAATTTGAACTATTAGGACACATTTGAACAGGTCTGATTCTTCACCTGCATGAGTTTAAACTGTAAACATGCTTCAAATGTGCCCATAAAGAGGGAAGCAGTGAGGGAGACCTCCACCACAGTCAGTGTCTTTGTGTCTGCGCTTCATCAAATGCAACGTTTAAAAATCAAATGGAGACGGCAGCACATGACTGCTGCAACTCTGTCTATAATATATGAAGTAGATTTGTCTAATAATCAACTACAAACAATAATGTAAATCGCTGTTTGATTTTGATATTTACTCGGCAATTCAGACAAAATGGTTAAAAAAATTCTGTAAATTCTAATCTTCAATGTTTCACTTAGTGCCTTTTAATGCAGGTGTACAGTCAAATCTCCTGTAAAAACGTGTGATTTGGAGCCGTGTAGACTGGAGATTTTGGTGTTAAAGTGCAACGTTTATTGTTTATGTACAGAAAATGAAGAATGAAAGCTATTTTTAAATTGTGATACAAAAAAAATGGCCTCGCCCTTTACTTCAGTCTCCATTTGATGTTTTCATTTAACTGTATAAAGTGTATATTTGTATATATCAGTCTGTTTGGCAGCACTCTTCTTGTTATATTTTGCATTTTGGTGATAGTTTTAGCCATTTCTTTTGGTTTGCTCAGTCTGGTCATATTTACTGCACATTCAAAGTTTGTGCGCTGTGAAAAAATGTAATGTTTGAATAATTGAACAGGTTTAAGGTGATTGGAACTCTAGGCTAAAAAAAACAGGTCAATAAAGAATATTTTCACATGATATGACAAAATAGTTACTTTAAATATTTACTTTATCCAATGATTCTTTTTTTTCTTTTCTTTTTGTCATTTTTTGTTTTAGGGTCAGTTCTCTCTTTACATATAATATTCAGTTTGATTAAAAAATTAGGCAAACGTTTTTTATTATTTCACAGAAAATTTTCATCCATAGATTTTTTTTGGTAATTTCAAAGGTTGTTTTCCTTAATGTAAATTAAATACACACAATATTCGGCCTTTTATTACTCATAAAACTGCCTACTGGTAATTTCCATGTGACATTAACTTAGATTTTTTAGTCCAATAAACGTTTCTTTTAATATACATAGTTTCAATGTGATATTTTCCTTTATCTATGAACCAACAGTGTCTCGTCTTAACCTTTTCTAACATAATCTCTTAATAATCTATAAACCTGTTCAGTCACAATTACTGAGCCACAGTTCATCCCTGATACATGGCGCCTCCCAGTGGCTGGTGTTGGTTCTTCATCATTGCAGCTCTATGGAAACAACCTACATAAGAACATTAGATTATAATTATTTCTGTGGTTGTTTTGTAGGCATATACTCTAAATCTGTTATCATTTTACTTTTTAAGTATTTTTTTTTTTTTGTAGAAAACTAACACTGCACAACAAATTAGTCTCAAAAAGGGCAGTACTTTTATTAGTTAGAGGGAGTTTGTCACTTGACGTTCATAAAAGCGCTTTGTGTTGCATTCTTTGTATAAAAAGCGCTCTATAAATAAAGTTTAATTGATTGATAAATAAATAGAGTCTAGTGTTCAGTGGTCGCCATAGTTCGATAGTTTTGGTGTCACTTTAGCCAAACCGATATTGGAAATGAGTTTAAACCCATTTATCCCTAAAACGAGGCACAATGAACCCTGACAAACCATCACAGAATGAGTAAAAACATCGTATGTGCCGATAAATACGCTCTGAGCTCAATTTGAATCACTTTAAAACCAAATATATGAGGTAAAAACAGGAGTTTACGTTACCGAGGGCTGTTCGCGGGAAACTGTTTCCATAGTAACGACCTCTGACCTGACGCAAACAACCGCAACTGTCATAAAAAAACACAACAAAACACAACACAACAAAAACACAACAAAAACGTACTGCAGTTTTATACAAATGTATAATTGTAGGAATGAGGATTTTACAATTTTGAATATCTCAATATTATTATTATTATTATTATTATTATTATTATTATTATTATTATTATTATTATTACCTTTTAAACTGTATTATTCTATCACTCCCACAGACGAAGTTTTCCAGTTTTTTTGTTTCTTTTAAGTCTGTATCCGAACCAGGCGCCTTGAGCTCTTTAAATGTGCTTCATTAACAAGCTGCTGTTTTAAAGTGTTAATAAGTGAAGTCATAAATCCAGCGCACTGAGCACGGTCCTAAACATCCACAGCGCCCCCTCCTGACACTACAGGGATAGAACAGGATCGAGTAAACAATATTTACAGCACTATTACAGTTTATTATTCTGTGTGTGCTCACTCCTCTACGGACAGAAAACATTCTTTGTGCCTTCACAGTGTTTCTGTGTTTTTATGCTTCACAATGCTGACTGTAGGTCATTTACATTTAGGTGAATATTGAATTTTATGCTTTATAAAGTGTTAATTCAATACAGTTGGTCTGCAAAAGTTATTGTGTTGGAACATTTTGATATCCTGTGTTGAACCTTGAACTGTGGGCTGACTGACAAATAAAAGTTTGTGATTGGCTGCTGTGTTCCGGGTTTAATGCGCCATAACCATAGACCGTATCTATGACTTTCTTTTATGCATAGACCTTCTTTTATACGGTCTATGGTCATAACAGTCTGGGATTGTTCCATCGGATTTTCTCTTATTGATTTTCATTTAAGTTATTTGTTTCTGGAACGATCATCCTGCCGTTTCTGTAGTTCGGATATGGACGCAAGACTTTCACTTTTGAGCCTGTGGCGCAGCTGAATAATCTTACGGTGAGTTGAACTCATTATGCGGGTAGAATTCCGCAGATTTCTACACGCGTATTAACTTGGGTGACCAAACGTCCCTATTTACCCGGGACAGTCCCAATTTTGAGCCCCGTGTCCTCTGTCCCAGCAGATTTATACAAAACCAGTGATTTGCCCCAGTTTTATGTAAGAAATGTCCCTGGTGTTGCCATTTTAGACCAAAGTGAACCCTGAAAACAGTAAAGAGAGACGTATATTGTCATTTGTGTAGGTAAAATACAGAAAAGCTGCTTAAAAATGACCAAAATAACAAAGAAAATGTGACTATACTGACTCACATTAGAGCAGAGTGCAGAACAAGTTTCCTTAACAGACCCTGTGAAAAATTGTAAACAAAAACATCCTAAATCCTGGAATGGAGGCGGCTGGAGGCAAAAGTGAAGTGGACCATGATGTGATTTTTATGGGAAAACTAGGATTAATTTCAGAATATCATAAATTATGAAAAATCAAAGGTAATTTTTAAAATGAAAACCACTCAGACACACGTGAGTGAGACCAGGGCCCAGTTTAAAAACATTTACAATCGTGTTTTACATTATTTATTTGACAAGAGTTTATGTTCCACACTAAGCATTTTTACAAAGGTTTTACTGGACAAATCCAAAGCCCACAACAGTTTTTCACTTCATCTGCAGATATTTGACACATTTCATCATAAATTATACTTTTTGTGAAACCCAAATATGATTTATATGTTAGAAAACTGTATTGTTTTCCATCCTTCTTAACCAAGAAGCAAAGTAAATAAGATTTATACCTAGAAAATTCTAAATTGTTGCTTATTTTTTGTTTTAATGTCATAAAACCATCAGCATTTAGGTCTGCTCGTCCGTTAGTCATTGTAAATCTATTGTTAGCTTCATTTTTGCCTCTACTCAAGATTTTTAAACATTCTGATGACACGAGATTTGAAAGGGTTAATTACACGCGTGTTTTACAGTTTTATTATTACCAACCACCACAAACCAGGGCTGTCCCAGTTTTTTATTTTGAAAATCTGGTCACCCTAATAACTGAAATTTGCCAAAGAATATTTTTTGCTTTTGCCCTCTGAAGGTATCAGGCGAGTTCCATTTTACGATACGTTTATGGTGAAAATGACCCGTTCAGAAATGATATTAAATGACAGGCTAATTAAAGATGGAGAAATGCTGCAGATCACACAAAGCAGCTGATCCATTGCATTCTTACTGTTATTGTTAAACTGGGTTATTGGATTTTTGTTTTTTCTAGCACGACTTCACGTGTTTTGGTGACTGTTGTAAGGCATCATGGCAAGTCCAGGTAAGAGTCCACTGCACAGGGATTCCTCTGCCCCTCTCTCCTGCACTTCTTCTCTCATATTTGACGTCATGTTTCTCTCCACAGTGGCGGAGTTGAAGCCGCTGAAGCGCAGCGGAAGTTATGAGGTTCTTCCTCCCGACTGTGAGTAAAACTATTCCACTGATACAACTTCAGCTCCAGCTCTCATTAAATGTTCGGTATAAATATTTCACGCAGATGAGTAGTCAGCATAGTCAGATCAGTATTACTTTTATAATGTCCTCCGCCACACACAGAAATCCTTCCCTGGATTTAGACACAGGGAGGTTGTCTCACAGCGCTGAAGAAGACAGACTGTGGTTTGTGTGAGTCGGGAGAAGTGGAAAGTTTGCTGAAATGTGCTCTGGTTTGTTCTGGTGTAACGAAGGCAGCAACATGAAATGGTTCTTTAAGTCTAATATTAAGTTGGCATCATTTTTGTGTAAAGCCTGGAAGAAACGGCAGACGAGATTGTTTAAATGGATTAAGTTGTGTTTGTAACTAGGGATGGTTAATAATGGGACAATAATGTCGTTCATCATGAATAATAATAGTTCATGGGTCATTTTATATAATCGTAATAATCGCCAAAAAAGATAATCTCCATAAATCACCCGACTGTGCAGAAAAAAGATACTTATCCATGATGTTCTTCTGCCTCAAGTTGTCATGGTTTTAAATTATGTTTTGGTAAATAACAACACGTCTGCATCTTGTATTTTGTAGATTTTAAAAAATGTTACTTAGGGCTCAGTAGCTCAGTTGGTCGAGCGTTTGTCCACTGGTCTGAAGGTTGGCGGTTTGAATCCCGCTCTCGACATAAACATCACTGGTTTAGGGTCAGATCCACTCACCCACAGGAGCTGGTGTGATTCCAGCTCCCACAGATGAAGCTGCTGTTGTGTCCTTGGGCAAGACATTTAACCCACCTCACCCCCAATGTGTGTGTGAATGGGTGAGTGTTTCCTTGTTGTAAAAGTGCTTTGAGTGCCTTGAAGGTGAAAAAGCGCTATATAAAGATGTGACCATTTATATGAAGTATTTATCTTTATATTTAAATAATTACATGACGTCTTTATATTTGCCGCAGAATTTGTGCTGAATTTTCGTCACGTGAAAAGCTCGAGATCAAACAGTGACAGTCAACACAGGCGAAAATAAATAAATGGAATATGTGTGGTATTTCAAATTAAAACAGTGTGAAGGACTTACTACTTTTGCAAACCTCTAGTAACGATAAACAAATATGTGCAGGAAGTATGTGTTGGTGTCGTGCTGTGGACGGCTGCCGGGCGAATCATTTCTGCTGCACAATGCGGCTGGTGTCATGTCAGTCTGGGTCACACATTCTGTTACACGACCCCGACCCCCGTCACAGTCAGGAGCGAGAAAGTTTGGTGACCCCTGTTCTAACTCATTGTTATTTTCATTTTAGGTAAAAAAGTACAAGACTATAACATTTATATAAATATGGAACCTATTCATAATATTCAAATGATCATTATTCATATCCAGAGCATTTTTAAACTGTCAGGATAATGGTGACACCAAATTTCAACCAAGAACCAGCATTTTATCTTTCAAAGGTGAGAAGTTATAGTAATAAAAACAACAGAATAGAGGAAAATCCGTGTCATTCATTCATTCGTTTTTCAATATAGAACCAAAAATAAGAAAACAACAAATTAACTCTTTTCTTTATTATTTGTCTTGAAAACCAAAATTAAAAAACGGATAAGGATTTGTTTTTTCATTTTTGATTCATACATAGGATTCATATATTTGGTCTATGGGCTGTCAGTGTGAAAAATGTAATATCGAAATTGCACCAGAGAATAAGTCGCAGGAACCACCCAAACCCTGAAAAAATGTGCCACTTATAGTCTGAAAAGTATGGTACGCAAGGCACAATAATTTAAACATTAGACATTTTACAAACATTTACACGACTAAAGTTCAGGTATTTCATCTTATTAAAAACAATTAAGTTATTTTAAATCCAAGTTGGGCACAAAGCAGAGAACCATAGGTCAAACAAAAGAACATAACCTGTAGTGTTGATGGTAAATGATTAGCTTTTCTCTCCACAGTCACATCACCTGATCTATTACAGTACAGAGCCTTTCCCTTTACGTCTCCTCCTCAGGGTCAGTGTAGGAAGTTCAAGACAATAACACTTCAACAGTTCACATTCTGAGAAAAAAATCATACCACCACAAGTAAATGAAATTCTAATCACAAATGGCACCTTATCTTATCCACAGGCACATTTTACATGGGGAACATGGGGAAAACGGCTTTCGTCCTCAGTAGTATCAGCAATGTTACCAGATGACTGTTAGTGTGATTTAGGTACCAGGGACCTTTAGATCTTCAGTCTAACGCTCTCCCAACTGAGCTATTTCGGCAAGGCTGCTTCAAAGCAACGCGCATGACAGGGTTGTTCGAATACAGTGTCAAAGCATGGATTACAAAGATTTATTTGATTGTGGAAAATTTCTCTTTCTGTATTTATCTTGGTCTAAAAATGTTTATTGTTTCTGCTTTTTCCAGTCTCTGAGCTGAGGCTGGTTCTTCTGGGGAGCAGCTGGAGTCTGAGGAGCTCAGTGGGGAACCTCCTTTTGGGGAAGTCTGAGCCCATCAAAGATTCAGCTCAATGTGACAAAGTCAGGGGAACCTTTCAGGACAAACCAGTGACTGTGATCTACACTCCAGACCAGCTCCTCTCCTCCACCTCACAACAAGAACAACAACAGTTTATACAAGACATTAAAGCTCTGAGTGCCCCTGGTCCTCATGTGTTCCTGCTGGTTCTACAGCCTGAAGACTTCACTGAGAAACACAAAAGCAGACTACAGTCAGTCCTGGAGAGCCTCAGGGAGCAGGTCTTCCACCATTCACTGGTGCTGATGTCCAGGCCACAAATATTGACACCAGGGTCCATTGAAAAATACATGAGAGCGCCACATATAAGGGACTTGATCAAGAGATGTAGGTACAGATATCTGTGGATGGATCACACTGATCCATCTGATCTGGAGCTGAAAGAATTTAAACGTAAAGAGCTGTTCTCAAGAATCGGTGACTTGCTGAAAGAGAAGGATGGAGCTCATCTGAGCCTTGACCCCTCTGAGGAGGAAGACACAGGTCTGACTTTGGCCTCTGGTATAAAACACAAACCCTCTCTGAACCTGGTTGTTTTTGGGAGCAGTGGAGCAGGGAAGACCTCAGCAGCTGAGTCCATTTTAGGGCGAGCAGAGCTCCCTGCAGCGAGCAGCCCAGGGCAGTGTGTTAAACATGAGGCAGAGGTCTGTGGGCGTCGGGTGTCTCTGGTGGAGCTGCCGGCTCTGTCTGGAGAACCTCTGGAGACAGTGATGGAGCAGTGCCTCCGCTGCATCTCCCTCTGTGCTCCTGAGGGCGTCCATGCCTTCATCCTGGTTCTACCGCTGGGTCCACTCACCGACGAAGACAAGACTGAGCTAAAGACCATCCAGGACACACTCAGCTCTCGAGTCCTGCGCTTCACTATGATTCTGTTCACTGTGGACTCAGAGTCCACTGCTCCACATGAGCTTCAGTTTATCAAAGGACACAGAGACATCCAGGAGCTGTGTCAGAGCTGTGGAGGAGGAGACCTTATATTCAACCTCAGGGACCAGCAGAAGGTCTCTGAGCTGCTGGAGTCTGTAGAGACTTTAAGAGCCAAGAATGAACCTCACAGCTTCACCACAGAGACACTGGTACAAGTCCAGAGAGAGGAGATCTGTGCTCTGCAGAAGGGACTACAGGGGAGATGTAAGTTTATGATTCAAGTGATAATTATAATGTGATTAAAACTGGACTGCACTGGCACGAACAATTGTGATTTATTTAAATAATCATTATAATTATTATGAAATAATTATAATTGTCTCATGTTTTTAGGTGATCTGAGGATTACTCTGATCGGAAAAACAGGCACAGGAAAAAGCTCTTCAGGAAACACCATCATCGGCAGAGAAGAGTTTTACACAAAACTGAGTCAAAGATCCGTCACCAGAGTGTGTCAGAGAGAAGAGGCTGAGATAGACGGACGCCATGTTTCTGTGGTGGACACTCCAGGTCTGTTTGACACAACCACATCATGTGAAGAAGGAAATGAGGAAAAACTAAGATGCATCAGTCTGCTGGACCCAGGACCACACGTCTTTCTGTGGGTGCTGCAGATCGGACGACTGACGCCTGAAGAAAAAAAGACGGTAGAACTCATAAAAACGGGATTTGGGAAAGAAGTTGACAGGTTCACGATGGTTCTTCTGACTCATGGAGACAAACTGAAGAATATGACAGTTGACAGTTACATACAAAATGAATGCGATGAGTCTTTTAAGGAGCTCATTTCAAACTATGGAAACAGGGTCCATGTGTTTAATAACTGGGAAACTAAAGACCGGACTCAGGTGAAAGAGCTGATGAAGAAGATCGATGCCATGGTGAAGGAGAACGGAGGAGAGTGCTACACCAACAACATGTTACCAGAGGCTGAGGTCAACATGAAAATACTGGAAAACAAAGACCGAGAACGAGACGAGATGGAGAGAAAATACAAAGAAGAAATCCATGAATTGACAAGAAAACTGAAACAATCTGAAGAAGAAAATAAATCTGCAAATGAAAGAGAACTAGAGCTGAGCAAAAGACGAAGGGAAGAGAGGAAGAAATGGGAAGACGAAAGGAAAAGTTTAGAAAGACATGAAAAACAAATAAGGGAAATTAAGACGGCATATGAAGAGGAGGAGAGAAGACAAACTGAAGAATTTAATAAAATCAAACATATGGTAGAGAGTATGCAAATGAGAATGACTCAAGAACTTGATCAAATCCTTCAAGCAAGAGAAAAGAGAATGAAAGAACTGAAAGAGGCAGAGGAAAAGATCAGGAGCGACCAAAGCTCGACTTAAAGCTCTTGATTTTCTCCTGTTTGCTCCTGTTTACTATGACACAGAGCTGAATTTGAACTATTAGGACACATTTGAACACGTCTGATTCTTCACCTGCATGAGTTTAAACTGTAAACATGCTTCAAATGTGCCCATAAAGAGGGAAGCAGTGAGGGAGACCTCCACCACAGTCAGTGTCTTTGTGTCTGCGCTTCATCAAATGCAACGTTTAAAAATCAAATGGAGACAGCAGCACATGACTGCTGCAACTCTGTCTATAATATATGAAGTAGATTTGTCTAATAATCAACTACAAACAATAATGTAAATCGCTGTTTGATTTTGATATTTACTCGGCAATTCAGACAAAATGGTTAAAAAAATTCTGTAAATTCTAATCTTCAATGTTTCACTTAGTGCCTTTTAATGCAGGTGTACAGTCAAATCTCCTGTAAAAACGTGATTTGGAGCCGTGTAGACTGGAGATTTTTGTGTTAAAGTGAAACGTTTATTGTTTATGTACAGAAAATGAAGAATGAAAGCTATTTTTAAATTGTGATACAAAAAAAATGGCCTCGCCCTTTACTTCAGTCTCCATTTGATGTTTTCATTTAACTGTATAACGTGTATATTTGTATATATCAGTCTGTTTGGCAGCACTCTTCTTGTTATATTTTGCATTTTGGTGATAGTTTTAGCCATTTCTTTTGGTTTGCTCAGTCTGATCATATTTACTGCACATTCAAAGTTTGTGCGCTGTGAAAAAATGTAATGTTTGAATAATTGAACAGGTTTAAGGTGATTGGAACTCTAGGCTAAAAAAAACAGGTCAATAAAGAATATTTTCACATGATATGACAAAATAGTTACTTTAAATATTTACTTTATCCAATGATTCTTTTTTTTCTTTTCTTTTTGTCATGTTTTGTTTTAGGGTCAGTTCTCTCTTTACATATAATATTCAGTTTGATTAAAAAAGGCAAATGTGTTTTATTATTTCACAGAAAATTTTCATCCATAGATTTTTTTTGGTGATTTCAAAGATTGTTTTCCTTAATGTAAATTAAATACACACAATATTCGGCCTTTTATTACTCATAAAACTGCCGACTGGTAATTTCCTTGTGACATTAATTTAGATTTTTTAGTCCAATAAACGTTTCTTTTAATATACATAGTTTCAATGTGATATTTTCCTTTATCTATGAACCAACAGTGTCTCGTCTTAACCTTTTCTAACATAATCTCTTAATAATCTATAAACCTGTTCAGTCACAATTACTGAGCCACAGTTCATCCCTGATACATGGCGCCTCCCAGTGGCTGGTGTTGGTTCTTCATCATTGCAGCCTCTATGGAAACAACCTACATAAGAACATTAGATTATAATTATTTCTGTGGTTGTTTTGTAGGCATATATTCTAAATCTGTTATAGTTTTACTTTTTAAGTAGTTTTTTTTTTTGTAGAAAACTAACACTGCACAACAAATTAGTCTCAAAAGTGTAGTACTTTTATTAGTTAGTTGAGGGACAGTTTTTTGTCACTTGACGTTCATAAAAGCGCTTTGTGTTGCATTCTTTGTATGAAAAGCGCTCTATAAATAAAGTTTAATTGATTGATAAATAGAGTCTAGTGTTCAGTGGTCGCCATAGTTCGATAGTTTTGGTGTCACTTTAGCCAAACCGATATTGGAAATGAGTTTAAATCCATTTATCCCTAAAACGCGGCACAATGAACCCTGACAAACCATCACAGAATGAGTAAAAACATCGTATGTGCCGATAAATACGCTCTGAGCTCAATTTGAATCACTTTAAAACCAAATATATGAGGTAAAAACAGGAGTTGACGTTACCGAGGGCTGTTCGCGGGAAAATGAACTGTTTCCATAGTAACGACCTCTGACCTGACGCAAATAACCGCAACTGTCATAAAAAACACAAACAAAAATGTACTGCAGTTTTATACAAATGTATAATTGTAGGAATAAGGATTTTTTTTTTTTTTTTTTTTACAATTTTGAATACCTCAATATTATTATTATTATTATTATTATTATTATTATTACCTTTTAAACTTCATTATTCTATCACTCCCACAGACGAACTTTTCCAGTTTTTTTTTTTTTTTTTTAAAGTCTGTATCCGAACCAGGCGCCTTGAGCTCTTTAAATGTGCTTCATTAACAAGCTGCTGTTTTAAAGTGTTAATAAGTGAAATCATAAATCCAGCGCACTGAGCACGGTCCTAAACATCCACAGCGCCCCCTCCTGACACTACAGGGATAGAACAGGATCGAGTAAACAATATTTACAGCACTATTACAGTTTATTATTCTGTGTGTGCTCACTCCTCTACGGACAGAAAACATTCTTTGTGCCTTCACAGTGTTTCTGTGTTTTTATGCTTCACAATGCTGACTGTAGGTCATTTACATTTAGGTGAATATTGAATTTTATGCTTTATAAAGTGTTAATTCAATACAGTTGGTCTGCAAAAGTTATTGTGTTGGAACATTTTGATATCCTGTGTTGAACCTTGAACTGTGGGCTGACTGACAAATAAACGTTTGTGATTGGCTGCTGTGTTCCGGGTTTAAGGAAAGTTAAATTAACACTAAGATAAGTTGAACCTAAGAGAAGTTAAATTAACAATAGGGGAAGTTGAATTACGGCTCACGGGTTAGTTCTGTCCACCATAGTCCGTATATATGAGTGGACTAAAATAACCCGTTAGCCGCTAACCCGTTAGCCATCAGGTGCCAAACAGGAAGTGCTCCAGGAGGCTCTTGGGGCTCCTTCACATTAGGATCTTCTCGTCCCTCTGTCTGTACCTGCTGCTCTGAGCCTCGTCATTCTGGACTTAAACTGTTCGTCTGAAGCCGCCACACAGGATCCTGAACTTTTCATTTCTCTGTTTTGTTCCTAAATCAAGATCTGAACATAAATAACGGACCAATCAGACGCCTTCATTCCCCGAGGTCGCTGCCGTTAGCAGCAGGTTTGATTGACTATTTTTGAAATAAAATGACAAAATATCTCAATTACAATATCTAACGTTACTAGAATCTGAACTAGCATAACTTAACGAGCATAAAGTAAAGTGAATTTGGTTAAATTGTGACTCTATTGTTGTTCGTACGGAACAGAACAAACAACATAAATCAGTGACTTAAACTCTTTAAAGCTCAAAGTTTCTTCTTCTTGTGCAGAATCAGGTAAATCCAGTGTCCTGCAGGTGCAGAGTATCACATCCATAGTCCGTATATATGATGCATCAGCTCTGCCAGGAGGAGGCGCCACATTTAACCTCCTCACTCCTGATTGGCTCTTGTGTTGCTATGATACTCGTGGGAGGGTTAGGGTTAAATATGGACCTGACTTCAAATTTGTTCCTGTAACTGTGGCATCGCGAACTTCATTTGAGCGACGCCAAACTCTGTGGAGACGTCACACTCACTTAGTCCACTTCTATATACAGTCTATGGTCACGACACTTGAACTCGGAGCAGAATCATGTTCTGGACAAAAGGAACTCATAAAATCAATCGAGAAAAGCGGCGCTAAAAAGAATAAAATGGATAAAAACAAGACATAAATTTAAATAAGAAAGAAATGTTAGAATTTAAAGGGGAGTGTTGTGCAGAATCGGCTTTTTTGGGGCTTTCTCTCATGTTCTAACAGGTTCTAGAGGCGTCCATGAACGTTTGAGTCATCTAGTGATCTGTTCAAACCCTCCTCGCGGGTCGCTGCAGTACGGGTCTGTACGAGGCTCCGCCCCCCACGCTCCCGCACGACGACAGGCTCGACTCACGTTTACGCCCCGAACAGGAAGACGTTCGGAAACATGGATGAAACTTCCTCTGAGTCCGAGAAAACGGAGGGAAAATGAGGAAATGTCCCAGTTTTCCTCATCTCCAGGTCAGTGCAGAATTCTGTTCGGATCAGAAACGACTCCACACCTCTCTCTTCTCTCTTTTCTTTTCTCTCTTCTCTTTTCTCCATCTCTTTCTTCTGTTCGCTCTCTCTTTTCTCTTGCTTCTCTTCTCTCTTTCTGTTCTCTTCTCTTTCTTCTTTTCTCTCTTCTCTTTTCTTGCTTCTGTTCATTCTCTCTTCTCTTCTTTCTCTCTTCTCTCTCTTTCTCTTCTGTCTTCTCCTCTCTCTCTTTTCCCTCTTCTCTTTTTGTCTTCTCTCTCTTCTCTGTCTTTTCTTCATTCTCTCTCCTCTTTTCACTGTTCTCTTCTTTCTCTCTTTTCTCTCTTCTCTCTTTCTCCTCTTCTCTCTTCTCTCTCTTTCTCTTCTGTCTTCTCTTCTCTCTCTACTCTCTTTTCTTTTCTCTCTTCTCTTTTCTTTCTTTTCTCTTCTGTCCTCTCTCTCTTTTCTTTTCTTTTCTTTTCTCTCTTCTCTTTTCTTTCTTCTCTCTTCTGTCCTCTCTCTCTTTTCTTTTCTCTTGGATGGAACAAAATCCAAATCTCTGGACCAGATTTATTCTGATATAAAACTGTGAATCTGCTCCTTTTTCCTCTAAAAATGCTTCACAGACTTAATCCACAGAATGAAGATGTAAAAGTGCTTAGAACAGTTATTTCTTCATGTCGTCTGCACTGAAACGGAGCAAAGGATCATGGTCTATGTAGTTCCCTCTGTTTTGTAGCTATTTCTGCATCAGAACTGTTCATTTGGGATTTGATATATTGTGACGGTCCCGATATTATTGTGAGACTTTGACGATTCGATATCAGCAGATTTACCTTCTTGTTCCAGCCCTGGTTGTTACTGGAGTAGAGTTTGAATAGTCGACTCAGAGTCCACTGCTCCACATGAGCTTCAGTTTATCAAAGGACACAGAGACATCCAGGAGCTGTGTCAGAGCTGTGGAGGAGGAGACCTTATATTCAACCTCAGGGACCAGCAGAAGGTCTCTGAGCTGCTGGAGTCTGTAGAGACTTTAAGAGCCAAGAATGAACCTCACAGCTTCACCACAGAGACACTTCAACAAGTCCAGATTGAGAAGATCTGTGCTCTGCAGAAGGGACTACAGGACACAAAGCCCACAGGACCAGACAGAAGTAAGTATTTTAATGGATTATTCCCTGAAATCTCTAGGAGACATGGAGATCTCAAACACACATAATGTCATGTGTTCCAGGTGATCAGAGTCCTGGACGTCTGAGGATCGCACTGATCGGTAAAACTGGCACAGGAAAGAGCTCTTCTGGAAACACCATCCTCGGGAGAGAAGAGTTTGAGACGAGACCAAGTCAAATGTCAGTGACGACAGTCTGTCAGAGAGCAGAGGCTGAGATAGACGGACGGCGTGTTTGTGTGGTGGACACTCCAGGTCTGTTCGACTGCAGTTTGTCTCATGATGAGGAGAGACTGAGGTGTGTGAGTCTGCTGGCTCCAGGACCACACGTCTTTCTGCTGGTGATACGGATCGGACGATTGACACAAGAGGAGGAAAAGACTCTAGAACTCATTAAAAAGGGGTTTGGGAAAGAGGCACAGAGGCACACCATCATTCTGTTCACCTATGGCGATTACCTACCAGAATCCATTGAAAACTATATAGAAGATGATTGTGATGATTCATTTAAGGAGTTCATCTCTGAATGTGGAAACAGGTTCCATGTGTTTAATAATGGAGAAAAGAAAGATCACACTCAGGTAAAAGCGCTGATGAAGAAGATGGAGGACATGATGAAGGAGAACGGAGGAGAGTGCTACACCAACGACATGTTACTGAAGGCAGAGATGGACATTAAGAAAGACATCAAGAGAAGTATGGAGAAGATCAGGAGAGAGGGATGCACTGGAAAAGGATTCACAAAACCATAAGACAAAAATAGATAAACTGACAGAGAAATACAGCCAACTCCAAACACGATATGATCAAGAAAAGATAAAAAATAAGACACTGGAGGAAGAGCTATCTGAGCTATGTGTGTTTAAAAGGTCAATAAAGGAAGATATTGAAGGAATAATTGATCTTCAACAGAAGTTTGAGGAGCAGAAGAAGGACATAGAGAAACAACACCAAGAAATAATAAACAAAAGTCAGAATGTGCTCAAATAGGAGAAGGAAGGTTGTAAGGAGCAAAGTGCAGAAAACTGGAGGAGTGAATAAATAAAAACCTTTATCTTACTTTTTCACATTACAGCCCCAGTGTTCTGTCTGGAAATAATATGCACAACTATCGAGATTTGCAAGAAGAAAAAGTAAATGTCCTAAACCTGGCTCTTAAATGATGAGTAAAGCCAGTGTGTAAAATAAGGCTGTAAAAATAGAAAAGACTGTGACATTTTGGTGTTTACACATTTTGTTTTCATTTAATTTGATGTCATTCTGTTGTGTATTAAAAAGGAGGAAATAAGAGTTTATGCTGTGAATCTGTGTATTTTTGTGTGTTTATTTTTTGTTTATTGGTCATTTTGAAGAATCTTTAAAAAAAAAAAAAACTGAATCATGCAGTAAGATTTCCTTTTGAAATGTATTTTAAATTCTAAGGTTTTCTAACATTAACAGATAAAGACTGATGTTTGTACTGTACATTTGTCATTGGGAAGTGAGAACATGTGAGTCTAATGTAAAATGTGGTTTGAGCTGAGGAACGGCACGACCGCATTTTGGTTTCTGGTCGTGTGATCGTTGAATCAAGTGTATTAAGCGATGTCTGCAGACGTGGTGTGTGACTGGGTAAATATATCAGGATAATGAACTGCTGTAACTGGAAATATTTAACAAAAGATAAATTGTCAGGGTTTGGTGTTTGTTGTGTGTTCCCCCTCCCTTCTGTGTCTGTCTGCTCCTCTCGGGGGTGTGGCTGGGCTAATGCTGCAGTGTGGATCACCTGCTCGGTGGTTCACCTGCAGCTAATTGTCTAATCAGCCCCACTATTTAGTTCTGTCCTTGTCCTTTGTTCGGTGTCAGTTCATTCCTCCTCTATTCCTTGTCTACGTCCTCGTCCTGCTTGTCCATGTCGTCCTGCCTGCCCTTGTCGTCCAGTCTGTCTACCTGTGAGTCTACCCCAGTGTCTTCCCTCCATATGTCTCCAGCCAGTTTCCATCACCACATCCTTCATACCCGGCAATAAACCTGTTTAAACATCTACCTGCGCCTATGTCTCTGCTTTGGGGTCCTCAACCACTCTCAAACCATGACATAAATAAAGGAACACTGAGTCCTGTCCCAACGTGCAGTGATTATTCAGACTTTTCACATCTTTGTCGTTGATGTAAAAGTTAAATATAAAAGGTGGTGGAGCCTCAGGGCATCGGCTCAGAGCCTTTGGGAGAATTGTTTTCAAAAAGACAAAGACACGTGTGATTTAAAGGCTTTTATTGCAGCAGCAGAGATCACGGGACAGTGCGAACGACTTTTCATTCTTCAACAAATGCAGCATTAACACTTCACTATGAACAGAGTCAATATTTAAGCTTCAGTAACCACACTCACCGGACACTTTATCAGGCACACCTTTGAGGAGGCCCTTCTTTAGTCCTGGTTTAGTTCTAGTTTGGCTCCTCTAGCCTCATGTGCCAGAGCAGAGAAAGTCCTGGTGTAATCCAGCTTTAGTTTTAGTTTAGGGCTGGAGCTTGAAAAAAAAAACGTCTTTCAATATTCATTTACTGAAAAGAAAAAGGGAAAAAGATCCATTTAAAAAACACATTTCTTACTCTTAAAACATATATATATTGACAGTCCTGGTTCAGATGAGGTTTAGTTGTGGTTTTTAGGCCTAGTTTAGATTTGTAGACTTGAGGAACGTGTCAGACCTGAAAAATTACAAAACTTTGCACCCACAAACGTCACCAAAAGATACTAATCAGTCCTGAGCAAGAAAATGTCCAATGTTGAGTGACATCTGTGAGTTTATGTCAGAGCGGTTCAGCTCGGTACGTTCACGATGTGCCTGATAAAGAGTCCGGTGAGAGTATTTCCTTTGGCGTTCGTCTGTAAACCTGAATAACCTTTAGAAATCACAGCCGTTTTAATTTAATCACAAAGCCCTTTGAGTTATTATTGTTTCAGCGCTTCATTTAAAGAGGAGTTGTGCTCATATCCTAAATAAAACAAGAAAATTATAATGGAACAGTGCAAAAGCAAAACAATTTTTTTTGTAACTTTGTAAATGGGTTTTGTCAGGGTAAATACAGAGCCTTTAGCGCCCCCTGGTGTACTGAGAAACTGCAGACGTGCAGAAAAAGAGACCAAAGCAATTTCCAAACACATTTTGATGAAGATATGACTGATATTACTTATATACAAGACTGGCTTTTAAACAAGTTGCAGGTCTGTAAAATGGACCGGATCAGGGAGGGTGTAAATCGTGGTGTGTTCAGTGGCGACACAAGGCACATTATTTCCTGAAGACTTAAGCCGAACGGAGAGAAGAACAGAGCGACGCCACAAACCCAGTGTGTGGCTATGAATGGTTTTGTTTTGTTTTAGTTCTAATTTTAAATCTATTTATGTTGCTGTAATTTAGTGTAAGTTGCCTATTTTGTTGTAGTTTAGACCTAGTGAGATCCTGGTCTACAGTCCTGGTTTAGTTCTGAGTCAGGCCTTCTTAAGTCCTGGTTTAGAACGAGTTAGTCCCTTGTCAATAGTCCTGGTTCAGCGCAGACTCCATTTTGTGGCGTTATTGTCACTTCTTTCAGGTGAACGGGATAAGTTATGACGTTAGGGTTGAAAGTACTGATTAAATAAGAGTTGATTAGACCGACTCTGGACCTGGTTAAGTCCTGGTTTAGTCCAGTTTTTAATCACAAGTAAATGTTTCTGATTGATTCTGTGATTATGATTTTAAACGCTTTAGGTGGATGCGATTTTGAGGTACTGAAGTCGGGCCTTGGGTTAGTCCTGGTTTAGGTCTGGTTTAGCCCTAGTTTAGTCCTTATGTAGACCTGATTTAGTCCTGGTTTAGATCTGGTTTAGCCCTAGTTTAGTCCTTATGTAGACCTGGTTTAGTCCTGGTTTAGATCTGGTTTAGCCCTAGTTTAGTCCTTATGTAGACCTGGTTTAGTCCTGGTTTAGATCTGGTTTAGCCCTAGTTTAGCCCTTATGTAGACCTGGTTTAGTCCTGGTTTAGGTCTGGTTTAGCCCTAGTTTAGTCCTTATGTAGACCTGGTTTAGTCCTGGTTTAGGTCTGGTTTAGCCCTAGTTTACTCCTTATGTAGACCTGGGTTAGTCCTGGTTTAGGTCTGGTTTAGCCCTAGTTTAGTCCTTATGTAGACCTGGGTTAGTCCTGGTTTAGATCTGGTTTAGCCCTAGTTTAGTCCTTATGTAGACCTGGTTTAGTCCTGGTTTAGGTCTGGTTTAGCCCTAGTTTAGTCCTTATGTAGACCTGGTTTAGTCCTGGTTTAGATCTGGTTTAGCCCTAGTTTACTCCTTATGTAGACCTGGGTTAGTCCTGGTTTAGGTCTGGTTTAGCCCTAGTTTAGTCCTTATGTAGACCTGGGTTAGTCCTGGTTTAGATCTGGTTTAGCCCTAGTTTAGTCCTTATGTAGACCTGGTTTAGTCCTGGTTTAGGTCTGGTTTAGCCCTAGTTTAGTCCTTATGTAGACCTGGTTTAGTCCTGGTTTAGATCTGGTTTAGCCCTAGTTTAGTCCTTATGTAGACCTGGTTTAGTCCTGGTTTAGGTCTGGTTTAGCCCTAGTTTAGTCCTTATGTAGACCTGGTTTAGTCCTGGTTTAGGTCTGGTTTAGCCCTAGTTTAGTCCTTATGTAGACCTGATTTAGTCCTGGTTTAGGTCTGGTTTAGCCCTAGTTTAGTCCTTATGTAGACCTGATTTAGTCCTGGTTTAGGTCTGGTTTAGCCCTAGTTTAGTCCTTATGTAGACCTGATTTAGTCCTGGTTTAGATCTGGTTTAGAGCCTGTTAAGCTCCCGACACTGTTCTGTGTAACTGACCTTAGGATTAGTTGTGATATTAAAAGGTTTGTTTGAGTAAATGTGACGATGTGCCGCGAGGAGGCCTTATTATCTTGGTTAAATTTTGATTTAGACCTGTTTTAGTCCCAGTTTAGATCTGGTTAAATCCTGGTCTAGTCCAGTTTTAGACCTAGTTTAGTCCAGGTTTTATGTCAAAGTGATGAGGTACTACAAGTAGACCTTATTGCGCTGGGTTAGTTCTAGTTCAGACCTGGTTCAGACCTGGTGTCTTTAGTCCTCGTGTGTATTTCTCTTCGTTGTACTTGTGTTTATGTGAACGTGATGAGGTACTGTGGATAGGCCTGCACGTCGTTGAAGATGATGAACATGGAGGGGTTGGGCACTTGGTCGGTCACGCTGTCGTAGAGGTCGCTGGGGTTGCTTTTGGCTGGAGGAGTGATCATGCCCCGATTACCTCTGGTGTATTCTCCCACCAGGACCAGAGCCACGTACAGACGCTTGTGGCCCTTGTTATCCGGCTTCGAGTATCCCTGAGCCGAGTACGCAGGGTCCACAGCGAAGTACGACCCATTACCGTACACCGCAGCTGTGAAGGAAAAGGAAATGTCTCAGGTGGTGTTGTCACGATACACAATAAGTAATAATGTATACGGTACAGTATAAGCGCTGATAAAAACAGCTCGTGCGCTGATGCTGATGCGATCGAACGCGCTGCAAAGTTTGGTTTGATCAGAACTTGTGCCTCATCTTCAAATATAAAACTGCGACTCTGTTTCTGAAGGGTTTAGGTGCAGACACAAAATAATTCTGAATTACCGGTAGTCACAGTAAAACCGTAAACCCCGGGAAAATGTGAGACAGTTTAACGGGATCAAAATTTGGATTGAGTACCAAAGTGCAGGGCCTGGGGACTTCCCTCTAGATCAGTGGTTCTTAACCTTGTTGGAGGTACTGAACCCCACTAGTTTCCTCTGCGCATTCACCAAGCCCTTCTTAACTGGAAAAATAAAATGTTTTTTTTTTTTTTAAATAGGTATATAGGTAAACATGGATATATATATTTTACTGGTGCACAAAATGAACCGTGCATCAACATCACTGTGTTCAAAGAACAAAACCATCAAAACATGGTTTTCACACAAAAACAAGAACATCATAATGAATTATTTACTAAAAATCAGTGACTTCTGCTGTTGCCTTTTAGAGACCAGTTCAGAAATGCGCGGCTTCACCTTGGCAAGTGCCGCTCATGTCATTTTCATAACAAAGTCTGTTCCTTTTCTTTGTTTTTATGTCCAGCATCCTCGAAAGGATTTCTTGATATGTTGTAACAAATGGTATGAAAATCTCCAGACCTTTCTTAGCAATAACGGGCTACGTTACCTTTTTTTTTTTTTTTTTTGCTCGACATCGTATGAAGGGAAAATATTAAGAAAGAAATGACACGACACCATCACGACAGTCACAGACTATTGTGCGCACAAAATTTCCTGCAGCCAATAACGGCCAAACAGGGCGAGTCATGAATCATATGAGCTGGATGTGAGTCTGACCCTGAACCCCTGAGACTGACTCACTGAACCCCTGAGACTGACTCACTGAACCCCTGAGACTGACTCACTGAACCCCTGAGACTGACTCACTGAACCCCTGAGACTGACTCACTGAACCCCTGAGACTGACTCACTGAACCCCTGAGACTGACTCACCGAACCCCTGAGACTGACTCACTGAACCCCTGAGACTGACTCACTGAACCCCTGAGACTGACTCACTGAACCCCTGAGACTGACTCACTGAACCCCTGAGACTGACTCACTGAACCCCTGAGACTGACTCACTGAACCCCTGAGACTGACTCACTGAACCCCTGAGACTGACTCACTGAACCCCTGGGGCTGATCTACATCTTGAGCTGGGTTTGCTCAGTCTACTGGGCATTTTTAGAGCTGCCACAAATAGCAGTAACTAAATTAGATACTAACTTTAACAAGTATTGATCCAGCAAAAAAGCATAACACGCATTGAGTATCCAAGTATGCCCACATGCCAAACACAGGCAGAACATGCAACACTCTAACACGTGTAACTGATTTAGCGTTGAATCCAGGAGACTTTGTTCATTCTGGATGGTCACTGGTCTATGCAGATGCTTAACGCTGGTGCAGGTGGTGGTGTTGTGGTGAAACCGGTGCGTGGGGAATGTGGCTGCGTTACCGTGAGCTCCGGCGTAGCTGCGGTTGAAGCCTTGTTTGTTGATGAGGTCGATGGATTTGGCTTCAGTTCCGTGGAAAAGCACCTTCTCGTTGTTTTTGCCTTTGTTTTTGGTGTCCATCTCCTTCTTCTTTATCTGGTAACTCTTCCACAAGGACACGTTCTGCACCCGCTCGATCTGAAACGAAAGAGTTAAACGTTATGGCCTAGACCTGCTTCCGTCCAGCCTAAATATGCAGGATTTGAGTTAGCCCTGGTTGGGTCTGATATAGTCCTGGTTTAATCCTGGTTTAGTCCTGGTCTAGTCACGGTTTGCTTACAGAGATGATGTTGAGGCTTAGTCCATGTTGGGTCACTTCGCTCTCCACTTTTGTGTACTCTTTTGACCCGGGCTGAAGTGTGACCAGTTTCAGCAGCTCATCTCTCTTCATGTCGCTCCAGTCCGACGGCAGCGACACATCGCCTAAAAGAAAGACGCAAGTTTGGTTTTTGCACTGACCCTGACATACAGCTCTGGAAAAAAATAAGACACCACTGCAAAATGATCAGTACATTTTTGTTTCATTCTATAAACTACTGACAACCTTTCTCCCAAATTCCAAATAAAAATCTTGTCATTTAGAGCGTTTATTTGCAGAAAATGACAAAAAAGATTAAATGTTTTCAAACCTCAAATAATGCAAAGAAAACAAGATCATATTCACTTAAAACCAACACAATACTAATGTTTGAACTGAGGAAGAGTTTGGAAATCAGCATTTGGTGGAATAATAATAATAATGATGAACACAGCAGTGGTTTTTCTCCTTTTCCTCCTTAAATCAGGTGTGGTTCAGGTGATCTCCTCATCAGTGCCTCATGAAGCACAATCAGGTGTGTTTGTGTTGAATTCAGCAGACGCTGGAATGAAACGGCCGTCACACATGTACAGACGCTGAGTTCACAAAAACAAATGCACCGGTCTCTAATTTATTTTTTTCAAGAACTGTATGTGTTTAGAGGGGAGTTTAGGTGGGACTGGAGTTAGTATAAGATGCCGAGGAAATGTTGAGAACAATTTTGAAGTAATATTAGTTTAAGTTTAATAAATATTACAGAGGTCACACAGGAGCAAAAACACCAGAGAGACGGAAACTTTAAACTAATCCAAGAATAACATCCATTTCAGAACATGTTTGTAGACGTCTAAACTACAGGGTGAGCAGCGTTTACACAGAATAAGACCTTGTAGAGACACAGAGAGGTTTAAGTCTCTAACCTAAAGGACTGAAGCTTTTACTAAATGTAAATCTGTAGCATAGACTGTATAAAGAAGTGGACTAAGGGAGTGTGACGTCACCCGCAGCGTTCAGCTCGAGTCGAAGCTCACGATGCCACCGGAGAATTTTGAGCCTGGCTCCGTATAGACTCTTTTAGGGTGATTTTAAAAAAGCGTTGAGCATTTTGGTAACGGAAGTGTCATTGTTCCCCGTTCGTTCCGATTCCTTCAGACTGAACACGGACAGAAGAAGTCGGAGATAAAAACATTTCCAGCACCAAAACGTCTGGTTGTTCTGTGTGTGTTTGCCAGAATTGATATTCTACCGGTGGACTAAAGTTTTACAGTTTTATTCACTGATCACACGAGGATCTGGCAGTCGGACACCGTTTGTCAAAGTCTTGTTGAAGAAATATTCACGATCTTTTGTTGATAATCCTTTCACAGAGCTCGACGAGCTGCTGAGTTCTCAAATGAAACAGAAAACGATTTTGGTATTTTGTGAATAAATTCCTGAAACTCTGCTCCAAATTCTCTCCCATGACGGAGGCACTGGAGCCGAACGCTGTGGGTGACATCTGTGGGTTAAACTAACAGACCTCGATTCAAAACCCAAATCATGTCCTTCACACAGCCCTAGTCTGACTCTCACCTTTAATCTCCCTCCGGAAAAGCTCCACAGTCTTGTGTCGCCTCTCAGCGTCCGCTCTTAACGCATGTGGGGTTGCGATGAACGGTTTCTGGTTTATTGTGATCTTTGTGGTGATATTTTGGAGGAAGGCCTCCTCCAGCACCAGGTTGGTCATCGGGTCAAACGGTTTCTTTTCTCCGTCGTCTTGAATAAACTGCCACTCGACCACTCCGCTCAGGATAAAGGCTTCTTTCTTTCGAGCCTCGGCGCGCTCTGCTTTACGGATCATGTCCCTGAAATACAGGAACACAAATGTTACTTTTATGAATTATGTCCTGAAATCTCATTAAATCTTGCCTCAGCTGCTCTGGGGCAGATGGACAAAAGTGTGAGTGTCGATTTGTGCCTCTGAGCACCACAAAGCAGCACTTTCAGACACATTCAGACAGATTCAGACACTTTCAGACAGATTCAGACACTTTCAGACACTTTCAGACACTTTCAGACACTTTCAGACACTTTCAGACACATTCAGACACATTCAGACACATTCAGACACTTTCAGACACATTCAGACACTTTCAGACACTTTCAGACACTTTCAGACACATTCAGACACATTCAGACACATTCAGACACATTCAGACACTTTCAGACACATTCAGACACATTCAGACACTTTCAGACACTTTCAGACACTTTCAGACACATTCAGACACTTTCAGACACTTTCAGACACTTTCAGACACTTTCAGACACTTTCAGACACTTTCAGACCGATTCAGTCACTTTCAGACACTTTCAGACACATTCAGACACTTTCAGACACTTTCAGACACATTCAGACACTTTCAGACACTTTCAGACACATTCAGACACATTCAGACACATTCAGACACATTCAGACACTTTCAGACACTTTCAGACACTTTCAGACACTTTCAGACACTTTCAGACACTTTCAGACACTTTCAGACACTTTCAGACACATTCAGACACTTTCAGACACTTTCAGACACATTCAGACACATTCAGACACATTCAGACACTTTCAGACACTTTCAGACACTTTCAGACACTTTCAGACACTTTCAGACACATTCAGACACATTCAGACACTTTCAGACACTTTCAGACACTTTCAGACACATTCAGACACATTCAGACACTTTCAGACACTTTCAGACACTTTCAGACACTTTCAGACACTTTCAGACACATTCAGACACATTTAGACACATTCAGACACTTTCAGACACTTTCAGACACATTCAGACACTTTCAGACACATTCAGACACATTCAGACACATTCAGACACATTCAGACACATTCAGACACTTTCAGACACTTTCAGACACATTCAGACACATTCAGACACATTCAGACACTTTCAGACACTTTCAGACACTTTCAGACACTTTCAGACACATTCAGACACATTCAGACACATTCAGACACATTCAGACACATTCAGACACTTTCAGACACTTTCAGACACTTTCAGACACTTTCAGACACATTCAGACACTTTCAGACACTTTCAGACACATTCAGACACTTTCAGACACTTTCAGACACATTCAGACACTTTCAGACACTTTCAGACACATTCAGACACTTTCAGACACTTTCAGACACTTTCAGACACTTTCAGACACATTCAGACACTTTCAGACACTTTCAGACACTTTCAGACACATTCAGACACTTTCAGACACTTTCAGACACATTCAGACACATTCAGACACATTCAGACACTTTCAGACACATTCAGACACTTTCAGACACTTTCAGACACTTTCAGACACATTCAGACACTTTCAGACACTTTCAGACACTTTCAGACACTTTCAGACACATTCAGACACATTCAGACACTTTCAGACACTTTCAGACACATTCAGACACTTTCAGACACTTTCAGACACATTCAGACACATTCAGACACTTTCAGACACTTTCAGACACTTTCAGACACATTCAGACACTTTCAGACACTTTCAGACACATTCAGACACTTTCAGACACTTTCAGACACTTTCAGACACATTCAGACACATTCAGACACATTCAGACACTTTCAGACACTTTCAGACACTTTCAGACACATTCAGACACTTTCAGACACTTTCAGACACATTCAGACACATTCAGACACTTTCAGACACTTTCAGACACATTCAGACACATTCAGACACATTCAGACACATTCAGACACTTTCAGACACTTTCAGACACTTTCAGACACATTCAGACACATTCAGACACATTCAGACACTTTCAGACACTTTCAGACACTTTCAGACACATTCAGACACTTTCAGACACTTTCAGACACTTTCAGACACTTTCAGACACATTCAGACACTTTCAGACACTTTCAGACACTTTCAGACACATTCAGACACATTCAGACACATTCAGACACTTTCAGACACTTTCAGACATTCAGGACACATTCAGACACTTTCAGACACATTCAGACACTTTCAGACACTTTCAGACACTTTCAGACACTTTCAGACACATTCAGACACTTTCAGACACTTTCAGACACTTTCAGACACATTCAGACACTTTAAGACACTTTCAGACACATTCAGACACATTCAGACACTTTCAGACACATTCAGACACTTTCAGACACATTCAGACACTTTCAGACACATTCAGACACATTCAGACACTTTCAGACACTTTCAGACACATTCAGACACTTTCAGACACTTTCAGACACATTCAGACACTTTCAGACACTTTCAGACACTTTCAGACACTTTCAGACACATTCAGACACTTTCAGACACTTTCAGACACTTTCAGACACATTCAGACACTTTCAGACACTTTCAGACACATTCAGACACATTCAGACACATTCAGACACATTCAGACACTTTCAGACACTTTCAGACACATTCAGACACTTTCAGACACTTTCAGACACTTTCAGACACTTTCAGACACTTTCAGACACTTTCAGACACTTTCAGACACATTCAGACACTTTCAGACACTTTCAGACACATTCAGACACTTTCAGACACTTTCAGACACTTTCAGACACTTTCAGACACTTTCAGACACTTTCAGACACATTCAGACACATTCAGACACTTTCAGACACTTTCAGACACATTCAGACACTTTCAGACACATTCAGACACTTTCAGACACATTCAGACACTTTCAGACACTTTCAGACACTTTCAGACACATTCAGACACATTCAGACACATTCAGACACTTTCAGACACATTCAGACACATTCAGACACATTCAGACACTTTCAGACACTTTCAGACACTTTCAGACACTTTCAGACACATTCAGACACATTCAGACACTTTCAGACACTTTCGGACACATTCGGACACTTTCAGACACATTCAGACACATTCAGACACTTTCCAGACACATTCAGACACTTTCCAGACACTTTCCGACACATTCAGACACCTTCAGACACTTTCAGACACTTTCAGACACATTCAGACACTTTCAGACACATTCAGACACTTTCAGACACTTTCAGACACATTCAGACACTTTCAGACACTTTCAGACACTTTCAGACACTTTCAGACACTTTCAGACACATTCAGACACTTTCAGACACTTTCAGACACTTTCAGACACATTCAGACACTTTCAGACACTTTCAGACACATTCAGACACATTCAGACACTTTCAGACACATTCAGACACTTTCAGACACTTTCAGACACATTCAGACACTTTCAGACACATTCAGACACTTTCAGACACTTTCAGACACTTTCAGACACTTTCAGACACTTTCAGACACATTCAGACACATTCAGACACATTCAGACACATTCAGACACTTTCAGACACTTTCAGACACATTCAGACACTTTCAGACACTTTCAGACACTTTCAGACACATTCAGACACATTCAGACACTTTCAGACACTTTCAGACACTTTCAGACACTTTCAGACACTTTCAGACACATTCAGACACTTTCAGACACTTTCAGACACTTTCAGACACTTTCAGACACATTCAGACACATTCAGACACTTTCAGACACATTCAGACACTTTCAGACACTTTCAGACACATTCAGACACTTTCAGACACATTCAGACACTTTCAGACACTTTCAGACACTTTCAGACACTTTCAGACACATTCAGACACTTTCAGACACTTTCAGACACTTTCAGACACATTCAGACACATTCAGACACTTTCAGACACTTTCAGACACTTTCAGACACTTTCAGACACTTTCAGACACATTCAGACACTTTCAGACACTTTCAGACACTTTCAGACACTTTCAGACACTTTCAGACACATTCAGACACTTTCAGACACATTCAGACACATTCAGACACTTTCAGACACATTCAGACACATTCAGACACTTTCAGACACATTCAGACACTTTCAGACACTTTCAGACACTTTCAGACACATTCAGACACATTCAGACACTTTCAGACACTTTCAGACACTTTCAGACACTTTCAGACACATTCAGACACATTCAGACACTTTCAGACACTTTCAGACACTTTCAGACACATTCAGACACATTCAGACACTTTCAGACACTTTCAGACACTTTCAGACACATTCAGACACTTTCAGACACTTTCAGACACTTTCAGACACATTCAGACACTTTCAGACACTTTCAGACACTTTCAGACACTTTCAGACACATTCAGACACTTTCAGACACTTTCAGACACTTTCAGACACTTTCAGACACATTCAGACACATTCAGACACATTCAGACACTTTCAGACACTTTCAGACACTTTCAGACACATTCAGACACTTTCAGACACTTTCAGACACTTTCAGACACTTTCAGACACTTTCAGACACATTCAGACACATTCAGACACTTTCAGACACTTTCAGACACATTCAGACACATTCAGACACTTTCAGACACATTCAGACACTTTCAGACACTTTCAGACACTTTCAGACACTTTCAGACACTTTCAGACACATTCAGACACTTTCAGACACATTCAGACACATTCAGACACATTCAGACACTTTCAGACACTTTCAGACACTTTCAGACACTTTCAGACACTTTCAGACACTTTCAGACACATTCAGACACTTTCAGACACTTTCAGACACTTTCAGACACTTTCAGACACTTTCAGACACTTTCAGACACATTCAGACACATTCAGACACATTCAGACACTTTCAGACACTTTCAGACACATTCAGACACTTTCAGACACTTTCAGACACTTTCAGACACTTTCAGACACTTTCAGACGCATTCAGACGCATTCAGACGCATTCAATCACATTCAGTGTCTTGCCCAGTGACACAAGGGTAACTTCTCTCAAACTCCAGTCCAGCTTTGGGCTTAAAGTGGATGGTTTCTAATGATTTATAAATAAAAATAATTTTATTGTTGTTTAACGTTATGGGCGTTAAGTCCTTTGTGTAAAAGCCTTTCTAAAATACCTGTCAGAGATGGGAGAAGAACTCGCGCTACAAGATCGTACAAGATAAAACTGTCACAAGAGTTTTTCCCATGTGTTTCATTTGGATTGGGCAGGTTGGGTAAATCCTGCTGAATTACACCGAGAGCAGCAGATAAAAAAGCAGAGCTACAAGGACATTTCTAAACTCGTGAAACTAATTAATCAAACCAAACTCTTGTTGCGTCTCATTCTCGGGGACCCAGTCTCATGTCTCATCTTGTGGGGATCATGTCCCACCGCTAAAACTTGCCAAATGGATGAATTCAGGTAATAACTGAACTTTTCTTCAGTGTTTTGAACTTGAGATGGTGTTGGCGCGAAAGACTCCGCGAGACACTGATGTCACCTACTTTTTACTCATAAGGCTCATTTTAGTAAGTTAAAGTTTCAGTTAAAGTTTGACGTTCTGTGTGACGTGGCTAAAGTTAAAGCTAGCATAAAGGTCTGATGTATTGTCAGCTTTTTCTTCATTTGTTTCACTTCTCTCAGCCTCTGTGTTGATGCTTTATGCACTGGTAATATCGATATTTGATCTTGACCTGACTGTTGTGCATCCACAAACAGCTGTTGCTAACATGCTAGCTTTGTTTTGCTGATGTCGGCTCAACGTTTTAGTGCCCATCACTGTAAATACAGCGGTTTATCACGGGACCAAGTGATATCACCATCTGTGAGCTTTAAATCGTGTTAGAATGTGGTTTCCTCATCACAAACAGACCTGGAGTTGTGTTTTGTTTCATTCACACATGTTTGAGAAACAAAACACAACTCCAGGTCTGTCTGTGATGAGGAAACTAGAGCTGGGCGGTATGACCAAAAATTGTTATCACGGTATTTTTTTAAATTATCACGGTATCACAGTATTTAACGGTATTTTTGTCTTTGGCTAAGTGGAGTGTGATAGAGTTGGTAATATCATTCCAACGTTTGCTTTTCTTGTCATAGACGGTCCCTTTAGACGGAGTGCGCGGCTCCGCGCACCCGCGCTCTCGCCCGTGTCACAAAACACTACACAGACGGTCCCTTTAGCAAACGCGCCTAACACTACACAGACGGTCCCTTTTAGCAAACGCGCCTAACACTACACAGACGGTCCCTTTTAGCAAACGCGCCTAACACTACACAGACGGTCCCTTTTAGCAAACGCGCCTACCAGGGACGTCTGTGTAGTGTTTTGTGCTGCAGTGCCAACGTTACGCAGAGATTGGGGAGAAGATGCAGATTTGACTTTCTACTCAACTCGCTATCCTTACCTGGCTTGTTGGCTTGTTTGGTGTAACACTGAAAAACAGCCCCCGCTCAATCTACCGCTGTGCGACGTTCCGCCGCTCTGTGTTGCCGACATATGCGCGCGCACACGGTATGGCGGTAAATAAAAAATTCATATCATAAAAATAAAAATTACCGGTATACCGGTTCAAACGGTATACCGCCCAGCCCTAGAGGAAACTATAACAAAGATCATAAAATACTGCATTAGGGGTAATATAATATCCCCAGAACCCTCAAACGGGCCGGTACTGTTCACTTAACACAATGGAGACCCTTTATGACCAGAGCTGCCCCAAACCCAGTGGAGACGGGCGAGGACCTGCAACAGCCCTGACCTGACTTCGGACTCCGCCGTGGACACGTCTCTGGTCAGACCCTCCAGGCGAATGGACATTTCCTCTGGGTTCTTCTGCTCCAGCGTGATCTTCACCGTGAGGCTCTTCTGCAGCTCACCCAGCCGCTCCACATCGCTCTGGGTCAAATGCACCAGGACCGGGTCTGAGATGGTCCTCACAGCCTGCTCCATCAGAATCATGTCCTCGATCCTCATCTTTGCCTGAGTGATCGCCTGTGGAGGAGACAAACAGCACTTGAACTTAGGGAGAGTTCAGAAATCTGACTTGCCCCGATCTGAGCTATACAAAACAGGGATACAGAAGGATGGAAGGGCATCTGACAAATGGGTGATAACCATCTGCCTTATTCCACCCCGCCAACTTTTCTCTCCAAACTCTTCTAAACTGTGCTTTTTGTGGAGGCACTTCCACTTAAACATTGACACTGAATCCTCTTCCTGTCAATGGAGAATTTGTCAAACGTTTTGCTTCTTAAATATGACATTAAGTCGGTTAATTTGTGTAAGATGTACAATTTTCATGTGCACCAAAAAGTCAACACTGCACCGATTCTCTGGGAAGCTTTAAAATGGTGAAAAATACACTGCCTGGCCCAGAAAGAAGTGTCCAACTGGATTTAACTAAGCAAACAGGTCTGATGTTGCTGCAGTTGGTCAGGTTCAGGTTCAGCAGCAGTGTGTGCTCAAAGAATGAGCTCAGCTGAACCTGAATATACTGAAGGACCAGGTTATTCCATCAGTGGATTTGTTCTTCCCCAATGGCACAGGCAGATTCCAAGACGACAAAGCAGGATTCATCGGGCTCAGATTGTGACAGAGCGGTTCAGGGAGCAGGAGACGTCATCCAGACCTGAACCCCACTGAGAATTTTTGGGATGTGCGGGAGAAAGCTCAGACTCGACCATCATCAGTGCAAGATTTTGGTGAAAAATTAACACTGGATGGAAATAAATCTTGTTGGCACTGCAGAATCTTCTCGAAACAACGCCACAGCGAATGCATTCATTTGGCAACGCAGTGTAGCATCATATTGACCGTATTTGCTGTTAAGATCGGCAGCCCTACACAAAATAATACAACCCGAAGCATAAGGTGGATACTATAACAATTCTGGTTTAAACAGAATAACTGATTTACACGTAAAGCTACAGTATGTAACTTTATGGAGGTGGTACGGCACCTGATCCCATGGAAAAAGAAAGTTTAAACCACACTTTCAAGTAGCCAAGTAGGAGTCAGGTTTGTGAAGATACAAGTCCGCTCACAGTAAGAAAGTGTTTTTATTTGGTGCAATAAAAACTATACTTTTATTTGAGTGTATTTTTGTGTAGGAAGTGCAGTGTAGCTGGCAGAAGTAAAACATGGATTGAGACATTCGTACACTGACCCTCCATCCACCTGTGGGCGATTCCCCCGTGAGCAGAACTAGACCCAACCTTTTACCTCTAACTTCCCCTTATTTAAACCCCTGCAGTGGAAGTGCCCCTTACCCTCTGAGTCTCTGCACAGAGCTGGAGCACTGTGGGCTCAAACTCCTGTCCCTCCAGAACCGGCGCCGCCTCTCGGACCGGGGACTCGCTGCTCATCCCAAAGAACGCTGAAACAAACACACCAACATCAGCCGTGAAGATGTACTGTTTACTAGGGATGTTAACCGATAACCGTTTGACCGGTGGTTGCCCGAATCAACCGGTCAGAATTTTTTGACTGTCAGTTAAATGGAACCTATGTAATGGTGCTTGAGCACAGCACAGTTCTACAGTCCGAGCGTGAGTCACCTTAAATCACAGACAGTGGCGCGACGTCTCGTTGCTCAAGACGCGAGGTTCACGTCATCGATGATGTTTCACCTCAAAATGCGACACCCTCAAGCCTCTTCCACAGGTGAGAAAAGCCGACCCACTGTGCTAACTCTGCTAACCGTGCTAAGCCTGCTAACCGTGCTAACCATGCTAACTCTGCTAACCCTGCTAACTCTGCCTCTGTTTCTGTTTATCTCTACAGCGCGTTCGTAATTTGAGTTTCCACAGAAGTGCTTTTGTGGTGTAGGCGACTGTTGGATGTTTTGGCATTTTATCCTCATGGTTTTGTGCGTTTTGTGACTAAAGTCATGATGCTGGGTTAAACTGAGCCTTACGTGTCCATGTATAAATTCTTCATGTGGCATTGACAGATTTGCACTCTGCAGTTGATAAGAGACGCCTCTTCGGTCATTTTCTGAAATGAGCCACGACGATGTGCAAATGAGCTTCTAACACTCGACAAACACCTTTATTTTCAGTGCTGTCACATGTGAGAGACGACGGCAGCGCCGCTCCAAATGCTGTTATTTCAGACAGTGATTAGATTTAGAATAGATTTAAACTGAACGGTTAAACCCAATTTCAACTGGTTAACGAGGCTCATGGTTGGTCATGTTTTTTTCAGTTTTTACCATCCCTATTGTTTACATTTGTTACTTTTGTTTTGTTACTATTGTTTATTTTTTCATTTGTATCTGTGCTTTTGTGAAGCTCCCTGAAAGGCACTAATAAAAACTGGAGCCTCACTGGGCACTTGGCTGGTCTGGAAGGGCATCAGATGTAAAAAACTAATCACTGAATAAGACAGGGATATGATCTTATGCTACAAGCTCTCACAAAACAAAACTGCCATAAGATTATGCACATGTAATAAAAATGATCTTATGCGTTTTTACATTTGGCTTGGACAAACAGGCCAGGTACATGTGCTGAAGAGGTGCATTTCTTCAGGTTTTAATGATCCCTTGTGAGGGATTGAACCTAGAACCTTCTTGCAATGAAGCATGTCTAGCCACTAGCAAAGATATAAAATTCAGTCAATCAAAAATGGTGAATACAAAATTATTTGTTAGAAATTATTTGTACCTTTGACCCTCTCTATGATCCCCATCTCCAGCGACTGCCCTTCTCTGGACTTCATGCTCTTGTGAAACTCTGGGATCATCTGCGTTTGGAACACCAGGATCTTGACGCTGCGCATGATCTTCGGCTGCTTCTTCCTCACAAAGTCCTCCACGGCCCCCACCATCGCGTCAGCCACGAGGGACGGGGCTGCTCCCCCGGCCCCTGGACACAAAAAGGTAACTGGTAAACTGGGGGTGCTGCAAATTAAGTCACATTTTTCTCACGAGCAGCGAATGGCAGAATAAGGAAAGGCAGGCCTCTGTACACTCCTGTACACTTTGGACCTTCTGAGATTAAACTTGTCAGGAGCCCCATGAGCCAGGATCAGGATTAGAAACAGTGAACTTCACAGAAAGGCCTCACATGAGAATCAAACCTGAGAGCTTGCTGTTACATGGTAAGAGTGACTGACCTGTGCCCAGAGCGGGGAAGGCCACAGAGGAGAAGTTGTTTTCCTCACAGAGCTTTAGCACAGAGTAGACGATTTCTTTTATCATGGGGGGCTGGTTGGTTCCTGTGATGTGGATGATGTTTTTGCACTGCAGCTGCCCCCCGGACGTGACGATCAGAGGTCTGGGCTGATATCCAGGAGAACTCACTGTGGAGACAAAGAGCAGGGTTCACACGGAGCATGAGGCTGTGCCAGAGGAACCAGGAGAACTGAAATGCACCACACCTATGTTTGCACACTCCAGCTCCACGCCACGGCCCGCAGCCGCTAAGATGGCCTTCGAAACGCCTGAAACACAGAAGAGAAACAGAACCTTCAGCCTGTGTCAACACAATACACTGTTACAGTCGAATCACAGCAGCAGAATAATGAACCAGATTTCATTTAGGGATGTCCCGATCCAATATTCAGTATCGGTATTGGCTCCCGATCCGGCTCTTTTATGAGTATATCGGATTCAGTCACGTGATCGGACCAATCCAGTTTCACATGTTTTTGCAGCATCGACGCGGGAGAGAAATGAGAGTCAAACAGCGACGCAATCGCTGCAAACAAACAGTTTCTCCTGGAGGAACCAGCAGAGCCACTTCAACACGACCAATTTGATTTGTCACTTACAAAAGAATCATCAGGACGAGTTTGAGATTTACAAGCGCAAGACGGAAAAGCCACAGCAGCAAACACTGGCGGAGGCGTTTCAGAGGTCAGTAAGGCTTTCGTCTAATTGACTTTTTGGAGATAAGGTACGAACTTCCTTCACGACACAATATTACAGAGACACTGGAGCTCTAAAAAACGTTATCGGATCAGTATCGGAAAGAGCACTCCTTAAAAAGTAAAAATAAAAAATCAGATCAGAGGTCAGAAAATCTTGATTGGGACATTGCTAATTTACAGTGGATCTGATCCAGGACAGCAACAAACCACAGGATAACCACCAGAGGGCGCAGTACTGCCTTTAAAAGGAGTGAGATAAAACTACCGTGAGTTAAATAAACCCACCTGACTTCAAGGAAAAGTTCTGATTGGATGAGTTGATGATGGCATCACAGGTTTCTTTGGTGATGTCACCGGAGGAGACTTCAAGGGTCACATGACCCATCTGCATCTGATGCACCCCGAGTGACGGAGTTTGCACCTGCCCGAAAGAGGCTGGGACAGACAGGTGTTTCATACAAATATTAACTTATGTTTTTCATTCAACTGAATCCTTAAAAAACACAGGTGAGTCTCACCTGAGGGCTGCTGTGCTCGCACGCGGGGCTGAGCCAAATGCTTAAACTCTGCTTCTGATTGGACGGTCGCCTGGTTCTGCCCTTTGAACTCTTTGGTGAAGCACTGGAACCACAGAACATCACATCTGTTTTAGTCTCAGGTTTGTTTTGTTACAGTCAAATGCTCAGAGCCTCACCTCCACAGTCTGGGTGTCGGCCGGGTGCACCACGAGCTGCACCGCCCTCAGGTGTCGGGGAGAGCGCACCTGGCTGAAGGTGCGCACCTGTCGCAGCATCAGAGCAGACACCACGGCTCGGGGGAAGTTCAGGTTCCCCGTCCCCAGAGCAGGAAACGAGATGGAGCTGAGCCTCTGCCGCTCCGCCTCCTCCAAACACGACTGGACGACGCCCTCCAGGATCTGAACACACGTCAAACACGTGTGAGGACTAAAGTATTCATGAAATGCTGTGGCTTTATGTTTATCTACTGATGAATGCTGTGAATGATAAGCCCTTCACCTCAAATGGTAAAGCAAAAACTCACCACAATTTTACAAAAAACTGCCACATTTTACCAAGAATCACATGAATGCCAAATAGTAAAATATGAATTGAACTATAAGACGTAGGGCTGTCAGCGTTAACGTTACAGTTCACCGACTTTTCATCCCGTCTACACATCCATAGGCAGCTCCTCTGGCTGTTTCGCTTTCGAACTTCAGAGTGACGTGTTTCAGTAAACGTACTGCCGTGATGGAGAAACAGAGGAGCTTCTGGACTTTTGAACGGTTCATTTGACTTTAAAAAACTTAAAGTTAAATGGAGCCTGTGTCGAGCAGAGTTTCAGCACCAGCGAAGTACGTCTAGTCTAAGTTAGCACCTCCGAGCTAAACCCCGGGTGCAGCGGCCGGAGCATCACAGCCAAGAGCCTCAGATCCGACAAACCTGTGGATAATCACACGTCAAAGAAAATAACTACAGCGATCGCTAAATGGGTGCGAACTGCTTTACATTACGGCTTTAAAACTGTCTTGAAATGCAAAATAACACAATTTCAAACATGCAATTCAATATGCGATTAACTATGGAATTTCTGATGTTAATCAAGATTCAAAACCTGCTTTTAAAGGACGTGAGTTATGTCCTTTAACCTTTTTCTTTTTGCTGAGCCATGTTTACTATTGTTCCCTAATATGCTAATAGGGAAATTTATTTAGTTTCATTGTTAAAGAGAAGGAAGCCGTGTGTGTTCATTCCTGCTGCTGACAGTAGAAGGCGCTCAAACACCATTAACACCATTACCATGTGTTTGCCAAATCATTTCAAGTTATAAGATGTGAAATACTCGTGCTAAGCTGCTTTAAAAGGCAGTTAAAGTCACAGGACGACATAATACGCGCTTTAAAATTATTTGTTTTTCACATTGGCATTCGATACGAGTTTGAGAGAGCTTTGTTTTTATACTACACTTTATTTTTTTAAATGTTATTATAGTATTACTGTGGCCGTCCATAGCTGTTTTAAACGTGCTCCAGAGATAAACGGTCTTTCCGCTGTGGGCACTGACCGCCTGAGCTGGGCCCGCGCCCTTGTCCCAGGGCGGGCACACGGCATGGAAAACTCTTTGGCAGCGCAGGCCGAAGCTGTCGGTGATGATCACTTCCCCAAACTGCAGCAGATCCTCCGATACAGACGAGAGCACCGCGGCCTGCAGCTCGGGCCCCGCCGCCGCCAGAAGAGCCTTGGACACCGCCCCCTGCTGGAGGTTCATGTTCTCTGCAATGGTGTTCACAATGACGTCCGTCTAAACAGGTTCAGCGAGAGGGCAAATGGTTTGGACAGTGGAGGGATACATTTATTATTTGGCGTTTATGTTGAACGTCCCACTCACGGTTTGTTCCTGGATGTTTCCTTTCACCAGACCGATGCTGAGTCCTTCAGGTGTGGTCTGCTCCAGCTTCTGCCTGCAGCCAATCAGAGTTAAATAACCCAGTTACTTAAAATAACTGACTTAATCCATAAAGAAAATGAATAGACTTTTACCCTTTGGGCCTTGGTTTGAATTGTGGGAGGGAGCCGGTTCTGTTGGTCAGGGGTCTCCCGCGAGAACCGTCTTTTTTTCCTGTTTCGTTGATTTCTTCATAAATCACATGCCACTCAGCCTCAGAGCCACTGAGAGAAAGATTTGCAAAAATGAAATTGACGATTAGCTAATCAAGTCAAAACTACAGAATTTAGTCATTTTAACCTAGACAAATTCATTTCATTTTTGCAGTGCAGGACTGATTGTTGAACTGTAGTTTTTACCTTTTGGGCCTTGATTTGAATTGTGGGAGGGAGCCGGTTCTGTTGACCACGGGTGTTCCATGAGAAACGTCTTTTTTTTCTGTTTGGTCGATTTCTTCGTAAGTCAGAGTTTCCCATTCAGCCTCGGAGCCACTGAGAGAAAGATTTGCAAAAAATAAAATGGAAAATTAAAACAAAAATGTATTTATGCGAATATTATTTTTCCAGTCCACATCTTCCAAACAGGTGCATCATTATTTATCATCTCTTTAAATAATATTATTAATCATTTCACTATAAACCTTTATATAAATTCAAAATGTAGTTAAGCCTCACCCCACTGCCCCCTCCGTCTGGACCCTCATCTTGTCGGATTCCACGGTTGGTTTCAGGTCAGAAAACTCCCTCTTCACTGCTTCAGCCAGAGTCTTCACAGTTTTATCGTTATTATCCACCAGCTGCACCTGCCGGAGCGACACCAGTGTGTTCTTTGGGTCATCACAGTATTCTCTCACGGTTTGAGCGATGGTCTCTGCGCACAGATCCACCGGGAAACCAAAAACCCCTGAACTTATAGCCGGTATCGCTACACTCGCGCACTGCAACTTCTCTGCTTGGGTTAGACAATCTGTAACAGCGAGCTTCAGGAGGAAATGTGCCAGTTTAGCTCCGTTTTCCGTGTACTTCGGCCCCACCGCATGGATCACATGTTTGCACGGCAGTCGGTACGATTCGGTGACAAACGTCTGGCCCTCAGGAAGCTTCCCGTTTCTCTTGATGAAATCGTCACAGTCTTGTTGCATCTCGTGTCCCGCCGCGTTGAGGAGCGCTAACGCTAACCCGCCGATGTGCTTCAGGTCCTCGTTAGCCGCGTTCACGACGGCGTCTACGCTGAGCTTGCACATGTTCGCTTTCCTCACCGAAACCTCCACTCCACGATTTGTTTTAACTCTCAAAACGCAAACGCCATCTTGAACATCTGATACGTCTTCAAATCCGTCGTCATCATCATCGTCGGGGAGTTCAGGACGCAGAATTACGGCGCATCCAAATTCATTCAAACAGGCAGACAGAAAAAAGGCTCCTTGGTTCTTGAAAAACTTTTTGGCCCCTGTTTTTTGCACCTGAAACGTCTGGGTAATGAGAGATTGCGTGAGGTTAAGATAGAGCGTTTTGGCGGTTTGGACGTGTACCCGGGCTCCAGAAATGGTGAATTTGGGACGAACAGGGTCAAACTCATACCTGACCTGGTTGTCTTTGGTAATTTTATCCCATTCTTCCATTTTTTTCTTTTCAATGAACTGAACCACAGCGCAGGATTCCACTTTGACCCTCTCCTGAACTCGAGAATAGTTGTGGATAAAGTCGCTTAAACTTTGGCCCATTTCTCTCACCGGATTTGAAAAACCTACAATTGTAATTTTCGGCATTTGAATTTGGACCTGCACAGTTTGTTTATTGGAGGTGTTGTACGAATCTAGCAAGCTCCCCATCAGATCAGACCACTTTTTAAGCGTCACAACTTCTTTGTCTTGACAGTCTAAACCCCGAACGGCCAATACAGATTGTAGTTTCTTCTCCGCATCACTGATAAAGCGTTCTGAACTTCCGATGAGAAAAATCCCTTTGGGTTCTAAACTGATGAACGCGCAGATGCCCTGTGATGTCAACAGATCGTGGGACAACTGATTTACGTCAACTTTATGGAGAAAATCTTTAAGAGGAATTGGTATTTTCAGCTGTTTCTTCTCTAGTGTCATGGTTTTTTCGAGAATCCAAGTTTTTAATCGGAGAACCTCGCTTTGCAATCCTGATATGGTTAGAACTCCTTTGTCAAACTGCATGAGGATGTCAGGAGAGATGTCTCGCGCTGCCTTCTGAAGCCCACTTTCGTTTAAAATGTGGAACTTGGCCAGAGTCAGCACCACGTTCTCCTGCACTCCGTTTATTTCTCTGTCGATTTGACTGACTCCCTTGCGAACTGTTGCCTCCACTTTTGGCCTGACCTGATTTAAGATTTTGAAGCTCGAAGCAACAGTGAGAACTCCTTTTGAATGGTCCAAAGTAAGTTCAGCTTCATCTTTCACAATCGCACGCACTTCTTTTTCGACCAGTCCCCACGCGGCGCTGTTCACAGGACAGTCGAACGCACCGTATTCGTTCATCTGCTCCCGAAACGCCCTCAGAGCAGCGGTTTTCCAGTTTTCTACTTGATCTTTGGTGAGGTTGTTTTGCTGTAGGAAGTTGGGTGTAGGGCTGAGTTTGACCTGCGGCGCGTCCATGTCGGCGCGGCAGAAGTGCGGACTCATGTTTCGGTTGATGGAGTCGGAGAGGTTTTTGCTGCAAAGGAACCTCCAGATCGGGACGAGCACGTTTTCAGTGAAGGCTTCGGGCATTTTGAACTGGGGTCGATCGGCGCCCATCAGAGCCGCACCCAGGGACTTGTAATACGGATAGACTTTAATCTTAGTGGATTTGATGGTGACGTCAGATTGGGAGCAGATGTCCTTCACCACTGCAAAGAGAGAAACCAAACATCAGGTCTATTCCACAGGCTCAGAATCAGAAGGATCAGAAGTGAGTAAGTGGAGTAAATTCATCCACAGGGAGGTGCTGAGATTTCTAAGAAGTATCCATTTTGATTCAATTTTGGACTGAAAAAAAATAGTTTATCCCCCTAAAAGCACAAACATTCAAAACTATTTAGCTATACATCTCTTTGCAGACAAACCTTTTACGTGAAAAACATTAGTAGTTTGGCCCTCAGCCTGATAATACCAGACCCACAGACTTAAAGGGTCTGGGTTGAACCATAGACTGTATATACGAGTGGACTAAGTGAGTGTGACCTCTTCACAGCGTCAGCATCGCTCAAATGAAGCTCACGATGCCACGGATACAGGAGCGAATTTGTAGCCAGGTCCGTATTTGGAAATCAGACCGCGAGTATCATAGCAACACAAGAGCCAATCATGATTTAGGTCATTAAATGTGGCGCCTCCTCCTGGCAGAGCTGATGCATCATATATACGGACTATGGATGTGATACTCTGCACCTGCAGGACACTGGATTTACCTGATTCTGCACAAGAAGAAGAAACTTTGAGCTTTTAGCAGCAAACTTTAAATAGTTTAAGTCACTGATTTATGTCGTTTGTTCTGTTACGTACGAACAACAATAGAGTCGCAATTTAACCAGATTCACTTTACTTTATGCTCGTTAAATTCTGCTAGTTCAGATTTTAGTAACATTAGGTCAGTCAATCAAACCTGTTGCTAACGCTAGGGGGAGGGACCTCGGGGAATGAAGGCGTCTGATTGGTCTGTTATTTCTGTTCAGATCTTGATTTAGGAACAAAACAGAGAAATGAAAAGTTCAGGATCCTGTGTGGCGGCTTCAGACGAACAGTTTAAGTCCAGAATGACGAGGCTCAGAGCAGCAGGTACAGACAGAGGGACGAGAAGATCCTAATGTGAAGGAGCCCCAAGAGCCTCCTGGAGCACTTCCTGTTTGGTACGCGGCGGCTAACGGGTTAGCTTAGTCCACTCATGTCTATAGTCTGAACAAAGGCTTCCCACTCCCCAGACGCTTTACTCCCCCTTTTACAACATCCCCATAACGCTTCACCAGGAAAGAATTAGCAAAGTAATACCATGAAAAAAGGAAGGTAAGAGCAGATTTTCCTCACTGTCCCTGCTGGTAAATAGAAGTTTGAGAGAAAAAGGTCAGGGAGGAATCAAACCTGGACGTTGCTGCTGTGGGGGCAGGGCTAACGCCTCTGCCGCGGTGGAGTGCTTACCTGTGGGGTTGGAGAAGGAGAGGACCGCAGCCTGCTGCTCTGGGACCATCCTGATGTCGTCTGGTGCCTCCCACTTTTTCTCAAAATACAAATCCAACATGTCTGAGGGAATTCAACACAACAACAAAAATGTGTGAGTTTGTATTTTATTGTTTGGTTTTAAATTACAAAGCAAATGATTTCATTATTACAGTCTGGACAACATCTTTAACCATTTTAGCCCTATAATAATATCTATATTTATTTAAACACCTGGTCTATTTTTTTAAGTATTATTCTTATTGTCTGCATACCAGATATTATGTGTTCTTAATATTGTCAATAATTGTGTCAAAGAATGCCCCATGTGTAAATAATTTATACCCTTTTACAGGGGAAGTAGAACTGTTCAGTATTTATCATTCTTATGTAATTAAATACCTAAAACTGTGTGTTCTCCCTAGGGCTGCAACTAACGATTATTTTCATAATCGATTAATCTGGCGATTATTTTTCAACTAATCGATTATTAATCGGATAAAAAGAAGGAAAGTGCTCCAAAACTGTGCTAAAAGTAAGTTAGCTGTGTGTCCTGGGTTTACGCACAGAAGCTGTGCTCGCTCTGCCAACCCCCCTCTCTCTATTACGCACGCGGTCAGATCAACAAAGCTTTGACCAATCACGGTGTTCGTGGGCTTGTACCGCACACTCTGTGATGGACAGGAGCACCAGCGAATCACAGAGAGGGTTTAAGAGGTTAACTGGACTAGTTACCCTAACCCTAACCCTAGAAACACATTGTTCCAATGCAATCGCGGCTAATATGTGCGAACTAGCTAACACCAAGCAACTTCGGTTTAACTTGTATAGTGTCAAACAATACGTTGTGATTAAAACGTTCCTATTAACTTGTACCAGTAATGCAACCCAACTACTTTTCATGTCAAAAAAAAGGTTGCCAATATGTTTGTGAAATCTCACCAGAGTCCGACTGATTTTAAAGGGGAGACGCCATTTCTCAAGTGTCCTCTTTTTTCCCCCGTGTTAACCTTTCCTGTTCTCGCCCCCTAACCGTGGTTGGGGAGCACAGGGGAGATCGTCTTCTCCAGGGCCGGGGATTGCTTCCCTCCGGGGTTAACTCCCTTGAGGACCTCGTGCGTTTGCGGTGTATGAAAATGTAAATAAAAGGAGGCAGTTTCGCTGCAGAGTGGGGCTTTATTAGCTCACTACACTGTAGGAGTAGCACCTTTTACCCTCTACTTGCCCGATCGCCGTCTCTGTCTTTCCCTGAGAGCACACGGGACACACACACGGAGCGAGACCCGGCTCCACTGCTCCGCACAGACATACATCCAGCACACAATCACTCACCCTCTCTCTCTCTCCTGCACTGAGCTATAGACACAATATAGACACATCTCACAACACCCGATTCTCCCGCTTGGACTTTGTCACGTGAACTAGTCAACTAATCGATTACTAAATTAGTTGCCAACTATTTTAATAGTCGATTTTAATCGATTTAATCGATTAGTTGTTGCAGCCCTAGTTCTCCCTTTTAGTCCTATTTAATTCCATGCATCAAAATCCCGCCTGGATTTTTTTGTGTTCTTTTGGCTTAAAAAATGTCAGAAAATGTCCCAGGAGTAAGTGCTTTTGCCCTGTTTTACCAGGATGAGTTCAGCTTTCAATCTCTAGCGGTTGTTCAGCATTAGGCTACTGTGTGTGTATTAATGTGTAATAACAGTTGAAAGAGAAGAAAAACACACACAAAAAAATGAAAAAGCACCGAAAAACCATTTGTAAACTACCGCCGCTCTCTCCAAATCTCCGCCACTCTGCACTTGACACTACAGGCTCCATATCGGGTGCTGCAGAAATGTACCGTAATAACCCGATATGTGTAGAAAACGCAACTTCTCTGCTTTCTGGAACTGTTGGATTTTTTTCAATAGCGCCTGTAATTTCAGAAATACAGTAATGAGAAACCGCACATGGAAACTGGGAGCACGGGCGCTCCCGTCGGTCTATGAGGGTTAACTGAAAAATAAAATAAATATCTAAACCAGGACTCTACTTTGACAAATAAAACACTAAGTATTAGGGCCCGACCGATATGGATTTAGTTGCGGCTGATAAGATACCAATAAAATGGGAGTTGGAGCTGCCGATATAATCACTGATATATTTATGACATAAAAATTCACTGTAAATCTTCAGTTGTTTCTAAAACTTTCAGTCAGGTTTTTTAGGCGACATTCATTGTTCTTCTGCCTCTTTACGTCATATTTAAAGAGTTGCTCGGCCTAACGGCCTAATATTTTAACCAGTAAAGAAAGTTCTGTTAGTAAACTACTGCTGTTAGCCTTTAGCAGTAAATGCTTGTGCGCTGCGGTAATTAATGATCTGCTAAATGCGGATAAGTCACACCTCTATTCACAGCTCATTTCCATATCAGTGTGTGTCCAGTAACATATATACGGCCACTATAGTCACTTTACAGTCGCTAACAGAAGAGAAAACAGCCTGTTTATGTGTGCGAGCTACAGCAGCTAATCGCTAACAATGAGAAAGAACCAAAACGAGCTTCAAACCCTCACATTTCAACACTCAGCCTCACACAGGCTCCTCTCAGATCAGCACTAAGAACTGTCCTTTAATCCAGACTCACACTGAGCAGCCGCAAAAACAACACAATCTCAGTGTTGTGCACACATAGACCATATATGTGCACATGGATCTATGCCGGGGTAAACAAACGCACATGGTGATGCGTTCAGGGGCGGGATGGACACAGACAAATGACTCCTCAGATAAACCCTGATGCCCCGCCACAGATCAGGACATTTATCTGTCTGTGAACTGGATTAAATGGTAAGAAAATAGAGTCTGAGCTTTAGAACGAGGGAAAACTTTTCCTCGTGGAATATTGGCAAGATTTTGGCCGATATGTTTCCCAGAGCCCATATCGGCCGATAATATCGGCCAACCGATATATCGGCCGATATGTTTCCCAGAGCCCATATCGGCCGATAATATCGGGCAACCGATATATCGGCCAACCGATATATCAGTCGGGCCCTAGTAAGTATTAAGGAACTCCTCACACTGTCACTATCTGAATCTGAAATGTTCATCTCGATTTGAATATATTTTTGCAATAAAAACATGATTAAACTGGAATCAAAGTAGTACTGAATCCTGACTTGAGACTTGAGGAAGATGGGAGGGCATCTGACACACGAGGGTAGGAGCAGGTTAAATGTCTGTAGTTAATCTGCAGATGTTGTGGTTGGGATAATGGACGTTTCTGATGGAGTTTCTCACCTCTGACCACAGCAGGGGGTAGGTTCTCGACTCGGACGTGCGTCGCCGGCTCCAGAAGAGTCGCGCTCAGGCCTCGTTTACTGAGTTTACTGCTGCTCCGGCTCGAGGACATGAACTTCTCTGCGTCTGAGAGAGGAGCACATGCACCTCAGTATGAATTATGTTCACAGAAAGAAACGCTAAAAACTATTTTGGTCTCAGAAGTGCCGTTTTGCCCACGTGTTTCTCCAGACGCCGACACTCTGACCCCTTCTCCCTGCAGTCGCACAAAGCTCCGGGCCAATGGGGAAACCGTCTGAACCGTCATGTTTTTTCGACAGGTGAGAGTTTTAAACCGCACCTGTGTGATTCCTGAAGGTCACCACGGCGACGCTGCTCTCCCAGATCAGCTCCAGGTCGTACTCCGCCTCCTCCAGGCCGCACACGTTCTCCACCAGGACGCACAGCAGGTCCCGGGAGGTGCCCTCAGGAACCGGACCCAGGGCCACGCTGCACCGGGCAACGAGGCCAGAAGAGGAGCCTGGATCTGGGGCACAGAGGGGGAGGCGCAGGGTACTCGCAAAAGATGTGTTTGTGAGACATCTCCACCTTAGACTTAGACAAGCTTTACTGCTCCACAAGGGAAGTTATTTGGACACAGCAGCTCACACATCACAATATAATATACCGTAAAACACCAAATAAGAGCCGGGTTCCAATTAACATAGGACCGGAGAGAAAATAGTACCAAGAGATTAGGAGCTCTGACTATTTCCGCGTTCACGTTTTTTAATGCAATTGTGTCGCTCTTTTGAACACAGATTGTTTTGAGAAGAAAAAACTCTTTATTTTCATGACTCCAGTCTCCAGGAAACTTTCATCAGCACCAAAACCGGAAGAACTAACGGAGACCTACAGAGTCATGTCCAAAATTCAGAACTCTCCTTTTACGTCCAAAAAGCAGATTTAAAACAGATTCAGCTATATCTCTCTGTTGTTTTGTTTTGTTTTTTATAACTTTGCGGTTTTTAAAGTTTCAGAAACAGATTTTTTTAAAACTGTCGGTGTTGTGTTCATTAATCATCCTGTAGCTGATTATGCCTGAGCTTTCAAACATAAACCACCTAAGTGTGCATGATCCGGGCAGCCACACCCCTGTTACTCTGCCCCGGGGCAACAGTGGCACAAACACTGAACCATAAATGAGGAACTTTAAATGCCATGAAGACGAAGGCGTTACTATGATTATCTCACCCGGTGTAGACGGCTGTGTCTGCGCTTCATTCTTCTGAGGCTGCACGTCACTTTTCTGTGGATCTAAAAACGAATGAAAAGTGATGAAGCAGAATTCTTCTCACACAACAGAATCTCGGCAAACGTGGTTTTACCTGGAACGTTGCTTGTGGAGGTTTGGATCTGACGGAGAAAGAGCACATTAAAGATTAGTGCGTCCCACTGACCCGTGAAGAGGTTAGTTCACTGGACATGATTAGCAAATGCTGCAATTTAAAGTACCAAAATTTGCTCCATAAATTTCCTGCCCTGTCATGAAAACCACTAACCTTGTACCGTATTTTCCGGATTATAAACACCAGCCAATAATAAATTGCAGTTCGAGTTTCCTCCACTTTTCCCCAGTCCCTCCCAAGTTTCTCTCTGACTCCAAACTTTCTTTGTGCTGCTCGATCACCGTTTTCGGCTGCAGCTTGTGATCTGCAGAACATGATTTTCTTTTTGGAGGCGTTTGTGTTCAGTCTTTCTCAGTCGTCTTTATAAGTTGATGTCTTTACTTTTCTAAGTTTGGCGCACAAGCCTAGAGCGCCCCCTCGTGGTTGTCAGTGTGAAAATAACCAACATGTTGATATTATATAGTTTAATATATAAGTCACACCTGACCAAAGTGCAACTTATACTCCGAAAAATACGGTAGTTTAGATCTGTACAAACCGTTTGTCAGTTTATATTTCTGTCTGGACGAGTTTAAAATGTGAACTTTGAACAAAATTATATTATTAAAACAAATATTTTAAATCTAATTGCAATGTTTGCCACAAAAATCACATTTTTTTCCAGCATTTTTTCCAAATCACCTTAAAACTCTTGGTGAATTGCCCGAAATTCCCGTATTTTATTTTACTGCAGGTTCAGCACCCCCTGACATCGTAACCCGAATAAAAGTGTCGTGGACCTGTCGACTTCTGCTAAATCCATCACTGATCTTTGTGCTTCAGAACGTGGACAGTCCCGGGTAGTGTGAGCGTCAGGAGAACAGGAGCAGTAATGCGGTAAACATTTATTTTTATTTAGCTCTCGTTGTTTCTAATTTTGCAGATGAGACGGAGCAGCAGATCCGGTTTGTCCAGGTGTGAGACTCGAACTGCCACAGTCCAAATTCCACCTGAAATACCTTTGGTCACGTGACTTTTACTGCATCAGGGAAGAGGAAACTTACCTGAGACGCCTACAGTACAAAGTAAAAAACATAAAAACATGATTCAAGAATAGCAAATCTGTCTCTGCTCCTCTGTTTCTCCTGTCTCTCCTCCTCTGTCTCTCCTCCTCTGTTTCTCCTCCTCTGTTTCTCCTCCTCTGTTTCTCCTCCTCTGTTTCTCCTCTGTCTCTGCTCCTCTGTTTCTCCTCCTGTTTCCTCCTCTGTTTCTCCTCCTGTTTCCTCCTCTGTTTCTCCTCCTCTGTTTCTCCTCCTCTGTTTCTCCTCCTCTGTTTCTCCTCCTCTGTTTCTCCTCCTCTGTCTCTCCTCCTCTGTTTCTCCTCCTGTTTCCTCCTCTGTTTCTCCTCCTCTGTTTCTCCTCCTCTGTTTCTCCTCCTCTGTTTCCCCTCCTCTGTTTCCCCTCCTCTGTCTCTCCTCCTCTGTTTCTCCTCCTCCATTTCTCCTCCTGTTTCTCCTCCTCCTGTCTCTCCTCCTTCGTTTCTCCTCCTCCTGTCTCTCCTCCTCCGTTGCTCCTCCTGTTTCGCCTCCTCTGTTTCTCCTCTGTCTCTGCTCCTCTGTCTCTCCTCCTCCGTTTCTCCTCCTGTTTCTCCTCCTCCTGTCTCTCCTCCTTCGTTTCTCCTGTTTCTCCTCCTCCTGTCTCTCCTCCTGTTTCTCCTCCTCTGTTTCTCCTCCTCCTGTCTCTCCTCCTTCGTTTCTCCTGTTTCTCCTCCTCCATTTCTCCTCCTGTTTCTCCTCCTCCTGTCTCTCCTCCTTCGTTTCTCCTGTTTCTCCTCCTCCTGTCTGTCCTCCTGTTTCTCCTCCTCTGTTTCTCCTCTGTCTCTGCTCCTCTGTCTCTCCTCCTCCTGTCTCTCCTCCTGTTTCTCCTGTTTCTCCTCCTCTGTTTCTCCTCCTCCTGTCTCTCCTCCTCCGTTTCTCCTCCTGTTTTTCCTCCTCCTGTCTCTCCTCCTTCGTTTCTCCTGTTTCTCCTCCTCCTGTCTCTCCTCCTGTTTCTCCTCCTCTGTTTCTCCTCCTCCTGTCTCTCCTCCTTCGTTTCTCCTGTTTCTCCTCCTCCTGTCTCTCCTCCTCCGTTTCTCCTCCTGTTTCTCCTCCTCCTGTCTCTCCTCCTCCGTTGCTCCTCCTGTTTCTCCTCCTGTTTCTCCTCCTGTTTCTCCTCCTCTGTCTCTCCTCCTCCGTTGCTCCTCCAGTTTCTCCTCCTCACCGGGGAGTCCGCTCGGAGGCGCAGTCTGACGCTCCTCTGGTCCACTGTGATCTCGTGGTCGGGTTTGGACAGAACTCGGTCTCTCACTGAAAAACAAACGGGACATTTGGGGATTTCAGACGTTTTCCTGTTTAACTCAGACACACTTTTTGTTAGAGCTGTGAGATTAAACACAATCGAATCAAAATAATAACTCGAACAAACAGTTCATCAGCAAAATATGAAGCATAAACGCTGCACCCTGAAGTTTACAGGTGTATGTAGCCCATCTGGTCTCATTCACTTTCACCAAAATCCCGTTTTATTTCCTTAATGGTTGTATTTAAGTTTATTTTGGCGGGTTGTGCCGGATGCTTTTATTTTGGCAGTGCCACGACTTCCTGTGGAGACGTGTGGTTCCCTCAGCTGCTGTGAGGCAAGCAGCAGATTTACTCTCCTAATTTAGATGTAAAATGTTTGACAGAAAATTCATACTCACTATATTCAAATGTTCATGATTTATAAGGACTTTGTTCCTGCTGATAAAACATATGTGAAACTGCATTTTTTAAAATACAGCACTTAGAAAATGTACAGTTAGCGAGTGAATCTGGGCTAAAGCAGGGTCAGAGTCTCACATGTGTCTGTGTATGTATAAAATTCATATAACATGTACCTTTTGTACATGATTTATTCTTCTTTTAAAACTATAAAATAGCCATGATTGGGGGATTTACTTGTAAAAATGTAAAACTATACGATCACAGTGTAAAAATAAGTAATTGTAATTAGTAATATTATTATAAGACACAGTTGCTGTGAGGAAAGCAGAGGGAGACGTGTGGAGCTGTGAGGCTTGTGGAGTGGCTGTATTTGACGTTTTTGTGTTTCACACAGTAAATCTCCTCCTGAACGACAAACCCCTGTGTCCTGCTCACTTCAGCTGCACAACACAACACAGAGGTTTGCGGATCGGTCGGTTCAAAGCTCGACGGTTACTGTACTGAAATGTGACTCTTGTGTTTGTTCAGATTTCACACCGTATAAATAAATATATTCTTTATACAGTCTATGTTCTTGTCTTTAAAATGTGAACTTTTTGCAGAATCCTTTTAAAACAAAACAAAATCAGAAAAATCCTAATTATATGTTTTTCCCAAGTAACATATATTTTACATGTGCTCTTATAAATTTTATATTTAGAAATCTCCTTCAGCAATTTCTTTCATACAGGCAAGAAAAGTGAGGGAAATGTATGTGCTGTTCAACTGCGGCGCAGTCCCAGAAACACATCCAAGACTGAAATGAGCAAAGTAACTAAACAAAGAAAAATAATCTTTTAATATCCATAGTAGTTTACTTGGCACTAACTTACCAAACTAGAGTCTTATTTAAGCAAATATCGATACTAAAAAAGTCTCACAAACAGGACAGAATTGAAAGTATTTTGTCATTATTGCATCAAAATTGGTATCGAGTATTGTAGGGTGACCAGAACTTCAAAATAAAAAAACTTGGACTTTTTTTGGTGGTTGGTAATAACAAAATTGTGAAACGAGTGCAGAATTAAGGAAAACTGTTCTGCATTTGGCCCATTCATGACTAAGATGAGTCAGTGTAGTCACATGATCTTTGTGTTTTGGTCATTTTTAAGCAGATTTATGTAATTTACCCAAACAAATGACAGTTTCCTCTTTTTACTGTTAGCAAGGATCAGATTGGTTAAAAATATGAACACCTGGGACATTTCGTGTGTAAAACTGGGACAAATCACTGGTTCTGGATGAGTCTGCTGGGACAGGGGACACAGGGCTCAAATAGGGGGAAATAGGGATCTGGACACACTAAAGTATTGGGCAAAAGTCCCAACGATTCCTTTTTGCTTTTGTTTTTACCTCGAGTGACGCTCCAAAGGGAGAGTCACAGGCAGAATGGAGCCAGGCCTATGTGAGTTTGAGAGCCTATTTTTAGGAGGCCTATGCAAATCTGGTTTGACTCGTGACTGGACTAATAACATCGGGATAAAACTGGATAAGTTTGGGGCTTACACTTCCGCGCTTACATAAGACGTCATAAACTCAGAGCTAAACTAAAACTGGACTGAAGTGAAACTCTTCTGAGGACAAACACGTGTAAACAACACAACATTTTAGTCTTCTCTTATTTTTGGTGGTTTCGGGACCGGGAGCAGGCGGCGTGACACAAACCTTGTTGTGAAGTGAAGCGGACCACAGCCCTCGCGGACCCGTCCTCGGTCTCCACGCGACACTCTCCCCCTCCGGACTTCCTTTCGCTCAGGAAGTGCTTCAGCAGTTTGTTCTTCACGGTTCGGTTCTGCTCCGGGGCCCAGTCGCCCTCAACGACGACGCGCAGCTCTTCCATCCCGCGGACAGCTCGCTCTGCACGGGCACGAACACTGACGCGCCGCTCCCCGTGAACGCAGCAGGAACTCTGCGGATACTTTCACTTTCCATTTCTCCGCTCTGCGAGCGAAACAGTAACTTAAGACACATTATGACTCATGAAGGTCTTTAAACCCCCGCGGAATATCCCCAGTCTGTCACGGCCATTTCATAACGCTAATGCCTAATTTACAGTTTATAATAGAACCTCAAATATCATGGATCTGTTTTTATTTTATTTAGAATCACATCATCAGCAGACAAAAGTCAATTCTACACAGATAAACAGCACCACTTCTGCGGTCTACCTTAAACAGGACGCCCCCCCTCTTTATCTCTAAAGGCTCTGTTCCTTTACTGGAAGTGAAACATCATTTTAAGGATGATTTTCCATTTCTGCTCCTAAAAACTTGCATTATAAGATACTGGATGAGCTTTATAGGACATTATGCATAATCAGAAAAACAACAATGAAAAGCCATCATAGGCCTAGTAGGAAAGTATGTGAGCTACAATAATAATAGTTTCAATAACATTTTGTCCGAGCCAAACACACAAATCCATTGCAAAAATGTGAATGTAAAATATCTCAATAGCCGCTTTAAATGGTTAACCTGCTTTTAATAATTATGTCTGTATTTTGTCTACTTACTTTGTTTTTAATGTACTTTTAAAATGATATACTTTGTGCAGCGTCTCTGAGTCTTTAGAAAAGCGCTATGTTATTATGATGATGATGATGATGATGATGATGATGATGATGATGATGATGATGATGATTATTATTATTATTATTATTATTATTATTATTATTATTATTATTATTATTATTATTATTATTATTATTATTATTATTATTAGGGAAGGAGGATCCAAGGAAGACCCAGGACAGGCTGAAGGGACTCTTTTGGCGGCCTAGGAACGTCTTGAGGTCCCACCGGAGGAGCTGGAGGAAGTGTCCGGGGTGAAGGAAGTCTGGGAGTCCCTGCGTATACTGTTCCCCCCGCGATCCGGCGCCAGATAAGCGGAAGAAAATGTATTATTATTATTATTATTATTATTATTATTATTATTATTATTATGATTATTATTGTAAAGTACTTTAGCTATATAACAATAATTATTAGCACACTTATTAATATTGTAAAATAAATAACACGCGCGGGTCAGGGGTCAGAGGTGGTTACCATAGCAACAGCTCGGCCTTTCCCCGCGAACCGAAGCAAAGGTAAAATCAGTTCATTTTATTTACATTTATTCGGTTTTAAAGTTGTTTAAACTGAGACCAATGCGTATTTTCCGACTCATAAAAAGTTTAATTCGTGTTGTGATGTGTTTTTAGCCCTCGGTGTGTCGTGTTTCACAGTTTTTGAGCATAATTCACGTCTTGGTTAAACCCGTTAGCTTCAGTGGCGCCAGAACGCTCTCGTCTGTCTGAAGGGAATGATGGGTTCTTTTATTCTGTAAAATAACGCTCTTCTACTCTGACAGTAAGTTTTCATTTCCAAGTAATGACTCAGGGAAATATTCTCGTGTCAGAACTTAATTTAACCACGATGTGTCGCTGTTTATCAAGTGGCGTTTCTTACACTTTTATGATTCAAGCTAATATCGGGTGACCGGATTTCCCAAATCAAAAGCTGGACACCCATAGACTGTATAAAAGACTCATATATATGCGGTCTATGGGGACATTCCTGCTTTGGGAGGGTGCTAATAATAAAACTGTGAAACGAGTGTGTGATTAAGGAGCATTGTTCTGCACTAATGTGAGTCAGTATAGTTCTGTTTTCTTTGCGTTTTGGTCATTTTTAAGCAGCCTTTCTCTTCTTTACTTTAACAAATGACAGTTTATGCCTCTCTGTACTGTTGGCAGGGATCAGATTGGTCCAAAATAGGGACACCTGGGACAGTTCTTGTATAAAACTGAGTCAATATAGATGGGAAAATGTCATTATATTAGGGTCCCTATTTACCCAGGACAGTCCCAGTTTAGACCTCTGTGTCCCCTGTTCCAGCAGATTTATACAAAACTATTGATTTGTCCCAGTTTTGTATAAGAAATATCCCAGGTGTCCCTATTTTTGACCAATCTGATCCCGACAACAGTAAAGAGAGACATACATTGTCATATGTTTTAGAAAAATACAGAAAAGCTGCTTAAAATTGACTATACTGACTGACAATTTTCCTTAATTACACACTCGCTTCACATTATTACAAACCACCAAAAAACTGGGAATGTTCCAGTTTTTTATTTGGAAAATCCGGTCACCTCATCTTATACGCGTATAAATAATGTGAGTTTTACATTTATAAAGTTCCAGACTAATTAAATGGTTTATACAGACTGATAGTTCCTCAATTAAAGTCGGAAATGAACATTTATTAAAGTCAACTTAAAGGTGCACTGTGCAGCTTTTCCGGTGGAGTGTCCGTCACCTGCTCGTCTTCACGGAGACGTTATTGCTGTGGTCAGAGTAAAAGCTGAATGTGTTGAATGTCACCTGCACCTGTAAGAGGAACGTTCTGCTCATATCCTGGGTTTGTTTTCCACAGGTTTTGGGAGAGAAGCTTCACCGTCCATCAACAAGAACGATTCAGGTAAAGTCCTCCTGAGTGTAACGATTCAGGTAAAGTCCTCCTGAGTGTAACGATTCAGGTAAAGTCCTCCTGAGTGTAACGATTCAGGTAAAGTCCTCCTGAGTGTAACGATTCAGGTAAAGTCCTCCTGAGTGTAAATCTGTGTTGTTCGTCCGTTTTTCTAAATAAAAACAACAATGAGAAAACGGAAAAACAACTTCGATTTTGATTTTGTTTTCAATTTTGTGTTTAAATGAATCGTGGAAAAAACGGAGAACGACCGTTTCCCCGAGACAAACTCATGGACCTGAAATCCAGTGCGGAACAGAGACTAAACCATGTCTGAACCAGGACTAAACCAGGTCTGAACCAGGACTGAACCAGGACTGAACCAGGTCTGAACCAGGACTGAACCATGTCTGAACCAGGACTGAACCAGGACTTGAACCAGGACTGAACCAGGACTGAACCAGGTCTGAACCAGGACTGAACCAGGTCTGAACCAGGACTGAACCAGGTCTGAACCAGGACTGAACCAGGACTAAACCAGGACTGAACCAGGTCTGAACCAGGACTGAACCAGGACTGAACCAGGACTGAACCAGGACTAAACCAGGACTGAACCAGGTCTGAACCAGGACTGAACCAGGTCTGAACCAGGACTAAACCAGGACTGAACCAGGACTGAACCAGGTCTGAACCAGGACTGAACCAGGTCTGAACCAGGACTGAACCAGGACTGAACCAGGACTGAACCAGGTCTGAACCAGGACTAAACCAGGTCTGAACCAGGTCTGAACCAGGACTAAACCAGGTCTGAACCAGGACTGAACCAGGTCTGAAACAGGACTAAACCAGGACTAAACCAGGACTAAACCAGGACTAAACCAGGTCTGAACCAGGTCTGAACCAGGACTAAACCAGGTCTGAACCAGGTGTGAACAAGGTCTTAACCAGGACTAAACCAGGTCTGAACCAGCTCTGAACCAGGACTAAACCAGGTCTAAACCAGGACTAAACCAGGTCTGAACCAGGTCTGAACCAGGACTAAACAAGGTCTGAACCAGGACTAAACCAGGACTGAACCAGGGCTAAACCAGGACTGAACCAGGACTAAACCAGGACTGAACCAGGACTGAACCAGGACTGAACCAGGTCTGAACCAGGACTGAACCAGGACTGAACCAGGACTGAACCAGGTCTGAACCAGGACTGAACCAGGTCTGAACCAGGTCTGAACCAGGTCTGAACCAGGACTGAACCAGGTCTGAACCAGGACTGAACCAGGTCTGAACCAGGACTGAACCAGGACTTGAACCAGGACTTGAACCAGGACTGAACCAGGACTGAACCAGGACTAAACCAGGTCTGAACCAGGACTAAACCAGGACTGAACCAGGTCTGAACCAGGACTACACCAGGTCTGAACCAGGACTGAACCAGGACTACACCAGGTCTGAACCAGGACTTGAACCAGGACTGAACCAGGACTGAACCAGGTCTGAACCAGGTCTGAACCAGGTCTGAACCAGGACTTGAACCAGGACTGAACCAGGACTTGCACCAGGACTTGAACCAGGACTGAACCAGGACTAAACCAGGTCTGAACCAGGACTAAACCAGGACTGAACCAGGTCTGAACCAGGACTGAACCAGGACTGAACCAGGACTGAACCAGGACTGAACCAGGGCCAAACCAGGACTAAACCAGGACCGAACCAGGACCGAACCAGGACTGAACCAGGACTATAGCAGGACTGAACCAGAACTAAATCAGGACTAAACCAGGACTGTATCAGGACTGAACCAGGACTGAACCAGGACTGTATCAGGTCTGAACCAGGACTGAACCAGGACTGTACCATGTCTGAACCAGGACTAAACCAGGACTTAACCAGGTCCGAACCAGGTCTTAACCAGTACCGAACCAGGACTTAAACAGGACTAAACCAGGACTGAACCAGGACTAAACCAGGACTGAACCAGGACTGAACCAGGTCTAGACCAGGACTGAACCAGGTCTGAACCAGGACTGAACCAGGACTAAACCAGGACTAAACCAGGACTGAACCAGGACTACACCAGGAGCAGTTTATCACTTTTTTTCCATTATTCATTTAAACACAAAATTGAAAACTGAAAAAAACAATCATCTGTTTTTTCATTTTGGTTTTGGAGACAAATAATGAGGAAAATAGCTTTGATTTTTCATTTTCATAATTTTGTTTTTATTTTGAAAAACAAATGAACGAATAACACACGGATTATTGTGAAGCCACTGCCGGTTGTCTTTGCCGCTCCGTACACAACACAGTGGATGGAGTGTGTTTTATTATTGGAGCATAAAACAACAACATGGGTGAAAATAAACAGCCTTTTTCTTCCATTTTAATTCTTCACAGTAAAAAAAGATGCATTTTTTATAGTTGAGACCTGGAGGTTTTATTCCTCTGCAGCAGATTTATCGTCACCTGGAACAGAACAGAAGTCAGATGTGAGAGCCACGAATGAGATTGTGTTGTTTTTGCGGCCGCTCAGTGTGAGTCTGGATTAAAGGACAGTTCTTAGTGCTGATCTGAGAGGAGCCTGTGTGAGGCTGAGTGTTGAAATGTGTCGGTTTGAAGCTCGTTTTGGTTCTTTCTCATTGGTTAGCGATTAGCTGCTGTAGCTCACACACATAAACAGGCTGTTTTCTCTTCTGTTAGCGACTGTAAAGTGACTATAGTGGCCGTATATATGTTACTGGACACACACTGATATGGAAATGAGCTGTGAATAGAGGTGTGAATTATCCGCATTATTATAGCAGATCATTCATTACCGCGGCGCACAAGCATTTACTGCTAAAGGCTAACAGCGGTAGTTTACTTACAACATGTTCTTTACTGGCGAGAATATCGTACAAAAACACCATTAGGCCGAACGACTCTTTAAAAATGACGTAAAGAGGCAGAAGAACAAGAAATGTCGCCTAAATAAACCCGACTGAAAATCCAATAGAGCCAAACCGAAGTTTCATAAACAACCGAAGATTTACAGTAAATTTTTACCTCATAAATATATCGGCAGCTCCAACTCCCATTTTATCGGTATCATATCGACCACATCAAAATCCATATCGGTCAGGCCCTAATAATGACGATTACCTACAGCCACCAATCTCAGCGTCATCACTGATAAAGATTTTAAGTTTGACAAGCCGATAAATGCAGCGGTTAAATCCAGTTTTCCGGCTTTCATCCAGACTCTTGGCTCCTGTAACGCCCTGGACGCTGGTATGAACCGAGCACCTGTCAGGCTTATGGTGAGTCCAAAGTTCTGCAGCGCGAGAACACCTCACACCCATTTTACCCTCATTGCCCCGGCTCCACGTTCATTTTAGAGTCGATTTTAAATTGGTTTTGTTTGTTTTTAAAGCACTTGGACCGACCCCGGCGTACGTCTCACACCTCATAGTTCTACACTCCTTCTCTCTGAGGGACAAGCTTCTTACCTGACTCTGTCGAGACTCAAAAGCCTCTGGGGTGACGGGGCCTTTTCTGTGGAACAGCCCCTCACATTACGACCGTCCCTTCGCTTAAAAACACACTTTTACTCAGCGGCTTTTGACACGGTGTGAGAGAGGATTGTGTGCTCCTCTTGTCTTTTATTGATTTGGTTTGATTTTTTCTAATTTGCTAATTTTAGCATTAGGGTTAGTTTAGTAAGTTTAGTTTTTTTATTGACTTGCCGATTTATTTATTTTATGGTTTATTTTATTTAATATATTAATTTATACTGTGCCTACTCCGGAGCACTTTGGAGACTTTGGGTAAAATGTGCAAAGCAAATAAAGTTGAACTGGATTCTTTTTGTCGGCGATTTTCTCGATGATATAAATGTCCCCTGAACGATTATTGTTTCTTTAATACTGTATCAGCAGTCGGGGGTCAGGTTTTCGTACGTACAGTCGGGTTTGATGGGTGCAGGCGGCGGAGGAGGCGGTGGAGGAGGAGGAGGAGGTTTGGCGCAGTTGTAGGACACCTCCAGGTACCTGGTCTCCTCTTTACACGGATACTCCCCAAACACGTACTCTGTGACGGGGACTCTGCACGAGCGTCTGTCTGCACACCTGAGGCACGAGAGACGAGTCAGCCCGAGTCACCAAACACAGAAAAACAAGCGCCGACCTGGCACCACAACACCATAAACTGAAACTGACAAACAGGACGATCATCGATAATACTGACACTGCTCTACGCCACTGATACAATAACAATAAAGCCGGAGAATCCCACTAGAACAGACGTATTATTTATTTAAAGCTGCAACAAATGCAGAATGAAGCAATAATTAGCCACAGAAGTTTTACATCTCAAATCTTATTGTTTTACAACTAAAATCTCTCCACTATTGCTAAGAACATGTTTAGATGGTAAATACTGAGCCCCAAAACACAATATATTGTTCCAGCTTTCATGTGTTGAACATTAAGTTTAATTAATTGTTAATTAAGCGTCTTTGACTGTCCAAAAAACCCTATATAAGTTTGATGTATTATTATTATTATTAAGTCCTTAACTGTGGGACTAATGAAGTGAACAGTCGTGATGGACAGATGCCAAAATAGAATTCTCATGTTAAATTATTGAGGCTGATTATCTTGAAATGTTGAAACTTTTATTCACTTTTCATGGTTCTGAAAAAGTGTACTGCTAAATCAGTTCAAGCAGAAAGAAACAGAAATGTCTGACAGTCAACAGTTATGTCAGTATCACTGCGCTAAACTTATTAATTAATAAGTAATTTATGATTAACTATTAATTAAAGTCTCCTGTGACTTTAATCTACAGACTGCCTCCTACAGGTGAAGAGTGTTACTGCACCTTTAGGCACTGTGGAGCTCACTGGTGATTGGCTGAAGATCTGCCTCGTCTCTGTTGACATGTTATGGCTTTTCTTCCCATACAACATTAAACGTATTTGGCGTATATTCAATTACAGGAATTTTATTGCAAAAATATCTTGAAATTCAATCTTGCAGTGAGCAGGGTCGCCTCTTCACAGACCTGACCCAGCACTGTCACCTGTCTCCGTGGTATAAGTTTAATAAAGCTCCTCCTTTGTTAGTTAGAGGTATTCAGTGTTACTGCATTGAGTTTAACTTTACAAATTCTGAACGACACAACAGTTGTCTTCGTTTAGAAATGCCTGGATAGAGAAGTACCCACATGTTTTGGACTTTACTCACTAATTTCACCAATAAACAGTGAGACAGTAAAGATAGTGTTGTTAGAGTGTTCACAGTTTAGTTTTGTTCTTACAGATCCTCGACCACCATCTCGGCCCAGGGGAAGGAGCAGAGTTCCTCCGGCTGAGCTTTGCCTTCTCCGCACCGAGTCCCAACGCCCACTTTGTACAGGATGTGCTCCAGCTTGATCTTAGTGCCCGACTCTGAACCGCAGAAGAAAGAGGAGGAGGAGGAGAAAAGAGAGGAGCATCAGATGAGATTTCTGCTGCTCGACACCAGGTAGGGACCGGCTCCTGATCTGGGATTTTCAGATTCTAGTGTGTGATAATGTCACACTCCCAGATGGGGGCACAAGAGAGTTTTTACTATTGATGACACTGAACTTTCAGCTAAAATATCTAAAAAGCAAATTCACACATGTTGAATCTGATGATTTCTATTATCAACCAGATCCAAGTATTAAATATATATATATATATATATATATATATATATATATATATATATATATATATATATATATATATATATATATATATATATATGTATGTAGTATTAACCCTCGAAGACCCACGACATTGTATACGATACAGAGGAATATGTTTCTATAACCGCAGAACTTTGTAAGTGTAAAAGACAGAAACGTCCTTTTCCCCTCTGAAAGTGCAGACATAGAGGTTTCCGTACATTTCTGCGGCTTTATCCTACGTCACACTCACGCTGTGTGATGACGGGAGCAAAACGAGTGTCCAACAGGAACTTTGTTTTCCCCAAACTCATGCGCTCCGTCCATTTTGATGGAGCCAAACTTTGCCAAAGAGTGAAGTGAGTCAAGATGGTCGACTCCTCTGACTGTGTGTGTTTATAACGAGGGAAAAAGTCGCTCTAAGTGGAGTTTTTTCTCAAATAAACGGCAAATTACGCATCTTGGTCTGCGGAATTGTGCATCTCTTTCTATTTTTATTTAAAGGTTTATTTCAGTCCAAATGAACAAATCCAAATGTAATAAACACATGGAAATGCAGAAGTGCTGTGGCTCTGGCCGTGGTCCTGACAGGAGCTGTTTCCAGGACTGGACCAGGAAAGTCATGGAGCCACTGCACTTTTTTTTGCTTTTAGGGCAATAAGGAGATTTTTAATTTACTTACAGACTTGAGATTTTGCATTTTTGTAGCTAAGAGCCTAAATTAAACATTTTTTATGTCCAAAAAGTTGTTTCTACATGTTTGCTGTGTGTTTTGTATAAAAAAGTGAATTTTATTTTCTGTTTTCTATTTCTGGTCCTGTAGCTTTTATCACAGCCTCATGACACAACTACAGCAGCAGATTGTGAAATAACAGGTTGGACTGAACAAAAGGAGGTAGAACACTTCATTAGGGGTAAAAGGGGCAGTTTTAAAAGCAAAATTAAGACAAAAATCCAGACGAGGGAAAATGTACTAAAACTGCCCTCAGGTCTTCAGGGTTAAATATTTATAGAATGCTGTGATCTCATCTGAAATGATCCAGATTGTGCACATGCGGAAAAGATTTTTTTCCATGTTTACATTTGGATTTGGAGTTTCAGTTTCAGAATCCTGACTTTGAAAAAGGCATTCTAAAATATAAGAAGAAATAAAAACTTTTGTGAAGCCAAATTTGTCCACTGAACAGCACAATTTTATCCTGTCAAAATACCCGGTGTTTAGTAACTGCCTGTAGTAAAATGAAGAGAGTATGAAGATCCTCAGTTTTCATGCTTTTATGTACTTGGTGTTAGTGTAAAACTAGAAATGTGACCTGTTGCTGCTTTATAAACTGACTTTGTAATAGTAAAAAGTGTCATTAACTAAAATACATATAACATAAAACATGAACCATCAGATTTTGACAGATTGTTTTGAACATTTGCTTTGCTTCACTAGTGTTCTTATCAACATAAATATAAACTTACTGCTTTAAAAAGGAGTAAAAAGTGTCATAAACTAAAATATACATAATGTTAAATGAGAATTGCTCGCATCACTGTAATCACGTTGTTTTAAGCCTTAGTTTGAACAGTTTAGTGAAGTGAAAACAGGTTAAATGAAATGTTCTTACCACAGGCCATAGTGGCGGTGTCATTGAGGCAGGCGTACACCACCTCTCCCTCTGTCAAACACAAACCAGTCAAATCACGCTCTTCTGCAGGATTCAAGCCCTGAGCTGATCAAAGTCTCACGGTTTCACTTTGCTTCTTCAGTCTGTATCTGCCTTTAGTCTCTTTAGTCTTAGGCCTGTCACCAGAACACATTTAAAAGTGCAAAATACTGATGATAATGTTGAAAATGAGTTATGCCACTGACCCAGGGGCAGAACTAAAACACAAAAACTATTCTACAGCTATTCTAAATCTACAATATTGTTTAAAAATACAAAAAACATGAGCTGCAATAAATGAAAACAGTTTAATGAAACACTTTAGTACTTAGTTTGCATCTGTAATGAGTGATACAAGTTATTAATTCAACATTTTACGTCTTAAATCTTATCGTATAACCAAAAAATAACCACAGATTTCCCTGTAGTGCAAAGAAAATGTACACACGACAACTCCTGACTCGCAGAAAATATTGTTCTCGCGTTCGTATATTGAAAGGTGAGTCGATATAGTAACAGTGACAGGCCTATTTAATCTCACCTTTTTTTAACATTCAGCACAAAATAAGTAACACATGAACAGTGCTAACTGACAGACATACTAAAACAGTTCAAAAATTAAAACAATAAGGAAGTTAAGTAAATAAGCAGGAGTTAAATTACTCTGAATATGAAAAGTAGTGAGTAACTCACCGGCCGCTGGGCTCAGGTACCAGGCTGCAGCCAACACTAAACACAAGCACAATTAAACACATAAAACCACTTCATCAATCACTGTTGGATCATTTGTACGAGAATAAACATAACACAACAATATTACACATGACACATAAAGTATTTTCCTCAACTTTGAGAATCATAAGACTTAGAATGTACTACAGAAATGTGCTGAATTTTGTTCAACAGAAACTGCTGTGGGTAAAGTTGGGTTTCAGGTTTAGTTTTTCCTCGAGTGATGCAGAAAAGCGGAGCCACTGTCTGTGTGAATGTTCATGTATATTATAAATGAATATTAAAACCAAACCATAAAGCATGAACTGTCCTCTAAATGTACTCTAAATGAACAATATTGAAACATTTGAGCTGCAACAAATAAATAAATAAATAACTTTGTTTATATGGGTGATAGAAGTTCATAATTTAACCTTCCACAGATCAAATCTCATCATTGAACAGAAAAATAACCAAATTGTTCCCACTAGTACAAAGACAAAGTCCCCACGATAAACACTGAGCCCCAAATTAAGCGTCACGTGTTGAACGTTATAAGCCGTTACAGTATTCACCAGGAGGTCGACACGTTAATAATAAATAACACGGGTGAAAACAGGTCTGTGATGCACATGTGATGGACTCAGCAGCCGCAGCATCATCAGATTCTTCCCTCATGTCACATCTAATACACCTCACAGGTCCAAAATATAAAAGACACATATTGTTAAAGGTAAAATGTTTTTTCTTGCTCTGGTTGAACTTGGGAGCCCAGTGTTTGGTGCTTTGAAAAGGCCTAAACTGAAACAGATACTCACGGCTGAACGCGAGGATCCTCGTCGGGACCATGCTCTGCTCTGTGCGTCCTGCTGCGTCCGTCACTTTGTCGCTCACTGATGCTGTTTTCCTCTGGACGCCCCGTATTTAAAGGTGGGTTCAGACATGCAGACGCCTGTCCTGTGGCTGAGGCATGTGGGGCCTCAGTCCCAGATGTGTGGGACCTTTAAAAACCCTGTGTGAGCTGCAGGAGCAGGCTGTAAACCAGGGCCAGTCCACACACCTCCAGCTCATTAACCACACAACATCTGCTTTACATGTATGAGCTGCACCCAATTCATCTCATGTAGAACTATTGATAAGTATATTTATGCATATTTATGTACTTATAACAAGAGCATTGGGAACAGTTTGGATTATTGAACATAATGAACAAACTCAAATTACCTACATCTTAAGCTTGTAATGGAATAAGAATAATAGCTGATAACTAATTGTAAGTCCATTAAATACAATCAATTCAAATACTGTCTAATACATGACTAAATACTAAATACTAATAAAATACAACACTAAATACAATCAACCAATAAAATACTGTCCCACTTTAACTGTGGCTTTAACTGTATGTTTTAATCATACTTAATTTGTCTTGAGTGTTATTATTATACGGCGGCACGGTGGCTGAGTGGCAACACTCAGGCCTCACAGCAAGAAGGTTGCGGGTTTGATCACCGGGTCGCCCGGGCCTTTCTGTGTGGAGTTTGCATGTTCCTCCCCGTGTCTGGATGGGTTTCCTCCGGGTGCTCCGCTTTCCCCCATCAACCCAAAACATGCCCGCACCCCTAAGGACCATGTTGTCCACCCTCCTGTGCTCACCACCTGCAGAGGGGTTCATAGGGGGGGTCAGGTGCTATGATTATTGGGCAGCAAACTGCCCCCGCGACCCAGCCGGATTAAGCGGGAGAAGATGGATGTTATTATTATTATTATTATTATTATTATTATTATTATTATTATTATTATTATTATTATTATTATTATTATTATTATTATTATTATTATTATGGCCATAGCCAGTACATTTCCCTTTCTTTTCCAATCTGTACCTAAACTGCAATATTTAAATGATTTTCTTTTGTTTCATTAAGTTATAATAAGAGTGGTTCATCATATCAACAAACGAGCTATTCATATTTTTAGCAAGCCACAACACAAGTTGTAAAAACTTTACAAGTGATAAAAGAATATTCTAATATATTATATATTATTTATAAATGATAAAAATATGATATAATATTTAAAATCTTATCCCTGGTGCTCTTTAAAGTTGAACTCCGGCACATTTGAAGCTAAAGTCGTTTCTAGAGGAGGTGGAATTCTGTCAGAAGCCAAACAACAGCACAGATCAGTGTTTCCTCTGCGGAGATCTCACTGTGGCAGTGAGTCTGTCAAGGCAACAAACTAGTGTAGTGATGGGGGCAAGTTCTGAACTTCCACGTAAAATGTCAATTTGCTTCACACCGAAGAAGCTTAACTCCACTTTAACCCATCTGACAACAGCCACGAGTCTAACAAACCAAACGCTCTGCCTGGTTCACTCATTAGTGTCTGGAAACGTTAGAAAACAACTTTATAAGCACCTCACACTTCCCCCTGTTGATTTCCCACTGCACAGGCCAAAGCCCAAAAGACTCGATCGCCGACTCCAGAAGCAACAAGTGAGAATCGACTCCTGACGGAGAAGAAGAGAAACTGAAAGTTGTTGAAATGAAATTGTTCAGGAATGTATGTTTTAGCGTTCAAAAAATATAATTCTTGTAAATAAATGGGATTAGAAACGACATCAGTGATCAGGCTTTGGCCTGTGCAGTGGGAAATCAACAGAGGGAAGTGTGAGGTGCTTATAAAGTTGTTGTCAAATGGGTTAAAGTGGTGTTAAGCTACTTCAGTGTGAAGCAAATTGACATTTTACGTGGAAGTTCAGAACTTGCCCCCATCACTACACTAGTTCAGAACTTGCCCCCATCACTACACTAGTTCAGAACTTGCCCCCATCACTACACTAGTTTGTTGCCTTGACAGACTCACTGCCACAGTGAGATCTCCACCGAGGAAACACTGATCTGTGCTGTTGTTTGGCTTCTGACAGAATTCCACCACCTCTAACAACGGACTTCAGCTTCAAATGTGCCGGAGTTCAACTTTAAGGTCCATGGAGTAAACTGGAGGACATAGATGGTGTTGTGGTGATTACAGGCTGAAGGCGCACAGAGAGTGAAAGGGTCAGAAATGCATCAGCCGCTCTGGCCCAGGTCCAGGTGGCCCCCGGAGCCTCATAAATACCACAGAGCCACAGTGAGCCATAACTCTGCAGGAACCAGCCTCCTGCACACGTGGAACCGTCACACTCGCCTCTGATCCTCAACTCTCACATAAAGAGTGATGATAGTTTCATAACTGCTACCGTTTTTGTTCTTTCAATGGAAGGTCCTGATCCTTTGTCTTAATAACACACAGCGAGCAGAAACATATTACAACAGTGAGCATTATTTATTCATTCCATGCTCTGTTGTAACCACATCTGCCCCAGTCTGTGGCACTGGCCCCTGCCACTACCATCACTCACTCAGACACTGAATTCTTTCTGTGCACGGAGGGTGAAGAGTCTTGCCTAAAGACACAACCGCAGTTTGCATTAGAATAAACTGTGAGTTTTTCAGCTTTTTAATAAAGTGCCAACAACTGTGGTCCACTGTAACAAAAAAAGAAAGAAAAAAGATCACTACCGCCTTCCTTGAAAGGAGAGGCTGAGGGAGCAGCAGAGTATCAACTTACGGCTTACTACGACTTAATACTTTCACTTTGCGGGAATTGCTGAATAAAAAGCTTGGTAAGTTACATTTTTTTGTTTATTTTATGCATAAATTAAGCCATACAATGCTCTAGTTCTAAATGTGATTGGTTATTCAACATTTGAATGACCTAGTTCTAGAATCTCCAAGTTTCTTGTATTTTTTTGTTTGCTGATGCTAATAATATCAGACTTAGACTTAGACAAGGGAAATTTATCTAAATATGATTGGTTAGTTAATAATTGTTAATAATAACAAATCCACTGTGAAGTCCTGGGTAGAGAAGTCCAGCCTGTGGTGTGGAAATATGGACTTTTATGAGCTTTTGTTTGTTGATATATTATAAATGATTAATGCGTGTTTGAGTAACTCTGTATTGTTTGGCATTTCAGGCGTTGGCATAAGTTTCAACGGTGAAGCTAATTTTTCACAAATGAGCAAAACTGTTGTGGTGCTGGTGCTCAGGATGGTGTAAATGGGCAGGCAGGAAGTTGGACCCATTTCTATAATTAATTAATATTTCAAATGACAAAAAAGTAAAGGATCCACACGTGTCATAAATTATAAGTAAATATCAGAAAGAAGAGGTTTCTGTGTACTAATGAATTGACTTTGTGACAATAAAGCTACATCTACACCTTTGACATCTTTAACATTGTCATATTTTTCAGTTTTTTCACATTTTTTGTTGTGGTTTGCGTACTTTTCATAAATCAAAATATGAAATTTCTATTAAAAAGTTATCACGAGATCATAAATATTGTTGGTCAGTTTAGCGAAAGAAGTGAGTGAAGTTAGAGAAAGCAAAGTGGTGAATCTGGAATGTTTCTCCTTTTTGTAAACTGTATTTTGAAGAAGGAAATAATGTGAAGGGATAAATGTTCTACCAGCCGCACATGCCCCACTCTGCAGCCAGAGGGCGCTGCAGCTTTGGGTCAGATAAACCACTCAACACTTTTGTAATCTTGTATTTCTTTTAAACGTATATTGCATAGCCCAAATATCATATAAAGAACTAATGATAAAATACATTTTATTTATATTGCAAAAGTGCTACAGCAGGTCTATCTGTACAAGCCATAAGAAAGTTACCCACAGAATGTTATGGGCATTTTTAAATATACTATGTTCTGATCTGTTATGTTTCCTCATCAATACCAAATACCTGGATTTGTGTTTTGTTTCATTCATACATGTTTTAACACACAAACCCTGCACATTTAGACTTATGCCATGTCCTGTCATGTGGCAATACATAATTTAACCTCTAGAATTGCCCGTCTCTACTGAACTAAAGGTAAAAACTTCCACTACATGACATCACAAGGAGGGACAGAGGGTTTGGAGCTTTGTAGATTTAGAATAAAGAGTTACTCAAACGTGTGATTGAAACAAAACACTGCAGCGTTATAAAGAGGCCAAAATGATCATGTGTTTTAGAAATAACTAATCTACAAAATCTATTGTGGATGGACTTTAAATGTAGATATTGTTGCCAGGAGATATGAATGATAATTATTTTACTCTACTACATGAAAACTCGGCAGTGGTGGAAAGAGTACTGAAAATACCCAAGTAAAAGTATAATTACGTGGCTAATGTACTCAATTACAAGTGCACTTTTGTCTGTGTAGAATATGTTATTGCTTTGTCTGGTATTAAACCTTTCAGAGAAACAGGACCAGGTTACAGGTCAGGTCTGTGGAGAGGTGACCCCACTCACAGTCAGAATGCCTGTTTTTCTGGGTATTTTTGAGCTATAAAACCACCTGTCACTGAATAAATGTAAAGTAGAGCTGTTTAAAGTCACTGTGGAACATTCTCAGGCAGAGCAGTGACATTCATAGAAACAAGCAGGTGATGGACCCCCAACCAAAGAGTCAAATGGTGCACATTTAAGTAAAAAATATGCATTAAAAATAATGAAAAATAATTTATTTAATTATAATACACCAGTTAACACAATTTTAGAACACATTCTTATACAAAACTTGATCAATGAGCAGGTGATTCAGAGCTGTTTGTTGTGAAGGAGCAGAGACGGCCGTGGATTACACATTTGTACAGTGCTTCTATGAATAAAAAATATATACATATAGATAAAATTGTACTCAAGTGCAAGTACAGCTTTAAAAATCTCCCAAAAAAGTACAATTACTCAAAATATGTACTCAAAGTAATACGAGTATTTGTAATCACTTGCATTCTTCCCAGTGCCTTTAACGGTGCTTTATTACACAAAACTGACTCTTGTGAGCTTTAAGTCATACATTTACCTCCTAAAAAACAGACCAGAAACCTCAAAACGCTCTGTCCCACCTTGTGATGTCACGAAGCGTTAGTTTTACAAGTGAACAGCTCCTTTTACTTTTAGTTCAGTGGAGATTGACAAGTACAAAGCTGAAATGATCCAGATGATTCTAGTGAAGACATGTGGAGTTTAAAAACACAGTGGAGCACTTCCTGTATCACCACATGATGACATCACAAGGTGGAACAGAGTGTTTTCTGTTTGAGAGAAGAACTCTAAAGTCTAAATGTGCAGGTTTGTGTGTTAAACATGCGTGAATGAAACAAAACAGCTCAGGGTATTTTAAGGGTAGATCAAAATATAGTACATTACTGTAGGAGGAATCTGCGGCGTTCAGACTGGAGCGTCAAAAAACACGCTGGACGCCTCTAGTTGGATTTGGATTCAGACGCCCCCGACGCTGCGGACCAACGGGAGAAAAATACTTGATGCACGTCCAGGGCGTCCGCTGCGGTGTATTTTACTTTACATAAACACATCAACGGAGGCGTATATATGTTTATACTCTGCTAATGACACTGGTTTAGACCTGGTTCAGTCCCGATTTAGACCTGGTTCAGTCCTGGTTTAGACCTGGTTCAGTACTGGTTCAGTCCTGGTTCAGGCCTGGTTTAGACCTGGTTCAATCCTGGTTTAGTCCTGGTTCAGTCCTGATTTAATCCTGATTTAGACCTGGTTTAGACCTGGTTTAGTCCTGGTTCAGTCCTGGTTTAGACCTGGTTCAGTCCTGGTTCAGTCTTGGTTTAGACCTGGTTCAGTCCTAATTCAGTCCCAGTTCAGTCCCGGTTCAGTCCCGGTTTAGTACTGTATAGCCCCATATATATATTTATATTCTGCTAATGAATAATAACGTCGCTACGTCACTGTGTACTCGTCCCTGATTGGTTGACGATGCCAAAAGTTCAGCATTTTGAACTTTGAGCTCAAGACGCACCGCGCTGACACCAGATTCGCACTGCACTGACGCCTGAAGACACACGACGCCCTTGACGCTCCGGTCTGAAAGCACCGTTAGAGGAATGGGATGGAGGCCCCTGTGTCTTCACCTCTGACTGAGGAGAAAATAATATCCCAGAAATAAAGAAAACAGCAGCGACGCAAACAGAATCCACGTCCACTTTTTGCGTTTGCGGAGGTATTCTTCCAGCAGCTGCCTGTAGCTCTCCGACTGCACCTCCAGGTTCTGCTTCAGCTCCTGACAGCGGCTCTCCAAGATGTCCGCCCTCTCCCTGTCCCACTCCTGCCTCCGCCGGTCCGTCTCTCTGCGGAGCTGCTCCAGTTGTTTCTCCGCTCGCCTCCTCTCCTCCGCCTCCAGCCCGGCTCTCCTCTCCGCCTCCTCCACCCTCCTCCTCCACTCCGCACGCACCGTTTCCGCCTCCCTTCTGCGTCTCTTCGCTTCCTCCTCCTGCTCTTTCCTCCGTTCTTGGCGTTCCTGTTTGATGAGCTCCTCTTTTTCCTTGAGCTGCCTGTCCCTCAGCGCCCTCTCCTGCTCAAACTTTTTATTGCTCTCTGTAAGTTGATTTTTCAGTGTTTTTATGTCCTTCTCGAACTGAATCTCTTTTCTTTCGCTTTCCAACATTTCTTTGGTGAAGCCACAGTTGGTCTGCACCATTTTGTCAATCTTCTTCAGTAACTCTGCAGCTTGTGCGTGATTACTTTCATCCTTATTGTTTAAGACGTGGTACCTGCCCTGGCATTCCTTTAACATTTCCTTAACGAAGCTGTCGCACTCTTCTAAATAGCTCTGAAGAGACTGATTCTCCAGTTCATCTCCTCTGGTGAAAACAATCATGACAAACTGCAGCGCCTTCTCTCCGAGCCTCTCCCTGATCCGCTGCAGGGATTGGTGGTCTTCTTTGTGGATGTTCCCGATCGGCAGCAGCAGTAAAAAAGCGTGAGGTCCGGGAGCCATCAGAGAGACGCATTTGGACAGCTCCTCTTCACTGAAACTCTTGTCAAACAAAGGGGGCGTGATCACTACCCTCACCTGCCGCCCCTGCACTGCCCGACGCACCACCTCACACCTCGCCATCGCTCTTTTAGGAGCAGCTTTTGGTTCGAAACATCTCTCCCCCAGAATAGTGTTTGCTGAAGCACTTTTCCCACTGCCACTTTTTCCAATCAGAGCGATCCTCAGTTCCATCGGGCTCAAATACATCTGTGGAGACTCGAGGGCTTTCTCCATCAGAGCTTCTGTAAACATGTCTTTGGTGTAGGTTCTGGTGCCTCTTTGTGTCAGTTTGTCCACAGTCTTCATCACCTCCAGGACCTGCTCCGTGTCCTTGATGTTCAGGCAGAGGGCTTCTCCTCCACAGATCTGACACAGCTCCACCAGGTCCACACCACTTACTCTGGTGAAGTTCACAGGAGCAGCGTCTGATTTAACGGAGATTAGGACCACAGTGAAGTCTCTGACTTGAGCGCTCAACGTGTTCTGTAAGATTTCAAACTCTTCCCTGTCTTCGTCGGTGAGTGGACCCAGCGGTAGAACCAGGATGAAGGCATGGACGCCCTCAGGAGCACAGAGGGAGATGCAGCGGAGGCACTGCTCCATCACTGTCTCCAGAGGTTCTCCAGACAGAGCCGGCAGCTCCACCAGAGACACCCGACGCCCACAGACCTCTGCCTCATGTTTAACACACTGCCCTGGGCTGCTCGCTGCAGGGAGCTCTGCTCGCCCTAAAATGGACTCAGCTGCTGAGGTCTTCCCTGCTCCACTGCTCCCAAAAACAACCAGGTTCAGAGAGGGTTTGTGTTTTATACCAGAGGCCAAAGTCAGACCTGTGTCTTCCTCCTCAGAGGGGTCAGGGCTCAGATGAGCTCCATCCTTCTCTTTCAGCAAGTCACCGATTCTTGAGAACAGCTCTTTACGTCTAAATTCTTTCAGCTCCAGATCAGATGGATCAGTGTGATCCATCCACAGATATCTGTACCTACATCTCTTGATCAAGTCCCTTATATGTGGCTCTCTCATGTATTTTTCAATGGACCCTGATGTCTCTGCTCGTGGCCTGGACATCAGCACCAGTGAATGGTGGAAGACCTGCTCCCTGAGGCTCTCCAGGACTGACTGTAGTCTGCTTTTATGTTTCTCAGTGAAGTCTTCAGGCTGTAGAACCAGCAGGAACACATGAGGACCAGGGGCGCTCAGAGCTTTAATGTCTTGTATAAACTGGTGTTGTTCTTGTTGTGAGGTGGAGGAGAGGAGCTGGTCTGGAGTGTAGATCACAGTCACTGGTTTGTCCTGAAATGTTCCCCTGACTTTGTCACATTGAGCTGAATCTTTGATGGGCTCAGACTTCCCCAAAAGGAGGTTCCCCACTGAGCTCCTCAGACTCCAGCTGCTCCCCAGAAGAACCAGCCTCAGCTCAGAGACTGGAAAAAGCAGAAACAATAAACATTTTTAGACCAAGATAAATACAGAAAGAGAAATTTTCCACAATCAAATAAATCTTTGTAATCCATGCTTTGACACTGTATTCGAACAACCCTGTCATGCGCGTTGCTTTGAAGCAGCCTTGCCGAAATAGCTCAGTTGGGAGAGCGTTAGACTGAAGATCTAAAGGTCCCTGGTACCTAAATCACACTAACAGTCATCTGGTAACATTGCTGATACTCCTGAGGACGAAAGCCGTTTTTTTCCCCCATGTTCCCCATGTAACATGTGCCTGTGGATAAGATAAGGTGCCATTTGTGATTAGAATTTCATTGGTGGTATGATTTTTTTCTCAGAATGTGAACTGTTGAAGTGTTATTGTCTTGAACTTCCTACACTGACCCTGAGGAGGAGACGTAAAGGGAAAGGCTCTGTACTGTAATAGATCAGGTGATGTGACTGTGGAGAGAAAAGCTAATCATTTACCATCAACACTACAGGTTATGTTCTTTTGTTTGACCTATGGTTCTCTGCTTTGTGCCCAACTTGGATTTAAAATAACTTAATTCTTTTTAATAAGATGAAATACCTGAACTTTAGTCGTGTAAATGTTTGTAAAATGTCTAATGTTTAAATTATTGTGCCTTGCGTACCATACTTTTCAGACTATAAGTGGCACATTTTTTCAGGGTTTGGGTGGTTCCTGTGACTTATTCTCAGGTGCAATTTAGATATTACATTTTTCACACTGACAGCCCATAGACCAAATATATGAATCCTATGTATGAATCAAAAATGAAAAAACAAATCCTTATCCGTTTTTTAATTTTGGTTTTCAAGACAAATAATAAAGAAAAGAGTTATTTTGTTGTTTTCTTATTTTTGGTTCTATATTGAAAAACGAATGAATGAATGACACGGATTTTCCTCTATTCTGTTGTTTTTATTACTATAACTTCTCACCTTTGAAAGATAAAATGCTGGTTCTTGGTTGAAATTTGGTGTCACCATTATCCTGACAGTTTAAAAATGCTCTGGATATGAATAATGATCATTTGAATATTATGAATATCCATCCATCCATCTTCTCCCGCTTAATCCGGCTGGGTCGCGGGGCAGCTTGCTGCCCAATGCTCATAGCACCTGACCCCTATGAACCCCTCTGCAGGTGGTGAGCCCACAGGAGGGAATTATGAATAGGTTCCATATTTATATAAATGTTATAGTCTTGTACTTTTAGAACAGGGGTCACCAAACTTTCTCGCTCCTGACTGTGACGGGGGTCGGGGTCGTGTAACAGAATGTGTGACCCAGACTGACATGACACCAGCCGCATTGTGCAGCAGAAATGATTCGCCCGGCAGCCGTCCACAGCACGACACCAACACATACTTCCTGCACATATTTGTTTATCGTTACTAGAGGTTTGCAAAAGTAGTAAGTCCTTCACACTGTTTTAATTTGAAATACCACACATATTCCATTTATTTATTTTCGCCTGTGTTGACTGTCACTGTTTGATCTCGAGCTTTTCACGTGACGAAAATTCAGCACAAATTCTGCGGCAAATATAAAGACGTCATGTAATTATTTAAATATAAAGATAAATACTTCATATAAATGGTCACATCTTTATATAGCGCTTTTCCACCTTCAAGGCACTCAAAGCACTTTTACAACGAGGAAACACTCACCCATTCACACACACATTGGGGGTGAGGTGGGTTAAGTGTCTTGCCCAAGGACACAACAGCAGCTTCATCTGTGGGAGCTGGAATCACACCAGCTCCTGTGGGCGAGTGGATCTGACCCTAAACCAGTGATGTTTATGTCGAGAGCGGGATTCAAACCGCCAACCTTCAGATCAGTGGACAAACGCTTGACCAACTGAGCTACTGAGCCCTAAGTAACATTTTAAAAAATCTACAAAATACAAGATGCAGACGTGTTGTTATTTACCAAAAAGTAATTAAAAACCATGACAACTTGAGGCAGAGGGACTGGGGAGCCTGATGCAGAAGAACATCATGGATAAGTATCTTTTTTCTGCACAGTCTGGTGATTTATGGAGATGATCTTTTTTGGCGATTATTATTACGATTATATAAAATGACCCATGAACTATTATTATTCATGATGAACGACATTATTGTCCCATTATTGTCCCATCCCTAGTTACAAACACAACTTAATCCATTTAAACAATCTCGTCTGCCGTTTCTTCCAGGCTTTACACAAAAATGATGCCAACTTATTAATATTAGACTTAAAGAACCATTTCATGTTGCTGCCTTCATTACACCAGAACAAACCAGAGCACATTTCAGCAAACTTTCCACTTCTCCCGACTCACACAAACCACAGTCTGTCTTCTTCAGCGCTGTGAGAAAACCTCCCCGTGTCTAAATCCAGGGGAAGGATTTCTGTGTGTGGCGGAGGACATTATAAAAGTAATACTGATCTGACTATGCTGACTACTCATCTGCGTGAAATATTTATACTGAACATTTAATGAGAGCTGGAGCTGAAGTTGTATCAGTGGAATAGTTTTGACTCACAGTCGGGAGGAAGAACCTCATAACTTCCGCTGCGCTTCAGCGGCTTCAACTCCGCCACTGTGGAGAGAAACATGAAGTCAAATATGAGAGAAGAAGAGCAGGAGAGAGGGGCAGAGGAATCCCTGTGCAGTGGACTCTTACCTGGACTTGCCATGATGCCTTACAACAGTCACCAAAACACGTGAAGTCGTGCTGGAAAAAACAAAAATCCAATAACCCAGTTTAACAATAACAGTAAGAATGCAATGGATCAGCTGCTTTGTGTGATCTGCAGCATTTCTCCATCTTTAATTAGCCTGTCATTTAATATCATTTGTGAACGGGTCATTTTCATCATAAACGTATCGTAAAATGTAACTCGCCTGATACCTTCAGAGGGCAAAAGCAAAAAATATTCTTTGGCAAATTTCAGTTAATATTAGGGTGACCAGATTTTCAAAATAAAAAACTGGGACAGCCCTGGTTTGTGGTGGTTGGTAATAATAAAACTGTAAAACACGCGTGTAATTAACCCTTTCAAATCTCGTGTCATCAGAATGTTTAAAAATCTGGAGTAGAGGCAAAAATGAAGCTAACAATAGATTTACAATGACTAACGGACGAGCAGACCTAAATGCTGATGGTTTTATGACATTAAAACAAAAAATAAGCAACAATTTAGAATTTTCTAGGTATAAATCTTATTTACTTTGCTTCTTGGTTAAGAAGGATGGAAAACAATACAGTTTTCTAACATTTAAATCATATTTGGGCTTCACAACAAGTCTAATTAATGATGAAATGTGTCATGTATCTGCAGATGAAGTGAAAAACTGTTGTGGGCTTTGGATTTGTCCAGTAAAACCTTAAAGTAAAAATGCTTAGTGTGGAACATAAACTCTTGTCAAATAAATAATGTAAAACACGATTGTAAATGTTTTTAAACTTTTTTTTAAAACTCACATTTTCTTTGTTATTTTGGTTATTTTTAAGCAGCTTTTCTGTATTTTACCTAAACAAATGACAATATACGTTTCTCTTTACTGTTTTCAGGGTTCACTTTGGTCTAAAATAGCAACACCAGGGACATTTCTTACATAAAACTGGGGCAAATCACCGGTTTTGTATAAATCTGCTGGAACAGGGGACACGGGGCTCAAAACTGGGACTGTCCCGGGTAAATAGGGACGTGTGGTCACCCAAGTTAATACGCGTGTACAAATCTGCGGAATTCTACCCGCATAATTAGTTCAACTCACCGCAAGATTATTCAGCTGCGCCACAGGCTCAAAAGTGAAAATCTTGCGTCCATATCCGAACTACAGAAACGGCAGGATGATCGTTCCAGAAACAAATAACTTAAATGAAAATCAATAAGAGAAAATCCGATGGAACAATCCCAGACTGTTATGACCATAGACCGTATAAAAGAAGGTCTATGCATAAAAGAAAGTCATAGATACGGTCTATGGTTATGGCGCATTAAACCCGGAACACAGCAGCCAATCACAAACTTTTATTGGTCAGTCAGCCCACAGTTCAAGGTTCAACACAGGATATCAAAATGTTCCAACACAATAACTTTTGCAGACCAACTGTATTGAATTAACACTTTATAAAGCATAAAATTCAATATTCACCTAAATGTAAATGACCTACAGTCAGCATTGTGAAGCATAAAAACACAGAAACACTGTGAAGGCACAAAGAATGTTTTCTGTCCGTAGAGGAGTGAGCACACACACAATAATAAACTGTAATAGTGCTGTAAATATTGTTTACTCGATCCTGTTCTATCCCTGTAGTGTCAGGAGGGGGCGCTGTGGATGTTTAGGACCGTGCTCAGTGCGCTGGATTTATGATTTCACTTATTAACACTTTAAAACAGCAGCTTGTTAATGAAGCACATTTAAAGAGCTCAAGGCGCCTGGTTCGGATACAGTCTTCGTGGAAAAGTTCGTCTGTGGGAGTGATAGAATAATACAGTTTAAAAGGTAATAATAGTGTGTGTAGAACTGCAGGTTATAGAAAGTGCCTGAGACGATCTCTGCACTTTGGCAAATCGTCTACACGTTCTTATTCTTCACCATTTCATATCGTCAGATCGCACAACGCTATTTGAAAATAAACATTTACATTTTAAAATATGAATCATAGTAAATAAAAAAAGTTGAAAAAATATTAATCCTCACTTTTTTTTATAGCCGAATGAAATTCAGTGTATAAAAATGTGTCAACGTAATTTTTTAAAGGGGTGATTTAGGGTTAAGTCAGACTTTGTCCTTGATTTCTGTTTTTTTTTTTTTTTTGTTTTTTTTTCTGATTCTAAGTCAGTCCTCACATTTTAGTTTATCTCATAATATCAGTGATGTTTTGAATCATTCTCTCCTTATGATTTCAGACTCCACTGAGCTGTCGCAAAATCATCGACAACCACTGAGGGTCGCTGTTGATCTGTTGATGACAGGTAAACGATGCCAATGTTTTTTTGAGTCTTGGTTCGTTTTCTGTTGAAAATCATGTCTGAATTATATCGTGTTTTTTTCCAAACTCTGTAGACTGTGTTGTTCACTCTTAATGGTCAGTTGGTTTAACAGAAATAATTAAACAGTATAACTCGTTTAGGTTCTGCCAGCGGCTGTGAGAGGACTGCTCTCTGCTGCCCCCACATGTTGGTTTGAAGACACGTTCACTGTGGCCCTGATCTGAAGTTCTAACACAGGATTCACAGGTGAGACACACCACAGCCACATTTAAAGTTTGTAGGATGAAAACTACACGTTAAAGGCTCAGTCCCTGATTTAGATCCATGAGTGAGGAAAAGGTTCCGTTGTAACTGTGAGTTCAGCCCACAGCGTCCTCTCATTATAATGGACCATGGGCCGTCACACCACAACTTACAGGATCAAAAGTGAAATGTTTTTTGTGCCAAACACTCTTACTGAAAATCATTTTAGTGTTATACCATCAGCACAGGTTTGCAGTGTTGTTATTTCCCCATAGTGGTTTATCTTGGGGGATGGTTTGAGAGAAGTGTAGATGCCAAATAGTTTAATCCACTGAACAGGTTTTTAAACCTGTTTCATGTCTCATGTGCAGAGGGGCAGGAACACAGCAAATAAAGTTTCAGCTTTGTGTGATAATATCACAAGATTTATTAGAATGAAATATATGATTTTATAATGCTCCAAACATCATGTGGTTCCAGTACACATTGCTGCAAAAACGTCTGTGAATGAGATTAGATCATTAGACATGGAACCAAAACTTGCCTCAGTAGTTTTTTGCTATAGTATAATTCAGGCATCACTGTGTTTGCCCAACTACCTTCTGTACAAACTGTTTACAAAAAAGCCCAAAGGATTTCAAAATAACTGTAATAATCCACCATCTTTGTGCTGCAATGGAGGCTTTAAATGAAGTGATTTGCATTTACAAAGGGAATGGATCCAACCTGTTTTTATTCCCTTTTTATTGTAAATCTCATCTGAACCAGTGAGTGTTTTATTTTCTACAACACTGACAGCATGGAAATAAAAAAAAATGTCTCCTGAATTTGCTTTATGTCAATGAACATAATTATTTAATGCGAGTATCTAAGCCAAAAACTTTTCCAGTCAGATGGGGAGCTGTTTATACAAATGCACTTCCTGTTGTTGCTGTTGGTGCAACCATTTTGTGAGCATGTTTGTGAGCCTGTCGTGTCACTGAATAAAATAACAAAATTATAAAACCACACTCAGTATTTTAACCAGCTTCTAAAACACACATTAATGGAATAAATGTGAACAGAATTAGTTTTAATATAGATTATTATAGAAAATGGAAGATATTTCCTGTCAGTTGAATCACTGAACAGTTTAATTTGTACCAGTAGATCAATACATTCAAATACAAAGACTGACTTAATTTCCCAGTAGGTGCATTTAACTTGCACTGGCAGAATCACCCATAATGCACTGTGATAAAAACAGAGCCATAGACATGTCCTTTTTATGGGCCCACCACTTCACTCTGAAGCCTGTCCCTTCCCCCATCCTCATGGTAGAAAGCGACGAGTGCTTTAAAAATTGTTTACACCTTGTTTGCAACTAGCATACTAACTGCGCATTACCTGATTAGCTTTACAAGTACATGCAGACAGTACACAGCTGACTTATTTTTACCCTTAGAACTGCTTATGCAATAAATCTGTACTGGAACAAGACACTTTGTGCTCAAATACATAAAAACTAATTGACTACAGGCATTTCATTATTTGATTTATTCCAGTTAGAAGAAAGTAGCAAACATACAGTATTTACAACAAATACAACATTTCAGAACAACTAAGTAAAGGTTATAGTACATTTTTTTCTTCATTAGGGAAATAATAACAATAAACTTATATGTAAACAAAACACTTATCACCAAACACCAAAATCAGTATGGATTATGACACATTACACCAATACCAGTTTCAATTCATTTTCCAAACAAACTTTGTACAGTTTAATTCTTTTTATACATCATAACCATAAGGCAAAGTAAAAATGGCTAAATCTTCAAATAATACAGCGACATCAAAAAGGCCAACACCAAAAATGTAGACCTAAAGTCTAAAGTAGGCCGGTGCTTTCTGGAATCTGCACACTGTTCACATAAGAGTGGTGTAGCACTCTCCTCCGTTCTCCTTCATCATGTCCTCCATCTTCTTCATCAGCGCTTTTACCTGAGTGCGATCTTTCTTTTCTCCTCAAAGGGCCTCCTCAAAGGTGTGCCTGATAAAGTGTCCGGTGAGTGTGGTTACTGAAGCTTAAATATTGACTCTGTTCATAGTGAAGTGTTAATGCTGCATTTGTTGAAGAATGAAAAGTCGTTCGCACTGTCCCGTGACCTCTGCTGCTGCAATAAAAGCCTTTAAATCACACGTGTCTTTGTCTTTTTGAAAACAATTCTCCCAAAGGCTCTGAGCCGATGCCCTGAGGCTCCACCACCTTTTATATTTAACTTTTACATCAACGACAAAGATGTGAAAAGTCTGAATAATCACTGCACGTTGGGACAGGACTCAGTGTTCCTTTATTTATCTTTTGTTAAATATTTCCAGTTACAGCAGTTCATTATCCTGATATATTTACCCAGTCACCACACCACCTCTGCAGACATCGTTTAATACACTTGATTCAACAATCACACGACCAGAAACCAAAATGCGGTCGTGCCGTTCCTCAGCTCAAAACACATTTTACATTAGACTCACATGTTCTCACTTCCCAATGACAAATGCACAGTACAAACATAGTCTTTATCTGTTAATGTTAGAAAACCTTAGAATTTAAAATACATTTCAAAAGGAAATCTTACTGCATGATTCAGGTTTTTTTTTTTAAGATTCTTCAAAATGACCAATAAACAAAAAATACACACACAAAAATACCCAAACAGATTCACAGCATAAACTCTTATTTCCTCCTTTTTAATACACAACAGAATGACATCAAATTAAATGAAAACAAAATGTGTAAACACCAAAATGTCACAGTCTTTTCTATTTTTACAGCCTTATTTTACACACTGGCTTTACTCATCATTTAAGAGCCAGGTTTAGGACATTCATTTTTTCTTCTTGCAAATCTCGATAGTTGTGCATATTATTTCCAGACAGAACACTGGGGCTGTAATGTGAAAAAGTAAGATAAAGGTTTTTATTTATTCACTCCTCCAGTTTTCTGCACTTTGCTCCTTACAACCTTCCTTCTCCTATTTGAGCACATTCTGCATTTTGTTGATCCGGTTTATTATTTCTTGGTGTTGTTTCTCTATGTCCTTCCTCTGCTCCTCAAACTTCTGTTGAAGATCAATTATTCCTTCAATATCTTCCTTTATTGACCTTTTAAACACACAGAGCTCTTCCTCCAATGTCTTATTTTTTTTCTTTTCTTGATCATATCGTTTTTGGAGTTGGCTGTTTTTCTCTGTCTGTGTATCTATTTTTGTCTTATGGTTTTGTGAATCCTTTTCCAGTGCATCCCTCTCTCTCCTGATCTTCTCTTCTCCCTCCTCCATAATTCTCTTGATGTCTTTCTTAATGTCCATCTCTGCCTTCAGTAACATGTCGTTGGTGTAGCACTCTCCTCCGTTCTCCTTCATCATGTCCTCCATCTTCTTCATCAGCGCTTTTACCTGAGTGTGATCTTTCTTTTCTCCATTATTAAACACATGGAACCTGTTTCCACATTCAGAGATGAACTCCTTAAATGAATCATCACAATCATCTTCTATAAAGTTTTCAATGGATTCTTTTAGGGAATCGCCATAGGTGAACAGAATGATGGTGTGCCTCTGTGCCTCTTTCCCAAACCCCTTTTTAATGAGTTCTAGAGTCTTTTCCTCCTCTTGTGTCAATCGTCCGATCCGTATCACCAGCAGAAAGACGTGTGGTCCTGGAGCCAGCAGACTCACACACCTCAGTCTCTCCTCATCATGAGACAAACTGCAGTCGAACAGACCTGGAGTGTCCACCACACAAACACGCCGTCCGTCTATCTCAGCCTCTGCTCTCTGACAGACTGTCGTCACTGACATTTGACTTGGTCTCGTCTCAAACTCTTCTCTCCCGAGGATGGTGTTTCCAGAAGAGCTCTTTCCTGTGCCAGTTTTACCGATCAGTGCGATCCTCAGACGTCCAGGACTCTGATCACCTGGAACACATGACATTATGTGTGTTTGAGATCTCCATGTCTCCTAAGTTTTGACCTGATGTGTATTCACTGCTGACTGACACAACATTTTCAGTAGAACGTAAAAACTGGCAGGTTAATATGTATTTTATTGCTTTTCTTGCTTTGTTGAGCTGTGTGTGTGTGTGTGAGTGTGAGTGTGTTATTGAGTGGACAAATTGTAAATACCAGTAATAATTTTTGGGAATCTACTTGATGAGATATTCTTTTAAGCAAACAAACACCAGCCCTCCGTGTCAGGGCAGATAAACCCAAATATGTTTAATTGGCCAGTGTATCTGAAGTTATGAGAGATTTCAGGGAATAATCCATTAAAATACTTACTTCTGTCTGGTCCTGTGGGCTTTGTGTCCTGTAGTCCCTTCTGCAGAGCACAGATCTTCTCAATCTGGACTTGTTGAAGTGTCTCTGTGGTGAAGCTGTGAGGTTCATTCTTGGCTCTTAAAGTCTCTACAGACTCCAGCAGCTCAGAGACCTTCTGCTGGTCCCTGAGGTTGAATATAAGGTCTCCTCCTCCACAGCTCTGACACAGCTCCTGGATGTCTCTGTGTCCTTTGATAAACTGAAGCTCATGTGGAGCAGTGGACTCTGAGTCCACAGTGAACAGAATCATAGTGAAGCGCAGGACTCGAGAGCTGAGTGTGTCCTGGATGGTCTTTAGCTCAGTCTTGTCTTCGTCGGTGAGTGGACCCAGCGGTAGAACCAGGATGAAGGCATGGACGCCCTCAGGAGCACAGAGGGAGATGCAGCGGAGGCACTGCTCCATCACTGTCTCCAGAGGTTCTCCAGACAGAGCCGGCAGCTCCACCAGAGACACCCGACGCCCACAGACCTCTGCCTCATGTTTAACACACTGCCCTGGGCTGCTCGCTGCAGGGAGCTCTGCTCGCCCTAAAATGGACTCAGCTGCTGAGGTCTTCCCTGCTCCACTGCTCCCAAAAACAACCAGGTTCAGAGAGGGTTTGTGTTTTATACCAGAGGCCAAAGTCAGACCTGTGTCTTCCTCCTCAGAGGGGTCAGGGCTCAGATGAGCTCCATCCTTCTCTTTCAGCAAGTCACCGATTCTTGAGAACAGCTCTTTACGTTTAAATTCTTTCAGCTCCAGATCAGATGGATCAGTGTGATCCATCCACAGATATCTGTACCTACATCTCTTGATCAAGTCCTTTATATGTGGCTCTCTCATGTATTTCTCCAGGGACCCTGATGTCTCTGCTTGTGGCCTGAAGGTCAGATAAGAAAAAAAGCAGTTTCTAGGTCTCATGTTGTGAGTTATCATCAGCACCAATGAATGGTGGAAGACCTGCTCCCTGAGGCTCTCCAGGACTGACTGTAGTCTGCTTTTGTGTTCCTCAGTGAAGTCTTCAGGCTGTAGAACCAGCAGGAACACATGAGGACCAGGGGCACTCAGAGCTTTAATGTCTTGTATAAACTGTTGTTGTTCTTGTTGTGAGGTGGAGGAGAGGAGCTGGTCTGGAGTGTTGATCACAGTCACTGGTTTGTCCTGAAATGTTCCACTGACTTTCACACATTTATCATTTTTATTGTGTTGAGTGAACTCGGATTTTTCCAAAAGGAGGTTTCCCACTGAGGCCTTCAGACTCCAGCAGTTCCCCAGAAGAACCAGCCTCAGCTCAGACACTGTATAGAGAAGATAAAGGGCAGAGTCGGCCTTTCTGATGATCAGTCGATAAATACAGGAAACACTCAACAGAATTAGTTGAACATTTTGGAAGGAGTAATTTTAATTTTTTCCATTGCAGAAAACTCACCTGGTGAAGAAAACCTTCTAGATCCCATTTGTACTATTATTACTATTCTTTGAATAACCACACAAAGAACATGCCTGGCTCTATGTGGAGGAACTGGGCGGCTTTTGGCATTTTGCCTCCAGTTTCCTTTGTATGTTTGTGTGTGAAAGATTGTGTTCAAGAGCACAAATTATACCAGAGGGAGTAAAGTAGCCTGGGTAATTAACTAAATTAAGTTGTTTTTTCTTATTAATTCTTCTTTATTCTTCATGAAATCTTATTTGTCTTCCAAATAGATGTAATTCAGCAGAGTTTGGTGCTCACTGGTTAATGCTCTCACTGATGTGTGTTTGTATTCTGCTTGTGCCGTTTCGTGCTGCCTCTAAAGTCGTTTCAAATGAGAAGTTCTCAGTTCCCTTACCTGGTAAAATATTAAATAAATACATTTTTCACCATTTCCCCACAGTAGACTGGTTTGCAAATGACTAAATTAATTTAAATATTGAATATTGAATATTTTAATAATGAAATGTGTCCCACTTTCTGAAAGTAGGGGAAATCTTTAGTCATTTGGATGTTAAATTAAATGTATTTATTTTTTGGTTTATTAAAAAAATTAAATAAAAATGTTCTTGATTTTGTTGGTTTACTCTTTACAAAGAGTTTATGAGACCAGTGATTCATGAGTTACTTCCATTTTCATGATGATCAAATTCCATGATTAACATGAACAACCATCACCATGTGCACGTGATCCATGACATCACCAGTGGCCATTTGCAGAAATAATGCTCTTTTCAAACATTTTTTCCAAAAGAAAGCTTTTCCATCTATTACAATATTTGAATTTAACTATATGATCTGTTGAAAAATTTTGCATCTTTTTTCTTTTTATGAAATTGGAAACAGCACCGTGAATGTAAACATTCTTACAAAGCTAGATATACTTCCAATCAATTTATCCATGTATAAGAAGTGGGAGGGCATCAGCTGTAAGAAAGCATATTTATTTTCTGCAATAATACAAGGCTTTTATCCAACAAAATACTAGTGTATCAGTGTATTTAATAAAGCTTGGGAACTGCTGATGCTTTAAGGACAAACATAAAGCTGAGCAGTTTAAAGACTTCATAGTTATGATCATTACACAAAACCCCTCTTTGAATCTTTTCTGGTTTCCCATCCAAAGAAAATCGTGTGTGAGAGCGAATGCTGGACATGTTCATGAACACACTGTCCGCACCAAATAAACACTGTTTTTTTGTTCAGTGTGGAAGAGCACTCACATCTTGGTGGTATCAAATCATAACTTCCTCTGCGCTTCAGTGGAGGATCTGTAAACACAAGACATACATCATTTACCTGTAGAAAGGTGACCCCAGGGAACCTCTACCACAGAATTTATATTAGTTCATGTCGCAATGATTTTGATGGGAATGTGAGTTTAGAAAGACAATCCTGAAGCTCCAGAGTTGAACACAAAGCTATAGAACATAGAAATCATAGAAGTGCTCTAGAGTTCTAAGTCTATGGAGCGTGTCCTGACTGGACACTTGAGCGTTCTCCCATAAGAATCAGTGCATCTACAGCTCCACCGAAAACATGTTTCACTTTTACACGTATTTTACATTTTGTACCAACAGACTGTGTATATTTTTTATACAATAGAGTTAGTTTGAATTTTTTATGTTAAGAAATACAATTTTAATTGCAACAAGTTTCACCACATTGAATATTCTCAAGTGATCGCTAACGTGTAGTACACTGAACAGTTAGTCGCTGTAAAAACACATTTAAACAAATAATTCATGAATGACGAGGACTGAAATCATTGGTAATAATAGTTTTCTGTCACTTATGTTTTTATTTTGCTATTTTAAATACCTTATCACCAATATAAAATGTATGGTTGATATTATAGTCCTAACTGGGTTGTAACTTTTCATTTATTGTCTGCTAGCTTAGCTAAAGTGACAAACCTGAAGCTGTAAATTAGTGTAACTGGACTTTTTTGTGAAAGGATTGTTGCTTTTTCCCGTCTTTGACCAAAAAAGAGTCAAGTTTTTGCATTAGTCTGACGCCTTGGCCGTGTTGTGACATCTGCTGCTGAGGTTACTCCTGACAAGCCTTTATGCATCTTCTTCTATGATTTTTCGACAGCACAAATGAGGATGTAAAGCTGCTGCATTTCCTCATCAGACTTGTCAGACCACATTCTATTGAAAAATGTCTTGGCCCACACTTGGCATGGATGCATGGAATGAGGAAGGTACTAACTGGTTTTGATAATGGGTACAGCCCCTTTAATAAATACACCTGCGATCTCCTCAAGTCGATTTTACATAAAATATCTCCTGTTTTAAATATGTTTCAAAACTCTTACCTCCTTTAACAGATGCCATTTTTCTGGTGCACAGGTCTGCAAATTAATAAAAGCAATCAATGCAATAGTATTATCTAATTTCTGTTAAATGAAAATAAAAATGTGATCTTCATGGTAGGGCTGGGCGGTATACCGTTTGAACCGGTATACCGGTAATTTTTATTTTTATGATATGAATTTTTTATTTACCGCCATACCGTGTGTGCGCGCATATGTCGGCAACACAGAGCGGCGGAACGTCGCACAGCGGTAGATTGAGCGGGGGCTGTTTTTCAGTGTTACACCAAACAAGCCAACAAGCCAGGTAAGGATAGCGAGTTGAGTAGAAAGTAAAATCTGCATCTTCTCCCCAATCTCTGCGTAACGTTGGCACTGCAGCACAAAACACTACACAGACGTCCCTGGTAGGCGCGTTTGCTAAAAGGGACCGTCTGTGTAGTGTTAGGCGCGTTTGCTAAAGGGACCGTCTGTGTAGTGTTAGGCGCGTTTGGTAAAGGGACCGTCTGTGTAGTGTTAGGCGCGTTTGCTAAAGGGACCGTCTGTGTAGTGTTAGGCGCGTTTGCTAAAGGGACCGTCTGTGTAGTGTTAGGCGCGTTTGCTAAAGGGACCGTCTGTGTAGTGTTAGGCGCGTTTGCTAAAGGGACCGTCTGTGTAGTGTTAGGCGCGTTTGGTAAAGGGACCGTCTGTGTAGTGTTTTGTGACACGGGCGAGAGCGCGGGTGCGCGGAGCCGCGCACTCCGTCTAAAGGGACCGTCTATGACAAGAAAAGCAAACGTTGGAATGATATTACCAACTCTATCACACTCCACTTAGCCAAAGACAAAAATACCGTTAAATACCGTGATACCGTGATAATTTTAAAAAATACCGTGATAACAATTTTTGGTCATACCGCCCAGCTCTACTTCATGGCAATAGCTGTGTGAAAAAAATTACAACTTGTCAAAACACTTTTGGAGTCAGGCTGAGATTTGATAATAAAAAAAACTAAATAAAATGTATCTAAAAGGGTCCCTCAAGAAGGTGAGTTTGAACATATAATTTTGAATAATGTTGAACTGTTGTATTTGTAGTGAGCTGTTTTTAACTGTCTGTAGAGGGAATCAGCAGGTCTCAACTTTCTAAATCATGTTTATCTCAGGCACTGATCTCAAAAGTTTAAGTTAAGTTTGAAATGTCAGTTCAGTTTATACAACAGATAGATTCACTCAAAATCAAAAATGTGTTCCTCATCTTCCACGGTGGTTGTTTTTCCTGGGATCTGCTATAACCCCAAAGTGGAGGAGTGGTTTTATATATATATGTATATATATATGTATATGACACTTACATTTGCTGCAGACTCGTCTCTTGATTAAGTTAGAAGTGAAACTATTCCATAAGGCGTGTTGTGCTCATGACGTGTTTCTGATATTGATCTGATCCAAGTCTCCCCCCGGGCTTCTACAATCCTATAATATACACAGTGTTTAGAATAGAATAGAATAAAATATTATATATACAGGACAGTATTTGATTAGTAACTTTGACATTGCTTTGATTTTTACAATATTTTATTCACAATAAATCATGTTACTTCCTTAAACAGTGGTGTTTTTAACTGAGCTTAACCCGTGAGGCAGGATTTTTGTGATGCCAGCCGCACCCTTGCACACTGCTGTAGCAGATGCACTTACTGTCATGGTGAACCCTATGAGGCCGTACATGTTTCTGATACACACATTAATGAGACCCCCAGGATCTCCACATTATAAAAAGCTTTACTCACAAACCTGGTGTGTACAGTTTACTCTGCATGTCACATGGTCACAGCTCCACCTGCCCTCAGAAGGCTGGGGAAGAACTATTCTCTTCCTGTTTTAAAGACTTTAAGTCAGACCTGGGCATTGTCCAGCTCCAGGGCCACATATGGCCCTTTGGTCGACTCTGACCGGCTCGTTTAAGCTCATTTTAAATTACAAGGAAACATATTTTATAATTTGACCTCATGCCTGGTCTAAAGCTGCTTTGCTTTTATTTTAAAGGTGTTTTTTAAATGACATTTTTTGTAAGACAACTTCACTTTTTCATTGCTTAGTCATAACATAAATTCCCACCATCCAAAACGGTCAGTATGTTCTTCTCTACAAACTCTGCTACAGAAATGGACCCCCCTGTATTCATAAAAGGTACACCTATTAAGACAGTCAGCAAATTTAAATATCTTGGAGTTATGGTTCATTCCAAACTCAACTTCAAACAGCAAGAAAAAAAAGTAGTAAACAAAATCAAGTTCAATCTGTCAAATTCCAAACACATAAGAGCCAATCTAACACTGGAGGCAGCTAAACTGTATTTTAATGCAGTGATTGTCTCTCACATGACATATTGCATGACAAGCCTCAGCCTGCAAAACCACTCTGAAACCAACTGAAATAGTATATAAACAAGCTCTCAAAGTTTTACACAAAAAACCAAGGCCCACCATCATTGCATTATTTTAAAGAAATGTACATATTAGGCTGGGATAACATGATCAAATGTGCAGACTCCATTCTTGTGTACAAAACCTCACAGGGTCTGGCCCCTGTCCCACTACAAGAATTTGTCAAAATAAATCAGAACAGATCAACAGGAGCGAGTTCAGAGGTGATTGTATAAAAGCATCAAGGAAAAGTGCCTTTGGACAGGCTGGATTCTCTTTCTGTGCCTCTCAAACCTGGAGCACCGTCCTGTGACTATACGTGAGCTGCTCCACTCAGCTCCTGCTCTGCTCCACTTAAATCATGGTTATTGGACAAACAGCTCTGTCCACACAACTGAACTTAAACAGCATCTTTGGCACCTGAGCCGGGACTGTGATATTTGTATATTTGTCTATAGGTCTGTAAATAGATGTTAGTGCTGTGCATGTGGAAGTAATGAGAGTTTTATATTTGACCTGTACATTTTAACACTAACGCTGTAGGAGTGTGTTTTATACTGAGTGACGTGTGTGAGTGGGGCTGTTGGAGGTTTTTGTCCTGTTTTATGAAGTGGACCGGTGATGTGGCTTTGGTCCAGCAGGGACTAAGGATGGAAATGAGCGTTGGCTACAATCCTGCTTATTTACAAGTCCATGTTTGTTTCTTACATTATCTGGTCTTTTAATCTGCACTGTCCCTTTAATAAATAAATACAAGTACAAATACCAGTCTGAGCAGCATCAAAACAACGAGATTTACAGCTTTTTATAAAGAAATACAATTCATATTCTGCAGAATTGAGTTAAGCATTTTGGCCGCGCAATATTTTCTGTTTCTCATGTGGCCCCAGGGAAAAAATAATTACCCATTCCTTTGAGGTGAGACTTTGTCTTTCATATCTCCAATTATTTCAACAGGAAGAGTTACACTTCTAAGGCAATTCAGAATCACCCATATAGAGCCACTCTGGGCCAGTCCAAACCCAGTTTAGACCAGTCTTAATCTCATCTGGATCAGTCCAAATCCTAACAGGTCGAGTCTAAACCCAGTCAGAACCTGTCCAAACAGCCCAGTCTGAACCCAGTCTGACCGAGTCCAAAACCAGTCTAAACCTGATGAAACCCAGTCTAGACAAGTCCCAGTCCTGAAGTTGATGTGACATGGTAAACATCCTTATATTATAAATATGTGTTGAAAATCTTACCTCCTTTGACATGTGCCATTTTTCTTGTGCACAGCTCTGCAGACAGAAGCAGATGAATAAAATTAAGGTTACACTGAACACATCTCTTTTTTAAATGATCTCATTTAAAATCTTCAAGTGACCTGTGTTTAATAATATTTGTCACCTTTTTAAATCATGTCTATTTAAAAATATACTAATACATTTTACTTTATCCAACAGCTTGATCATTCAAAATCCTATCGTATAATTTGTAAATATTTTGAAGAAAAAAACATATAAAAAAGAATAATGGACACTTACATTTGCTGCAGACTCGTCTCTTGATTAAGTTAGAAGTGAAACTATTCCATAAGGCGTGTTGTGCTCATGACGTGTTTCTGATATTGATCTGATCCAAGTCTCCCCCCGGGCTTCTACAATCCTATAATATACACAGTGTTTAGAATAGAATAGAATAAAATATTATATATACAGGACAGTATTTGATTAGTAACTTTGACATTGCTTTGATTTTTACAATATTTTATTCACAATAAATCATGTTACTTCCTTAAACAGTGGTGTTTTTAACTGAGCTTAACCCGTGAGGCAGGATTTTTGTGATGCCAGCCGCACCCTTGCACACTGCTGTAGCAGATGCACTTACTGTCATGGTGAACCCTATGAGGCCGTACATGTTTCTGATACACACATTAATGAGACCCCCAGGATCTCCACATTATAAAAAACTTTACTCACAAACCTGGTGTGTACAGTTTGCTACTTGTCTTCTGCCCCCTGGAGTATATCTTTTGCACTACTACATGTCAAGATTCAGGGTTTTATCATTGTCATAGTGCAAAACTAAATTAATACTTCATTTTGATTTAAAGTGTAGAAGTTCACCATCAGTGCTCTGGGGATGATGGTGCTCCTATTTGTTGAGCCTAC